>JAOQGH010000008.1:7114450-7124710 GCA_025769975.1 Gallinago jamesoni
ATCCCTGGAGGGGTTCAAGGCCAGGTTGGAGGGGGCTTGGAGGGACCTGGTGTGGTGGGAGGTGTCCCTGCCCAGGGGTGGCACTGGGGGGGCTTGAAGGCCCCTTCCAACCCAAACCATTGTGTGATCCTGGGGACAGAGCACCAAGAAGCTACAGCAACCCCAAGCAAAGCTGCAACAATACCCAGGCAGTGCAATAATTAGCTAAATTGAACTTTTGACGGCGTGACTGGGATGAGGGGGTGCACCAAGCATGCTGAAGACCCATTCTGCACAGCCCCATCCTTCCTTTGGCACGGGGACCCCCGGAACTGCGATGCTGGAGGGTACCAAGGTCCCCTGGCACATCCCTGATGCCCTTCCCGGGATGCCACAGGCATCTGAGATTTGCAGCCCCTGCTCCCTGCCAGCCCCTGCATTCGCAACGAGATCTCGCTTGCAAACGGCGGATTATAAATGAATAAATCTGACGAAGGAAGAAATTGAACGCGCACCGAGGAGACGAGCTGGAAGCAGTTTCCACGCTCTCAAAAATAGGAAGTGGCTGATTAAATCAGGCCTGATTTCCAAGGAGCTGACTCCGGGACTGTGCAGTCTTGCGACCAAACGCGTCGGGGACTTGCCAAAAGTCCCAAGTTTGCAGCCTGGGGAGCTGAGGGGAGAAGCGATGGTGGGGAGAACCCTGGCACTGACCTACTCGTGACTTGGAAGAGCCAAGAAATGAGGGGGTTTAGTCTATACCGACAATATAAAATATTGTCAGCCATGGCCAAGCTGCTTTTCCCTGCCCTGCTCCCCACCTGGCATAGGGGACTTTAACATCAAGTAGGTAAATAGCTCTTGGAGCAGGATTCCTCGTTCCCTGTTGAGGGGAAGAGACTAAGTGAATAGGGAAGGAGAAAAGAAGGAAGAGGAGGTGAAATCATTGTCCTTTCCTTCTGCTTTGGTTACTAAAATGGGAACTGCCTGGCTTTTTTTCCACAGCTGGTGTGTTTTGAGCCCCTCAGAGGACGTAGGTGCCCACTGAGCCCCTGGGTCCCGACTGGGACGTGATCCACACCAAGCAACGTAGCCTGGGATCGGCTCCCTAAGCTCAATTCCTGGACCAAAACATCCCTGCTGGCTCTGAGCATCCTCGGCCCCAAACGCTCTGGAAGCAGGGCTGATTTACTACCGCCCGGGCTGCGGGGAAGGCGATAATTCCTCGGTAACACCTGCATTTACAGTCCTTTCGGCCAGGCTGCCTCCCCCACTTGTCAGCTCCTTTTAACCGCAGCTGATAACTTGTCAGAGGGTCCCGAAATAGGGTTTTTTGGTTGTGTTTTTCCCCCCCCCCAGATCTGGGCAATGTGGCCAGCAGCTGCGCGCGGGGAGAGTCTCATCTTTCTGCTCCAGCCAGGGAGAGCCCGGCCCGTAACCTCTCCACCTCCCGTTTTCATTAGGAACACTAAGATTTTGGCACCGCTTCAGACCCTCCCCTCCTCTCCCGGGGGGGGGGGGGGAAGCCAGCTGTGATGCCTTCTCACAGCCTGGGAAAATAGTTCTGGGCTCCTCTTTTCCCCGAGAGCCCTGAAATTTAAGTGGTCAGTGCTCTCTCTCCCCCATCCTTCCTCCTCCGTCCTTCTCCCTCCCCTTTTCTCACCCAAACCTTCACAGCCCTTGTTTAAAATTAAGCACTTTTTCTCCCTCATTAGGGGCGAAATCAGGCCACCCAGCTCACACCCTACCAGGAGCCTCAGTGCCCCATACATCCCACACCTATTTCCCTAGAAATATTAACTCATTCCTTCCCCACCCCATTATTTTGGGGACAGTAATTCCAACTGTTCCAAGATAGTCCTTAAAATTCCATTTCACTGCAACCGTTCCTCTATGGTGAGGTGAGGGTGTTCCTGCACATGTTCATATATGCCTTTGGGGTCGCAGCTCCCAGACAAAGAGCCCCCATCTACAAACCCCCGAGACCTCCCAATTAATAATTAAGCCCATCAATGCATCTCTGCCTTAAGTAGTCTCGTGCTGTTCCCCCACGACAGATGAAAACGCTGTTTCTCCCTGGTTTATAGACGAGGAATTGAGGTGTGCAGGGATTTCACAGGTTCCCAGTGCAATAAAGTAGGGTCAATGGACACGAGCTGAATTCTACAATTACCCAGGGCCGCTGTTTCAGTAACCTTATCCCTGTTCCACCACCGAGGAGCTCCCCCCAACACATCACAGACAGTGATTTCTGTAGCTCAGGCGTGAAACCATGGTGCCGAGCCACCCCTTTTCCCAGCAGGGGGGCCAGGGACAGCCAGGGCTGCTGTTTTTAAACCCCAGTTTTGCAAATATTTGGTGTCACACCCTGGTGATGGATGCTTGTGTGCTAAAAAAAAGGCCGTGCAAATGGACTATCTACACAGCAGAGACCTTTGAAGCATGTCAGCACCTCCTGGTGATGCCCTGCTATATCCATCTTCATGCAAAATAATACTTTAATGCTACTTGGCAAACACAGGACCCAGTCCTCTCCTGTTGATACTCCTGCAAAATGCCACCGAATCAGAGCAGTGATGGTTCATACCCATTTTGTACTACAGGGAGCTGTAGCACAAGATGCAGTCAGTGGGCAGTGTTTGGAAATACAGCCTTTTCAAGAGGACACAGCATTAATTCCTGCCCAGGGTGCACTTAGCATCAAGACAGAAGGGTGACTACATCCCACCGGCGAGGACAGTTGGATGGGAGGTACAGCTTGAGTGGTTTGGGAAGAAAATGTGACTATTAACAGCACACATTTTACTAAGACAACACACTTATTCTTCCTCCTATTTTCTCCTTTTTTTTGTTGTACAGGAGGGAGGTGGCTGCTCAAGAGGCCGGGGGTTTCACCAGGTCTGAGCCTCCTCTCCAGCAGGGACTGAAGCTTTGGACGTGCATCTCAGTCCCATGTGGTGGATGATTTGGATTAGCGATTTGTCACAACCCCCTCAACTCATCGGGTTTCAACGACAGGAAAGACACACAGATGTAAAATCTCACTCGAATGGCTTTGAGTCGAGGTTTGATTGGCAACCATGCGGAGCTTGGGTTCTGATTCAGGTTCAGACACAGCTGAGAGCTGTCACCCCAGAACTGAGCCCCAACACGATCAATAAATATGGTGGTGGGGACAGAAACGGGCAGGAAGATTTTCAGACCAGGAAATCCAAACTTCAAGACAAAGCCTGAGCTCCTCAGAGAGCTGAGTGTTGGACTCTGTCTCCATTTGCCAACCATCACTCAAACCAAAAAGTTTGGCCCAAGAAACCAAGCATGAGAGTCTCACAGATGTTGCAGAGAAGCTGCTTTCTGTCCTCTACCCCACCCGGTGCGGTTGGATGAGTTTCAAGGATTTGGGGAAAATAAGATCTTGTACGTCTTTCTCCAAAGGAAGGATTCCAGCCCTTCCAAAACACCCAGGCTGAGCTGGGCACCTCCTTCTCCCGTCTCCTGGTGGGGCAGCAACAGGAGGAGGCAGCTTTTTAACAGCTGTGAAATGCTACAGGGATCGGGGCGGTGATGCTTCTCGCCAGCTCCCCCTCCCACCCCTGACACAAGCCATTTATTTATTACCTTCTCCCCTCACCTTCCTTCTGTCATTGGGCAGGAAGGGGACAAGACCAAAGGGGCTGATGCCATTGAGCCACCCCAGAAAGGAGGAATCCACTCACAATTTTACCACGTTCAACACACAAAACCCCAGTTTATCCCTGCTTTCCCACCACACTTTACCTGCCAGGGAGGTGTGATAAAGGTATCAGGATGCTCTGAAGGCTAGTGAGCTGAGCTTGGCTTGGGAGACGTGGTTTGGAGAAGGTTTATTCCTCTTCATCACATTTAATTGCATTTATACCTCAGTAGCAGTAGAAAGGGAAGCAGATGATGATGACCTGAAGCCCATCCTCTGCCCTCATCAGAGGAGAAGTCTTCACACTGGGCACAAGGAGCACGGATGGTTTTCCTAGAGGTATCCTCAGTGATGGAGACAACTCTTTCTCTCACAGCCAACACTTCTCCCTGCAGACAAGGGAGAGAAGTTGGGTTAGAAAAGGGAAATCACCAATTTGGGGAGAGATAACCAAAGGGTTGCACTTGTGACTTGTAAAGAAGGTTCTGTTTCTCAGTTTTTGGTAGAAGGGTTTCCTAGCCCAACCTCCCAACCAGCTGAGGCCAGCACCAGCTCAGGTCAGCTGTGGCTTTCCCCAGCTGAGTCTTGGTTGCTCACATTTAATAACACCCATTTTGGGTTGACCTCCCCACACCACGGAGGGACATGAACAGAGGGTTCAGGTCCCGTGAAGACACCATGAGCTTCAGGCAAGTTTCCTCCTAATCACGAGCCCTTTGGGGTCTCACATCCCCCTGTTTTACACCAATTTCATCTCGGGGTGGCTCGGGGTGACGTGCTGTCGCACGTTAACCTCAAGGAAGGCAAAAATCAAGCCATCCAGCAGCCCTGCTGCTGTGTGTTTGGGTGTCTTCATCCCAGGCAGTGCATTTTTCCCAGCCCTTGTGCACCTGGAGGAAGGAGGATGGAGTAGGACGCGATGGGAAAAAATGACAAACAAAGCAGAACAGCACACGTGACACCCTGTGAATTAATCAGAGAGCAGGGCCAGCATGCTGGGCAAACAAGACCTGGAATTGCGTCTCTAACCTTGATTAAATTAGAAAGCTCTCCAACTAATACAAACGCCCCTCAGTAAACAAGGGAACAGGGGCTAATGAAGTGGATAAGAAGCAACTTGACAAGTGACGGGGCTGGTGAGGGAGAGGCAGGGAGGGAGGAAGGCAGGGCCAGAGATTTAGAAAGGAGAGAAGAGAGGAGGGAGGCACAGAGAGCCAGAAATGGGGAGAAGAGAGGGATGGAGGGGAAAAAGGGGAAGCTGTTTTCCTTCCAAAACGTTTTTTGAACAAGCCAACACACAAAGAAAGCGTCTCTTTTCTGTTAAAAGAGATGCAAACATTGGAGACTCAAGAGACACCAGCAAAGGCACTGCCAAGGTACTGGGTTACGTGCAGCCCCATCCCACCTTTGAGGTGCCCCTTCAGAGGGGTGACGGAGCCCCAAGGCTGCAACACAGCCCTTCTCCAAACGAGCTTGACTCTGCCTGTTCCTTGACAGCCAGCTCAAGACTGATCACCGTTTTGGTGGGGTCAAAACAGGTCCCAACAGACTGAGATGCCCATTAAAACTTGGGACCTGCAATTGTGCAAACAGGCACGTGGTTTTTCTCATGCCAGCCCACGTTGAGTTCCATCCCTGTGCACACCCCATCAATGCTTTCATGTGCTGCTTCTCCCAACCACCCCATTCCTTATGTACAGACCCTCCTTGCTCCATTAATCAACATGTCTCATTTAGTTAGGATGAAAGTTACAGGACCAGCTCTGGGGAAAACCAGGAACGACCTGACTGAAGGCTCTGGAGATGCATCAGTGTCAAAGGACGCAAGAACAGGACCCACCAAACCCCTTCTCCTTCCATTTTGGGAGCATTTACCCTCCACCCCCAGACATAAGGAATAATATAAACATTGCTGAGACCCTCATTCCTCCTTCCTGGCATCTTGGCCAAACCTTATCTGAAGAAGTACCACCCAGCTACAATGAAATCTTGTAGAGAACCCTCAACTTCTACCCAAGGACAGCTGGGAGTGAGAAAAGGAGCAGCCAGGCTGGGGAAAGAAGAGGCAAAGCAGTCTAGAATTAGCCCAGGGTAAGTACAGCTGCACGCTGGGTGCGTGGCAGAAGGTGGGGAAGGGATTTGGGGTAAGATAAGATAGAGTAGATTCTTTCCTAACATCTTGTCCAGCATCAGAAGAGCTGGTGCAGAGAGGCAATGTCCACTGGGGGCTGTGAGACGATGCTGAACTCTCCCCACTCACATTTATCCCTCCATCTCCCAGCCCTTCTCGCTCCCACATCCTCCACCTTTTCCTGCTGGCTAGTTAAAAAGAGTTAAGCATTGCTTTTTTTTTTTTTTTTCATTCTTTTTCTTCTTTCTTTCTTTTTCTTTCTTTCTTCAGCGTGTGGCAAAACCAGGAGGCAGAGCAAGTTGATTCCCACCCCTCTCCCCACCTCCGCTATGCCAGCGAATTTCCAATTTTCAGCTAATATCAAGGTCGTGACAGAAAGCGCAGAGGCCCTGGTAGGACATAATGGCAGAAGAATTGTAAATGTTGCTTTTAGTGAATGCAGAATGAGGAAGGGCCAAGGAGGGGAAATTTTCCATTCAGCGCCGGCCTCTGAAAAGCGAATACATTTTCTCCTCCAGTGTGTCGCATTAGATTTCCAGAGGTGCTCGGCACCAGGTACATGTCATTAGTAACAGTTTGCGTGGTAATGAATCCTTTTATTTCTCTTCCACACAGCTCATGAATACATAAAGAGGCTGGTTTTAGTCGCATCTGGTTCAGCTGCAGGAGCCTCACATAACTTAATTTCGCATCCTCTTCAGTCGGGCAGCAAACCCAGCTGGGGCCAGCCTTAAAGGCACAGGGAGGTTTGCAAAAAAAAATATAATGAAGTAAAACCTAGGCTCAGAGGGGAGAATTTGCTTTTGGGGATGCCTCGGAGCTTGTTCCATTCCCTGGTGGTCTTCCTAGAGAGGGGGCATCCTTTCTTTTAACACAGAAGGAGGGATGCCCTGGAGTTTGGCCAAAAAGTTTGCCTGTTCGGGGAAACGGTGGGTGCATCTTTCTGTACCGTGCAACGGATGGAGCTGTGTGCCTCAGGCTTTTGGTGAAAAAAAAAAAAAACCAGAATATTCTCCTTCCTTGCCCTGGGAGGATGGAGCCGATGCCCACGACTGCAGGTGGTTGGGTCTTTCCTGAAGTTAAAAAAAAAATGCAGCCAGGAATTAACGGCTGCGTTAACAGCCTGGTTCTGCAGGCGAGGAACCACTGCCAGCACTCCACCGGCGTAACTGCCTTCTGAAGTTTTATCTTTCTTAATTTCAATTAACTGCTTTGCAATTTTAATACTACTAATAATTATTATTAATAATAATAAAGCTCTCACGCTTTTGGCTCTCTGCAACCAGCCTTCGGGGCCACGGCTGCAAAGCCCTGCTGCAGGAGCTGTGGAACGGTGACAGCAAGAGGTGGCTGTGAGGGAAGAAGGATTCCCCAGCTGAGTGAAAGTGCCTGTTGAGCATGGCTGGAGAATAAATTAAGCCCAAACCTCCTTGAGGACCCAGCAAACCAGACCTGCATAATGTTTCACTCACAGAGAGCCTGGTTGACCTCCCTCCCACCATGCCCAGATGGAACTGGAGCTTGAGAGCTTTCCTCCAAAGCTACTTCTCTAACAAGGTACAACCTGCAACGTGGCCAGACTGAACAAGTCTTGTGGGTAAACAAGAAATAAGATGCTGGGAAGATATTAGACATTCAGATGTCCAGTGGACATACAACAGGAGTGAGCTGAAGCCACTGGTGAGCTTAAACCCTTCAAACCAAAGGTTTGAGAAGAATCATAGAATGGTTTGGATTGGAAGGGACCTTCAAGCCTACCCAGTGTCACCCCCTGCCCTGGGCAGGGACACCTCCCACCACACCAGGTCCCTCCAAGCCCCATCCAACCTGCCCTTGAAACCCCTCCAGGGATGGGGCAGCCACAGCTTCTCTGGGCAACCTGGGCCAGGCTCTCACCACCCTCACACCAAACAAGTTCTGCCTGAGATCTCATCCAAATTTCCACTCACTTTTAAATCAAGAGCTGAGCTCTGCCAAGGTGTCCCCTCCCTGTGACAAGGTAGGGCTGAGCTGTAGGTCGGGTATCTGAAAATGGAACTGGACGATGGCAGCTTTGGGGACTAACAATTAATAACTGCTCTCTGCCAACATCTGGATACGAGCCTGCTTTTCCCACATTCCAAACACAAGGTACCTGTTGGCTCCCTGGGAGCAGCTGTACCTCTGTCAATAGAGACACAACTTGGCTTTATTTGGGTTAAAAGGCAAATTGCAGAACGATATGGGGTCAGAAAGGACCTCTGGAGATCACCCAGTCCAACCCCCACCCAGAGCAGGTCCCACAGGAACGTGTCCAAGCGGGGTTGGAATGTCTCCAGAGAAGGAGACTCCACCATCTCCCTGGGCAGCCTCTGCCAGGACTCTGACACCCTCACAGCAGAGAAGTTCCTCCTCATGTTTAGGTGGAACTTCTTACATTCAAGTTTGTGCCCATCTCCTCTTGTCCTGTCCCTGGGCACCACTGGAAAAAGCCTGGCCCCATCCTCCTGACACCCACCCTTTAAGTATTTATAAGCATTGATCAGATCCCCCCTCAGTCTGCTCTTCTCTAGACTAAAAATATGAAGTATTCTTCTTAGTAGAAATTTGAAGCTTGAGCCCAGAACTGGAGAGACCCATTTGTCTGCACCTTTGGTTAAAAGAACAAATTCCTGGTGAAAGAAAAACACAGGACTGGGCAAAGCTGATAAAACACCAAACTGGAGACCACACGAGGGCTGCATTTGTGAATTTGGGAAACGGAGCTTTTGAGAAGAATTCTCTGCTTCATGTGCTGGAGCTTTTCCTACCACTCATCTCCCAGTTCCCTGGCTGGTGAGAGTGGGAAAAGCACACCCAGCCCTGCCTGGTGCATCCCAGTCCCACCATCCTGCTCTCTTTTCTTCTCCCTGCCAGACCCCTCCTGTCATCCCCTTCTTTAGGTAATGGGAAAGAAAGAAGAAAAAGCAAGGTGTCCCTTGAACTAACTTGTGTTTTTTGGTTTTGTGGTTGGGTTTTTTTATTATTATTTTTTTTCCCCTCATTTATGGATACAGTCCCTCTGTGCTGCCCTGCAGCATCTCTGCAGACACTGGGCTTGGCAAAAACCAGGGCAGGTCCTTTGAGATGCCTCTAAATCCAGAGCATCTTCACTCAAGCCAGGGTTATTGGGTGTTTTGTCTTCACCTGGGCAGTTGAAAAGAGACCATAACTCACCTCTTCTTCATACTGCAGGTGACAGGGGAAGGTGACACCGTGGCCATGAAATTAAACCAGGTATAACTCAAGTATTTTAGCTCTGCCACTCACGATGTAAAAGCGAACGGCAGAGGATGCAGGGGAGACTGCTGGAGAATCTCTGGCTCCATCTGGTAGTGGTGGGGGCCGAGCTGAGGCCCTCCAAACTCAGTTCAGCTGTGACATTTGATGGCATTAAAAAGCCAATGCTCATAACTTTTTTTCTGCTTGTGTATTTTTCAAAGCTGAAGTAGATATGTTTGTTATTGAATATGAAGAATTGCCAGATTTTCTGCATTAAGGTGGGAAAATTTAAAAGAATATGTTAATAACAATAAAAAATTTTTTCCAACGCGGAGAAATAATTTCCTGCCCAACCCTGGCATCCTTTGCCAGGTTGCTCCGGACACAAGTAACTGGATTTCGAGTATTTACACTGAACAAATCTCAGTTCCTTTTTCTTGGGCAGCCAAAACACCACAAACTTCTCGTGAAGAACTTAAAAGACCTCAAAAATTTAACTAAATATTCCACTCAGATAATTAACGAGCCACGTGGCTTCAGACTGCCCAAGCCCTCATGGTGTGACAGGGGACCCTCACCTCTACCATCCACAACAATTCTTTGCCACAAGCTCATCTGAATTTGGCAGCTGATTCACGGATTTGACAGAGTTGGAAGGGACCTCTAGAGATGATTTTTGTTTCCTCCCTCTCCTGACATGCTGTTGTGCTGCACACAGATCAGAGTGTGAATTTTCTAGAAGAAACCCAAACCGCTGGCACTCAGGATTTTGGGGGTAAAGATCTCAGAAACGTGAATCAAGGTCAATAAACCTTGAAGCAACAGAGGCTGGAAGTCTCACAGCGAGCTCCCCATTCCCCGTGGGGACGCTGCAGTCAGAGACACGGTTTTGGAGAAAGGGAAAGATGGAATCACAAAGGAAAGTTATTCCATCGTACCCAAAGCGATGGTTACACGCTACAGGGGTATTCAGGGAGAAACCTGCCTCTCCACACTCTCCACAGCACAACAAGCCACAAACATTTTAGCTTAAAGAGCTGGTCATGCCCACCTCAAAGCCAATATTCAGCATTACACAGAATGATACAGGGTCAGAAGGGACCTCTGGAGATCACCCAGTCCAACCCCCACCCAGAGCAGGTCCCACAGGAACGTGTCCAAGGTGGGGTTGGAATGTCTCCAGAGAAGGAGACTCCACCACCTCCCTGGGCAGCCTCTGCCAGGGCTCTGCCACCCT
>JAOQGH010000008.1:7139362-7196133 GCA_025769975.1 Gallinago jamesoni
AAGGGCAGGTTGGAGGGGGCTTGGAGCAACCTGGTGTGGTGGGAGGTGTCCCTGCCCAGGGCAGAGGGGTTGGAACTGGATGGGCTTTAACGTCCCTTCCAACCTGAACCATTCTATGATTCTATGATTCTGTGATTCTCTTTCAGGTAACCACACATTAAATAATGTCATTGAGAGGCCATAGGTACAGAAAAATTTGCTCCTTGGACATGCTGTGTGTCTGGTTGTGCCTCTATGTCGTCCCCTGTGCTCTGGCTGAACTCAGATGGGTGCTTGGGAAAGGAGGGAGCTGAACGGTCGGAACTGGTTGTCCTGCAAAATGCAAATTTGATGGCACTCCCATCCTTCTGAAAAAAACAAAAAACCATGCTGAACTCCCAATATTGCCTTTTGTGCCCATGGGAAGAGTTCAAAGGCACCAGGGTACCCCACGCCAGAATCAAAGACATGGTTTGTTTGGTTTAATACACTAGAAGCCAAAATAAAACCAGACACTTACCAAAAATACTCTGGGTGTTTATTTGCTTATGGGAGAGAGAAAGTGTGTCTGGTTTTGTATTTCTAAAACAGAATGAGAGGGAGAGAAGTGGGAAGAGAGAGATTCTCTGCGGGTCAGTTCCAAAGACCATCAAAGCTACAGAGCTCTTATTTACAAGCCCTGGTTATGTCCCCCACTGTAGCACCCCCCCTCCCATTTTTATTATATCAGTGCTCACTAAAAAGAGTTTTGATACTTTTTAGCCACATCATAGAAGGGACAAACATACGATTTGAACTAAATATCAATAAATAATAATCTTGTGAAGGTCACCTCACACCGATCAGCACTTGTTCAGCATTTTAAAAGAAGCAGTGAGGAATTAAAAAGCAGGAGGAATGAGAAGTATCTGCTAAATACAACATGCACTGAGAAAGACAAGAAAAAATGTTGTTATATCAAGGTCAACTTCATGTAAGTGATTGCTCTAACAGGACTAATTACCAATGAGAACTGTTCCTCACATAGAGATTATTATAAATGGGGCTGATTATAAGAAAGGTTTATAGGGAAGTGGTGACAAGTGGATTTATATATTGCCTCTACAGAGCTGGAAATACAAATAAACATGTGCACACATGCAGAATTTGCTGCTTTAACTTCGATCCCACCATAGAACAACCACAGGGCACGTCAGGACTAACTCTGTCGACCGGGCAAGACCTGGGCACAGGTCCGTGGGCAGCCTGGATTCTCATGACTATTAAAAGGAAAATATTCCTGCTCCAAAGTGAGCCCAGTGGGCTCTAAACTGGACTTGTAAATTTAATGGGTGCTTAGCAGAAATGAGGGAGCCGTGTGACAGAAATCAGTAAAGAGGGGGGAAATAAAATAACATAAATAGGGCTGTGTGAACGGTTTTACAGCAGCATAAGGAGAGGCCCAAGTTAAAATTCCTGCAGCAAACCAAGACAAACCCTTCTTTCTCTTTCCTTCTCCTTTGCTGGTCTCTCTCTCTCTCAGAAAACGTAGCTCGTCCTCCTTATTTTATTTTTTACACACATGGGTGTGACTAACGTCTTGCCCAAGGGAATCTTTATTGGAAATACATGGTATTGGAATTTGTTTAAGATTTTTATCAATAGCACGTGTGTCCAGCCTCACATCCAGAAGCGAGGGGAAGGTCAAGGGGTCACAGATCAAACTCCCGAAAAACAAAAAAAGGAGGGGTGGGGGGAAGCTGCTATTGATCCCGTCTGCCGCCACAGCCGGTTCTCATTTAGCTGTAGAAGTTAAAGACATTAAAGGGCTGTGACGGAGAGGGGAATAAAAAGCCACAGCCAAATGGAAGGAAAGGTCACTGAGGACAAGCTATGGGCAAGCAGGAGCGCTCCCGGAGGAAGAGGATGCACCTTTAACCCTCCGCGGATCACTCTCTCACAACACCACACTTATTATTAGTTTAACACCGGCAGGTGAGCCCTTCGCCAGGCTCGCTGGTGTTTTTGTGACCCAACCATTCTGGAGCAGAAACAGACCCTCCCGGGGTCCCTCTGCCTTTCGGGTCTGAGGCTTGGGTTCAGGATTACAATCCCAGTCTCACTTCAGCTTTTGCAGAACCCCAGCCCAGTTGACAGGCTTTGGCTTAACGTATTTGGTAGCAAACCCTCTGAGCGTGGACCCAGCCCTTGCCTTACAGAGAGCAGAGGAAGCAACACATAGAGTTCTGTATCGCTAAGGGATGGCATTAGAATCCCAGCTTGCTTTTGGCTGAGGAGGGTGAACATGGGGTTTTTGGGGAAGCAAGAATCAGAGATCGGGAAGGAGAGAGGTCTAGGAGTTGTCTTTTTCTAATAGGAATGTTTTCATGTTTCAATTGGGGCTTCTTAGTTGGACTGCAAGGGTGTTGGGGAGGCTGTGGAGCATCTCCATCTGTGCCTGGTGAGCAGATTCCCATTTTTTATCTAGATGGACATATTTCCATGGGAACCCCTTCCAATACAATATGCACACCTTCTTACATTCCCTCCCTCTCTTCTCCTGTTCCCTATGCAGGGAGAATGCAATCACTGCACTTACTTTGTCCATACTGTCCATACTGGTAGCCAGCCACTGGGTCCACGCTGTAACTGGTGGTGCTGTAGGTGGGAGGACAGTAGGACTGGGAAGTCGGGAGGCTGTCCACGGACTTGATGGAGTCGCTCCGCTGGCTGCAGCTGGCAGAGATGGAGTTGGTGGTGTCCAAGCCACCGTGAAGGGGAGAGATGGAGAAGTCAGCCTGGGGTTGAGGAGGAACCCCGCTGGGGTTGCTCAGGATGCTCATCACCTGGAGAAACACAGGAGACAACACGTCAACGTCTGGAGGAGGAAGGGTACGTGTGCAGCTGCCTTCATGCATCCCAGGGAGCAACAGTTGACATATAATGGTGCTCTATCAGTATAATATACAATATCAACACAGGTTTGGCCAGGCTGGAGAATGGAGGCCTGTTTCCACCCAGTAACAACAGAGAGACCCCACAGTTGGCTCCTCTGTCTCTAACACTCTATTTGAAAGACCCCAGTGGGGATAACTGAGAAGTTCCTTCAAAGCACACTCAATCTTTGCTCTTTCTTTGCTGACCTGCCAACAGCGTTAGCCGTGCTGTTCAGAAGGAACGCTGGAGAGAGGAATAAACTTGGGACAAACCTGCTCAACACGCGCTGCCATGAACTAGCACCCCCTCCCTCCTACAAAAGGGAAGAAAAATCTATATTTTCAGAGAGGGATGCTGAAGACAGCTCCTTCCTTTGGTGTCTGAGCGGCGCTTGGTTTGCGAAGGTCCCTAAATAAACCAGAGGCAAACCCTTTCTGGCTTTGATGCAGATTCAGCTTTAGGGACTGAAAGGCCAAAGTTTTCTTTACCCTCAAATGTTAAAGGAGAACAGGTCCTGCTTGGGCTCATTTCAGTGTAGTGCTTGGTTTGAAAATGTAATTACATTTGCACACAAGCGATCTTCCTGCTTTGAGACCTGAAACAGATGAACTTTTTTTTTTTTTTTTTTTTCCTTCTTTTGCAGCAAAAATGCCAGATTTGTTCCCGCGGGTGAGTTTGGGGTAAGCCGCTGCCTACAGGCCTTCACACCAGGACCCTGATCCTGCTGGCGCTTTAATGCAATTGCCTTTCTGCAATCAGCAAAATTAACCCCCGGGGCGGCCAAGTTAAGAGTGTAAAGAGTTTGCAGAAGCGGGGGGGGGGTGGGGGGGGGTGGGGGGGGCCACTTCGAGGGAAGGAAAGGGAAGTCCTGATGCCTCTCGGTTGATCTCGGTGGCCGCCGCGGGCCTTGCCTTGCCTTGCTTTGCCGCGTTTGTGCCGGGGACCGGCGGGGGGAGAAGGGGACAGCCCGTCACCTCGGGGGGCCAGGCCGGCGCTCAGATGCCGAGCGGCTGAAAATCTCCGAATTTAGCATAACCTTATTGACATCAATTAAAGTGGCAAATTGGAAATATTTGGAGCCTGGCAAGTGGTAAAATGAGCCCTTTATCCCCCACCAGCGGCCTGGTGAGCTATTGTGCGGAGGAGACATTCTCTGGAAGGAGACAAGAGGGGTTGTATAGAGCGGCGTCTCCCCTTCCTGCTCACCCCAACACCTTCCCCATCCCCTCCTCCTTCACCTTCCTGCTGGAGCCGGGGGGCTTAGGCTGAATGACCGGCTCCTCGCTGCCCTTTGCTTTCTAAAGCTTCTCCTCCCTCCCCCCGGAAGGATTCAGGATTCCCGCTAAGATGCTTTCTCTTGATGTGATGCCACCTCCCGACTCAGCCAGCCCGAGATCCTTCCCAGGCGTTTGTCTGGGAGAGAAACTGGGGAGCAGGAGTGGCTGGACCCCCGCGGAGGGGGACGTGGTGGGGAGGTACTGGGGAGGGGGGTTAGTTAAAAAGCCTGGAAAACCTATCTAACCCCAGCCACGGGGTTTGTCTGCAGTGTGGCACAGAGACACGAGACCATGCTCAGTAAAAGCAGCACAGAGCTCAGATGGGGCCCATTCACCCTCTCCTCCTTCAGGGTTTTCAGCCTGAACTGAGCTTAAGAGTTTGCTACTGGTCCCCAAAAGTTAAAACCAGCTTAGCTGTCTCTACACCGCGGGGCAGACGGAGCTCCAGACAGAGCCTAAGTTACCTCCAGCTCTCCAGACCCTCCGGGCACAGCTTCTTAATCACAAGCCATTAAGCCTCGAGGTAGCTAGATGAAGTTGTTTAGCCATAACGCTGTGCAAAATGTGCCCGTGGAACTCCCTGCCCCATGACAGCCCAAAGAAAGAAAGAAGAAAGGAAATTGCATTTAAATATGCAAGACAGAGTGGATTAATACGAGAACAGGGCTGTCATGCTTTTCTGGGTGGATGTAACGTAAACCTCTCTGCCTGGAGGCTTAGGCAAGGGGAAAAATCATGGGAGTGCAGCCTGAAGGTGGGTTTTCCAGCTGCAAAGTTATTTGTAACCTTCCACTAAAGCCGGGTCGCGAACTTTGATCTGGCTCAGCTACGAATCCTCCTTCTTTTGCCCCTCCATCCCGCCGGCTGCAGCTTCAGAGCAGGCTTCCCAGCTTCAGCATCGTGACACCCTGCACCTCCTCGCCCCGACGGATACCCGGGATGCTCGCGTATACAGCAGCCACGAGCCATTATTGGATTTCATTCACAAGCAGAAATCGGACGTTTAAAACAATAAACATCCTTCTCGCATGCGGGAAAACACAGCCACGTGAATGCCGAGTGGTTTTTGGAAAGCTCCAGCTTTTGTTAGCATAAAAACGGAGCTTTTGGGACTCTCCTTTCCCCCGAGCTGTGCGGGTCTGGAAGCGCTGCCCGTCCCCCCCGCAGCCCCGCAGGTGCAGAGAAGAAATGGTGCACTATAAACCCAAGGGCAACTGGAAGCACTCACAGAGCAGAGGGTTTTCTAAGTGTTCTCCCTCCTGGCCATCTCCCCAAAAGAGTCAGCTGCTTTACATTACTCCGAGAAAATAAAAGGCTCTTAAAGCAAGCAGAAGTCGTATTAACACTTCCACTAAAGGCCCTTTTAAAAAGAAAGGGGGATGTAAAGCAACGTGAGGAAATGAAACCCAGATTCACACTCTTCAGATTCAGAGGAGCTGAGACCGGAGAAGACACTTGCACAAATCCTACTAAAGACAGTAATTGGCTTTAATCAGTCAGAATCAGGGCTGATTTCTAATCCCAGCTCTGCTACTGACTCACAAGGGCTGGTGCAAGTCACTTAAGCTACGACTCGACTCAACTAACCTTAGCCATGTGAAGTTAAGTTTCTAGTCTCTGCTAATCCACCAGAATCCCTCTACAGAGAGATTGACATTTCTGAAGGACAATTCAACCCACCCTAAGACCCCTTTCTGAAAAAAAAACAAGGCTGAATTTCCCTTGGGAAATCCGTGATGAAAGATAAGGATGCCAATTTTTCATCATGACAATGCCAGGGTGGATAATGGACGGGGAACCGTAGGGAGGTTGGAGAGGGGAGATGCTGGAAGGTGGCTACGAGATGGACATTCCTGCCGGCTGCTCCCATGGAGGTAGGGGTGGCTGAGAGCTGCAGAGGAACCCTGATGGAGGTTCAGCTGAGCCAGGAACCCCAAAGATCTCTGCTTCCTCTTCAGTGATGCTGACTCTGGGAAGTGTTTGCCTTTTCCAGGCACGCTGAGAGGAATTTGGGGCTGAGCTCCTCTGAGACTCTGTCAGAGGACAGCATCCCATCTTCCCCACCCCAGGACACAAAGGTGTTAGAAATAACCACAGTGAACAGGAGATTTCTATTCCCTCTTCGTACACAGCCACCCAGCACGGATAACCCTACAAGAGCCCTCCAGCCTCAGCAGGCCTGCCTTATCTGACTTCTTGTTTCAGCTGGATAAACTCATTTTCCAGGCAACTTTTGAACTTAGCGAAGTCTGGGGCATCTGGAGAAATCCCCTCCTCAAGAATGCAAAGTCCTTTTACCTTTTCTTTTTGACCTTGCTTTCCTATAATTTATTACTTCTTGGTGCATTATCATCACTAACTAAAAATCAATACCCACTTCACATCTGTAAGGTTTTATCTGGAGGGAAATCTGCTACCTGTCCATCACAGTGACTGACAGCCTTCCCTTTCCCCTCCCTCTCATCAGTTGTCTCTCTCTCTCTCTCTCCCCTTCTCCATCTCCTGTCCCTTTGCTGCTGTCCCAAATCAGTCACAGGAGTGGCGTGGGCTC
This sequence comes from Gallinago jamesoni, assembly GCA_025769975.1. Taxonomy (NCBI): domain Eukaryota; kingdom Metazoa; phylum Chordata; class Aves; order Charadriiformes; family Scolopacidae; genus Gallinago; species Gallinago jamesoni. The sequence goes on from JAOQGH010000008.1 coordinate 7,146,086, forward strand.
CCACTTCGGGGTCAGTCAATAACAGCCATGATGGTGGGAGCCTTCGGCCTCCTATCTACCCTTTCCGGAGGTCATTTGTCATGGGGGGGGAGAAGGGGTAGGGGTCCTGATGTGTTGGGGAGACCAAGGTTAATGCACAAAGACCCTCCTGGATGAAAGAGCCAGCTCCCCCCCCCCCTCCACCCTCGCCTCCTGCTGCTGCCTCCCTCCCCACCCTCATCTCCGCAGCTCCCCCCCTGTTCCCCCCCCGGGACGTTTCATCACTCTCTCCCATACTTTAAAAGAAGGGGAGTTAAAAAAATGTAATTAATTCCCTCCATTTCTGAGCTGGCCCTCAGGGCCTCTGGCCGTGGAAACTGTAGCAGGGGAAATGTGCACCCTTTATGATAAACGAATGCGGCTTTGGAAAGGGAAGTGCAATTAGGGCCTTCAATCTGTGCCATCAGGCCTTCAGATTTTAGGTTTGGGGGCTGGGTTGGGGGGGGACGGTTGGGTGTGTTGGGGGGGCAGGAGGGGCTCGAGGGGCGGACAAGCGATAGGGAGAGATACCGCCGAGACAGAGAAGGGTGTGAGGGCACCAGGGAGATGGAGGGAGGGCAGCAGATGACAAAGCCTTGTCCCTGCAGACCTGGCTGCTGCATCTCCCTGGGCTTTGCAGTCAAGAGCTCCATGGAAGATACCAGGCCATGCCAAAAAGGCTGTATGTCCATCCTCCAAGTCCCTACACCTCCTGCCCTGCATCATCAGTTTGCTTTAGGCTTGCTAAGATACCCCACCGATAGAGACATCAGGCCCTGGACATGGCAGGCTTTACATCTAGAGTCAGTGATGCTACACTGCCCCGTGACCAGGAGGACATCAAGGTGTGAGGAGATCAAACCCTGGCAACCAAAAGGATGGGGCGGCAAGGAGCCTGCGGAGAGCATTTTCCAGAGTGACCCTTCATTCTGTGGTGTCTCCATTTCTGGCCACTCGATTTGACACAGCGCAAAGCATCCAAAATCAGAGGCTGCCTTAGAAAAAAAAACGCTGCGTTTAGAAACTGCTGAGCCTGGAGAAGTTCTGAATAAAGGGAAGACGTAATGATCTGCAACCCGCGGAAGGGCTGTTAACTCCAGAGAAGCTGCCGGGTGGTCCCAAAGGAATGCAATCCCGGGCAGAAACCGAAAAGGGAAACCCAGAGGAAGGGTCTCCTGGCAGCAGGGAGTATTCCTGAGGCTGCGGTACTGCTTTCCTAAGAATGGGTAGAAATCCCCTCTCTTTGGGAAAGGCTGGAAATGGGATCAGTTGGAATATTTGATACTACACCAGGCACAAAGCACGAGGAAATTCTGTGTTGTGAAGGGTGTTTGTAGGGGGAAATCTCTATTTGTTTCAGCTTCTGGGGTGTCAATATTTACACCACTTCCCAGGGAATGGGAAGTCTCACAGGGCTCTGATGGCTGTGCTGGGAAACATCTTGGATCTCATGGATTTACTAACGACAGGGACCAAGCTAACGATTCGCTCCGAGTTCCTCCATGGGGCTTGTTCTCTTGCCATCTGTGCTTGATGCAGCTTCTGCTCTGGGCAGGTCCTGCTCTGTCCTCCAAGACCGTTCTGAGCTACTTGGTGGGGACCCAGCTTAATCTTTTCCATCTTTATTTTGCAGCCTGTTCAGCTAATCTTTCCCTTCTCTCTCGCAGAAGGCAACCCTCCCTCATATTAATGTTTTTGATCTCTGTGGATTCATTTTCACTTGGTTGGAAGAGTCGATTATTCTATACATACATTAAACGGAAACAAAATGAAGAGGTAACTGTAGGACTACTGAAAGTCAAAGAAAGAGTTGGGAGGAGATAAATACAGTTTCCCCAAAGATCTTCACTTGAAAGGAGGATAAATATATGCAAATATGCCCCTAGGTAGGACTAAAATGACTTATGTAGCAATCACTAACACTGCACTCACAAACCCAAGCAATTAATTTTGAATATTTTCTAAATCAGTAGACCCAGCTGAGTTGTATCCCAATATGCCAAACTGCTCCAGTAAGTACCCCCATTAAATTTGACTTCGCAATCAGGCCAAGGATCCAGACAGTGCTTCACACTTCTTGAACCTAGAAAATGTCTGATCTGGGGAAGTGCAGTCCCTTCTATCTGATGTCACTTCCAACTAAATTTTGGAGCCCAGGGAGCAAACTTCACATTAGCCTTCTTTAAGGGTAACTTCATTGACTTCAAGCACAGTCCTAATTCACACTGGGAATACTGAGAAGGTACTTCAACTCTCTATTTTGTTGTGGGTTAAAGTTTAAGAAACCTAATGCTCTACTGCCCCAGCTTTATCTCATCTCACCAGGTATTTAAATCCATCCCTCAACATGTTACTAGTGCTACAGACAGCAGTGTTCCAAATATGAGCTAACACCATCTCACAAGTCCTTCCTGCTGCAGGAGGACTCTGGGGCTGATGTGGTTGCTGCTGGAGAGCAGTAATGTCTCATTTTCCTAACCTCTACTCCACTGGAAGATATATGGAGGTCAGTGAAATGCCTTTCCCAAGGCCAAGCAAAGCGTGCCTGAAGCAGAGCCAGGAATAGAACGCAACGTGCCTGAATCCTTTCTGGTGTGGATGGGACACGTCACACCAGGTCCCTTCAAAGTGCTCAGAAACGATTATTGTGGGCCTGTGCTTGGAAAGTGGTACAGTTTGGCAGTGAACAATAAACCCAGAAATACCATCAGTGCCCTTCAGTGAGTTAAACCATCTGAGGGATGTTTCAGCGCCGTAGGGGAGCGGTCTGGGACACAGCGGGTGAAATGGAGATGAACGTTTATGTGTCGTAAAACGACGCTGTTCACTTAACGGATGAAGAACTGCCACAAACTCATGATGGAGAGGGCTTGGGGAGATGTTGGGGATGAGATGGAGCTGGGGATGCGATGGTGAGCTGCAGCAAAGCAGACCAATGCAGGCTGCACAAGGGGGGGATTAGAAAAAAAAAAAAGGCGATGGGAGGTTATTACCTGATTGTTCAAGGCTATGGTGAGGTTCCACCTGGAGCACTGCATCTTGTTTTGGGCACCCTGCTTCTGTAGAGATGTACAAATTATGGAGAAGGTCTAAAGAAAAGTTTCTAAGCTATACAAAAGAACGGGAAGGTCTTAGCTATAAGGGGAAGAGAAATTGTTTAGGTCTGGATGGTCTGGGAAAGAGGAGTGGGCTCTTCTTGCAATGGAAATACCGTGAGGGCATCAGAAGCACCGTGGGGTTATACATCCAATATGGGTAAAAGTGGCATTTGGAGGGGTAGGGAGGAGGCATCACTGTGAATTACATTAAAAATTGCTTGATCTAGAAACACGAGCCACTACCCCTGGCATTAGGGCACCAAACTCTACTATCTCTTAGATAAAAGCAGATGGCAAAGTTTTTAGTGGTCTGGATAACCAGAGAGGGAACAAAAAGACACGCCGTGCTAGTGTGGGCTGTTTAAGGTAAAGGGGGGTCCAGTTCTACGGGCAGCTATTTCACTAACAAGCAAAATCAAGAGACATGGGCTCACCCCTTCCAGAAACGGGGGACACTCAAGCCAAAAGGCTAACTAGTCCCTTGCCATCTCGAAACTGTGATTTTCACGCACTGCTGAGCATCTCCCCTCTGAAAATGGGCACTTTGGGCTTTACTAACTACCCATTGACATCGTTATTCACCTTGTGTTATCTAAGCGTGAGGTGTTTTTCCTGATTAAATTGAAATTGCTAAGACATTTTATATAGAATAACCAAAAGAAGGCCAATGCTTCCCAAATGTGCTGGTTGGCAAACTGAGCCACCTCATCCTCCTTATTTCCAGGCAGGAGACCCCATTAACAGAAGCCCCACCAGCAAACTCTACCCTGATGCAGTTTTCCCTGTAAATATGTTTCTCTGTGGAGGCTGAGTAAATATACTGGAAAGGAAAAGTTTCCATGGAAAAATCCCTTTGTTGAGATATGGAACACCTCTGGGCAACATTACACCGAGTATTAATTGCAGGAATATGAATCTTGCTTAGGGCATTTTGGAACTCACAACGTCACCTGGGATGAGGAAGCAGAAAGGCACAACCATGGAAAACTAGAATTCCTAAACATTTCCCAACCAGCAGAAGCACCCACAAGGTTTGGTTTTGGAAATGGGCTGGGCTTGGGTCTTTTCTTCTGCATCTATTTGTCCATTCTTGGGTAAGCTCAGACATGCTGATGGCAGGGGGGGAACAAAAAGCTTTGGGGTCTTGGTGAGAGACTCAAAATTCTGAGAAATAAAGAAACACACACCACGGTTTCCTGTTAAATCAGCCCTAAATCTATTGGTGTGCATCTGCCTGATGTGAATAGTGGCAGGGTGGGCAGATCACACGCACAGCTAAGTCCCAGGCAAATTAAAACTGTTTTATAAACTTGAGTTATTCCTCTCTTCAGCAGCCCCACGCCGGCAGAGACTAACAAAGACAAACCAAAAATCACAGAAAGGTCTCCACTTTTCCCTCCTCCCTTTCCACTTCTCTCCCTCATTATATTTTATTTTATTTTATATTTTTTTTTCCATTTCTCAGCTAAGATGATCTGTGCTCGCTCACTATCGCAACCCCCCGCGGACACTGGTAATGGAGTGCGGGTGCTGACTTACTGCTTCGAAACAAGATTTCCTGAGATCCTTTGAGTCTGCTCCATGCCCCCCCCACCCCCTCCCCCTGCTTTTCTCTCTCTGTCTCTCTCTTTTCGGAGAGTGGAGGGGAGCCTCTATAAATGTGAAAGGAGCTACACTACAAAGAATCCCCCGAGTGGCATATCCCAGCCCCGGGCGAAGCTGCTCGGTGCACTGATAGTCCTGCGTATCTGCTCCAGGACTCCTCTTTCTCTTCCCCTCCCTCTTTCTCTGATCAATCAAGGGCTGTAATCAGTTAAGGTCCAGCTTAACTGCAGTGTAAGATACACCAGTTAAGCAAAGCCAATGCCTCCAGGGTTCCCATCGTAAATACGGAGAGGTCATGGGGAGATGAAATAACCCTGATAAGTTCAGCAAGTGCAGGGCTAGCGAGGCTCGCACCAAACACTTAATAACTCGAGCTGGCAAAAGAATGGAAGAAAGGGAAAATCACAAGCCCTTCCTATTGCCAGCTCCTCGGCTGCGTGTTTGCTTGCTCTCTGTTCCCTGCTTTCCCGGGGTGGGGAGGGAGTTTGATGCATTTTTTAAGGTGAGGGTTTCTCTTTTCAGCACACCCTAATGCATGAATGACCCAGACCCCGGTCCTTTCTCTGTGCGCTTCAGCTCAGTTTGGATCTTCTGAGGCTGGGATGAATTTTTCCCTCACTCATTGGAAAATCACAGCTCCTGAATCCAAGGAAATGCCTTTTGCAGCCCTACATGATGCCATGTGCTGGTCCTCGGACTTCCCTCTGCTGCTAGGGAGCACTGGGGTATTTTCAAAGGCAGGGAGTTGCTTGCTTTTGCCAAACGTGAACCCCAAAACCCTCATGAGATCTGATCTTGGGGATAATGGAGCTGCACCCACCAAGGTGCCGAGTCCACTGGTGGGGAGGCATGAGTGCAAGCAAATAGAAAAGAAACGAGAAGAAAGTGGGGATCCTTGCTGAAAACATTGGCTTTAATAGAGGACTACCCTTACAGCTGAGACGTTCTAGCTCAACAATCTCCTCTCCTGTATTGCTCCTTAGTAAGACTTTTCCTTTCTCTCCAGAAATGTCCATTCTTAGAGATGGTCCAGGGAAAAATGAGCCCTTTATGTTCATTATCTGAAATCACCTTTACACTAAGTTCATGCTGTGCTGGATCCAAACAGCTTATAGTTTCATAAAGCACTTCATGAAGAGGAGGGGACACCTGGACTGTCGAGGGGACTTCAGTGGGCAGGACAAGCTTTTGCCTGCTCCAATTTCTGAAACCTCAGAGCCCATTTCTGCCCCTTGGATGTGAGAAATCTGGCAGGATTCAATCACCATCAAGTCCACACCCAAATTCTACCTGCTTTTCATCCCAAAGTTGTGACTTTAGCTCAACACAACATGAGGTTTGGATCCAAATACCACTGTGTCAGCTCCCGTCTAATTGGCCCACTAGGCATTACAGGTAGGGGAAAAAAAAACATGTAGGATTTATTAAAAACGATGCAGACACACAAAGAGCAGAACAAAATCTTTAACCAGAAGCGATAAGAAAGCCCTAAAGGATTTGAGTTTTAATAAGTATCCCTCTTTGAGTCCTCCAGCTCTTTAAAAGCTATTTGGACTGGAGTTTTCCTGTGGTGTTATAGGTGCTTACTTAAGCAGGGGATGAGATTAATTCTTCCCCGGGTTTTCTGGCCCTCCTGCACCCGGGGTCTGCTAACCAGCAGCAAAAACCTTGGTAACTTTGCAATGATTATTTGAGTAGCCATCACTAACACGTCCAGTCTTTGAGCAGTAAAGTAAAAAGGCAGAAAGAAGCTCCTGGGCTAACACATCATTAGCTGGGTTTCCCTATTTGTCTAGCACAGTTTTACTTTGGCTATGTCTAAAGGTAGTCCAAAATAAAAAAAAAAAAAAGAATTATAATATGAAGCCACCAAGAAGTGATTTGGAGCATCAGAGTAGCAAAGTGCCTATTTTTAAAACCTTGCTTTTCTTAGGAACGTCATTTACTGCCTTGAAGTGATTTTTTAAGGCAAAGTGATTTTTTAAGGCGAAAAAGATACACTGATGAAAGGTAGCTGTCTGCTGGCAAAGCTGTGTCTGCGCCCAAGGGAAGGGTCTTACCTCATTATAATTAAACCTCTTCCAAACGAAAACAGCAATACATTTACTGCGTGGGTACGGAACCCAGCGCAGGGCTCACACTCCTACACAAATGCAAGCGAAGAACTTGATATTTTAACCCCACAGCTCCCGGCTGAGCTACAAGCTCTCTACTATGAACATAGCTTGATCAAAAGCTTCCAAAAAAAAAAGGGCAAATCCTCTCATTTGCTGAGTAGAGCCGTGCCCCCAGCCTGTCCTCCTCGCTGCAGGAGTGAAGGTATCGCACCCTAGTGTGACTCCAGCAGAGTTTGTAAGGCATCTCCTGCGTGCAGAAGTTTAAAAGCATACAAGCCGGTGCTGATCCAGAGATAAATGGTGGAAAAGGGATTAGAGATACTTAGCGGAGGAGAGGGAAGACTCAGGAAGGGCTGATTATTTTAAAGATATGACTATTTAAAGATAATGATTGCATAAATTTAATTAATGCATTTTCATGCTGCAAATGGCCGTTTTGTAATTAATGTATCTGGCCTCGCTAAGCATGGGAGATCACATCTCCCAGCCCCCCCCTCCCTTCTCAATTCCCCCCTCCGCCTCTCGTTTAATGAAAGACAGAAAGCAGATGACAGAAACAATTTGTCAGCCAGTACGGGTGTCAGATGCCTAATTGGTTGCGCTGAGTTAGTGGAAAGTAAAGGGGGAGAGGGTCGAGGCTGGGGGGGGCTCTTTCCTCTTTATCCGAGGCTTCAGGGTTGGTGTCTGTCTTGGGGGGTGGGGGGAGCGAGGGGGCGAAAGTGTTTCTTGTTAATTGATGGAGATTAGGACACAGATTGGCTGTGGCAGGGACTGGGCAGTGACAAGAAGGGGACAGGAGAGGCTGGTTAACACCCGTGCAAACAAGCTGCCATATCTCACAATACGTTAAGTCCCGGCAGCGTTGATGACACCAATGGTTATCTCCCGCGCTCCCCGCTCCCGCTGCACCCCAGGACCCCCCCGGTCACAACTGCTGGGAGGGGGGGAAAGAGCTTCATGCAGGGATCAGTGGCTCTGGGCACCGCTCTCCTCTGTTTGGAGAAGAATTGGGACCTTGGCAGAAAGTGGGGGATGCTGGGGAAAGGGTGCTGAGTGCGGGAGGATGCGGGGCTGAGGCCACGGGCGAAGCAGAGAGGTTGAAGCCCAAAAACGAAGCCACCACCCAGGTTTTACTTGCCCTAAGCCTTGCCCTGGGTTCAGACCACGATGTCAGTGTGAGCACCTAAGGGATCCTCGGAGAATCCACATGTCCTGTCTCCTCCTGTCCCTGCCCAACTACGAGACTGGCTTAAAAGCTGCAAGATTAAGCAAAACTGGAGTTAATGTATGTACCAGCTGGTGCCTGAGCTTTGTGGGTGCATTTGGGTCACCGGTTATAAAGCCCCCATCTGATTAATTCTCCCCTGGTCATTATGTGGAGAGGAAAACCTCCTGTCCACACAAAAAGGCCTGGGAGTCTGGAACTTTCTCTATCAGGGAGTCGAGCCTCTGAACTCCAACAAGAGCAGCAAGACCCTTCCGACACCCCCCAGGAAAGCAGCAGGACAGAGCAAGCACTATTCCAAGCCACATCTGCATAAAAAGCAGAAATACGTCTTATTTCTGCACCATTCTTCTTGTTCTTCAAAGATTTCTGTGACCTGCTTTAATGTATTTATCATCAGCACCGGGCAGTGCAGGGCTCCCACCTCTTGCCTTACAAGAGGAAAAACGAGCCCAATAAAAGGTAAAACTTGAGACGGTGCAGAAGTTTATAGGGGAGCAGGAATTTGAACATCCCAAAGCCAAGGTCAATGTTCTCATTCCAGACAGCCTCGTAATAAGTTAAGCACAGAAATGAGGGGGACTTTAAAACATTAGTGCCGTATGATGCTGTTTAGTGTCTCTGTAGGTCTTGCCCTGCAAGATCTAAGAAAGTTTTACAAAGGTGGGAACAGTTTTATCAGCTCTGTTTCACTGCCAGGCACAAAAAAAGGTGATGGGTAGAGAGGGATAAAGAGCTAAGAATAGAAAATGTTGAGTTTCCACGCTGGGCTCTGATCACATTTAAACATGCAGCCTGCAGTAATGAAAATACTACTAAGCTCCTGCATTGTATTACGGGTCCCCCTATAAAAGGTTTACAAAGGGTCGACAAGTGATGAATAAATGTTATGAAAAAGATAAACAACATCTTCTTTTTGATGAAAGAAAGCCTGTCAAATAGCACAAATGAGAATGGAAAGGAAATGGGTGAGGGATGCAAGTGAAAATACAGACTTTTGATGGAAAGATCAAAATGAAGTAAAACCACTGCGATTTGTAACAGAAAGATATTGAAAATAAAATATCCGGTTGCAAAATTTTTGTCCTTTTGTTTATAAAGAGAGAAAAATAAACTCTCAGGAAAGTGTTGAATGAAATGAAACCATTTTTTTTTTCCAGAATGTCCCAGCAACCTGTCTCCTCCCCTGTAAGGCTCTCAGTTATCCTTCCTGCTGCAGGGGGAGCACCTTACGGACAAACGATGGGATGCGGTGGTTGATAACTGAAGCCCTTCCTATTGCTATTTATTTCTGTTGCAATGACCCAAAGTGCTGCAGTCAAGAAGCACGTCCCACTTTATGTGCAAGACCTTGCATGTAAAAAAAAGAAACAAAATCCCAAAGCCCCAAACTGCTGGATATTTCAAGTCTGGGCACCTGGACAGGACCCCTTGGTCCTGTCTCTCTTTCTACTCCCATCCCAAGAAAGCAAACCCAGAAGCAAAAGAAAGAGGGGGAGGCACCAGATTCCTGAATCTCTTCTCTTGCAAAGTCAAGAGAGCAGAAGCCAAGCCTGGTCCAACCCTAAGAATGAAAAAAAAAAAAAAAAAGGCCTAAGATGCTGCAGATAAAAGGGAGGAATGGGAATTAATTAATCCCTTCCAAAAATTGAGCATGCCCAGGCACTGAAGAAGTCCTCGGCATCCCCTCCTTCCAGAAACAGAGCCCACCACCCCCCCGGCACAGCCCCCAGCACACCCCTAGCTTTTTCCTTCTGGGTTCTAAAACACGAGTGTGAATCACTGAGCTCTGCCGGGGAGGAATATGGTCTCTATTGTGTATTAAACAAATGCGAAATGATTACAAGCACCATATTGGCTGGGAAAAAATAGCGGAGCTGTGCCTGTCACGTCACTGCTCCTGCCTGGCAAATAAGTTCTAATGCACAATTGGTATTTATTAGATGACATACAACAACTGTCTCATTAAATCAGGGCCGGAGCGTCGGCCGGAAGTCTTAATTTAAAGTGTCACCAGCTATTGAAATCAGATGGTTTAGGCAGGAGCGGAGCAAAGGGAAGGGAAAAAAAATATTGGGCTTAAAGAAGTAGGAAACGGTGGCTGATTCTAGCCCACCTTTTGAAACGGGTTGGGATTTCTGTGCTGGGGTGGGCACCGGTTCAAAGGAAAAAAAAAATAAATAAAATATTTGTTCTGCATTTGCTTTCTCTACGTGCACTTTCAAACTCTCCCCCTAATAAACGGTTGGGCACCTTTCTGTGTGTTTTAAATGCAGCGTCGAAAGCAAAGGTTAATGCAGGAGATTGCATTCCAATTGAAAACGCGGCAACCGGTAAATTTGGTTTGTTTAGAGTGGAAATGCTTGAACTGCTGTAGATGGGTGGCGGGTGCGAGAGCGTGGGGAGAGGGAGGTGGGAGACGCTCCCCGCGCCCCGGCTCCTCTCCGGACAAAATTAAATTTCAAAGTTTAATGAGTTGCGAAGGGCGCTGGATTAAAAAGCCGGGTCCCCGCGCTGCCAAAACTGAAGCGGCTCGAGGAAGAGAGAGAGAGAGAGGAAAAAAAATCCCACCAAACCCAAAACGTCAGGGAACAGAGCAAGTGAAAAATGTCAGGGCAAATTGCTCTTGACAGTGTTAATATCTGCACCTCATAGCAATAATTACATGTAAATAAATAGTGAAATAGCTCTCAGCTGGAGTCTGTACTCTGAGTGCAGATGCCACTAACAGCCAGCTGGGGACCTTTCGCTCTTCCACTGCCGTTTTCCCCCCCCCTTTTCTTCCCTCCCTCCCCCCCCCCCCTCCCCGTTTCATCTATGCCAGAGCCGGGAGAGGAATTGCTAGCGACTGCAGATCTGGTCACAGTCCTCCCCCCCCCTTTCTCATGGCACCGCGTTCGCTCCCTCTTCATCTCACCCTCCCAGCCAGGGGCTGCTGGCGGCTCTCGGGGGAAAAGGGAGAGTTGCTTTTAGCCCTTTTCCAGGGGAAAACAAGCTTTACCGGATTCCCGTCTGGCCGTCGCGTGAGTAAAGCTGAGGGGATGGGAATGGCGTGGAATGACTATCCTTCCATCTCTGTGGGCTCCTAAAAATGTCAGGAGGGATGGAGCTATCTGTTTCAAGCACTGGGATTATGTTCTTCTTATCACCAAGGTTGTCTATATTTCAAAAGGACACCGGAGAACGCATGGCTCAGCATCAGGATGCAAAAAGATGCTTCATTTCCACAGGAGAGGCATCTCCCACTGCTATCAGTAGCATCCACAGAGATTTATAAACCTGAGCCGGTGCCTCCAACCCCCGCCCAAGCACAAAATGCACTTCTACAAACCCACTTTGTTCCTTCCAAGGGCCTCCTCACTGTGAAACCACCGTGGCCCAAGCAAGGGGGGGGGAACAAAACCTACTTGCACCATCAGCATCGCTGGTGGAGGTGGGCTGGAATCCACCAGCACCTCCCCTGGTGCTCTGGGGATTTGATGGCAGCCTAAGAAATCTCAAATGACACCAAAATGGTGAACACCAGTAGAGTGTTCACCATCACTTCCAGTACGAGTTCTCGGATGAGTGTAGTAGGGGTGAAATCCACAGCAAACGAAGCGGTGCTTCACTCGATGGAGAGTCAACCTGTGGGACTCCTTGCCACAAGAAGCTGCGTGGATTGACGAGAAGCCTGGATAAGTGTTTGGAAGAAAGGTCCACTGAGGATTACCGGACAAACCACCTTCCTTACGGAAATCCCTTGAGCTGAAAATAGTGAGAGGCCAGGAAAGTGCCCTGTTCTTCATCCTCATGAGGAGTCTGCTCGTGGTGGCTCTTGGAGAGGACACTGCACTGGGCAGAGCATAGCCCCAACCACTCTGATTGTCACCAAGCTCTTGGCAGCTCCCAGGGCAAGCTTCCCATCGGCTCCCAGCCACTTGGCACTATGGGCATCTGAGTGGGGAGGGAGGAAGGGAGGACTCTAAGGGACTGAAAATAAACACACAATTCATACAAATAGGGAATTATCAAGGATGGAGCACTTTTCCAGAGAAGGGCCCTGCCAGAGTCTCGGGTTCCTACCTTAAATTTAAGCAGGATAAAACCTCTGCGCCTTCATTCTTAGCCTTGGTGATAACAACCTTCCCCGTGGTACCGTGAGGAGAAACACATCCCAGGATGATGAGATGCTCAGATATTAAGATGAAAGTCTCAGATAAAGTTAAGCTCATTCTTTTAGCCCTATTCTCTTCCACTCGGTCAATTTCTCTCTCTGTGCCCTCAGTTTAGCTCCCAGCCCTACAAGTCTGGGTCTAACTGGGAGCCACAGGGCTCTGCTGACCATCCAGCAGACCTGGGATAATTACCCCCCAATGAAGCTGGTGTGTGCCCAGCCCCACCACCAAAAGATGCCACGTTCTCACACCGACACAGCTTATGAACCCCTCCCTAATCAGCATCACTCTGGGGCCAAGCTACTAGACCAAAGCCAATAAAAATAAAATAAAATAACCTGCCACTGAGAGGAGGGAGAGGTTCCTCCTGAACCGCAGCCTCGTGGAAGGGAGAAAAGCTCTGAGGCCTTCCCTTTCGGCTAATGAAATGCACAACAACACCCCACACTGCACTGAGCAACAAACACAGCTCCATTATTTGGAAAACAAATATGTTCTTTAGAGCTTCCTGGTTGTCAAACACCTTTTTGTTTAGCTCAACAACTAATCCACTTATCGGAGGATAAAGCTGCCAGTGAATCACCAGTATGATAAAAGCATGCACAAAATTAGCAAAAATTTGCCTATGGCTCCTAAACATTCAACAAACACCAGCTAAGAGAAAAATGATTCCTTTTTTTTTTTTTTTTTTTAATAACTGAGATCCCCAGGAGAGATTCTGTCAGATAGCGGCTTTTATTTTGCTTGCAGTTTTTTTTTTTTTTTTCCCTCTCTCTCTCTCTCTTCCCATATAACCCAAGCACTGAGGCTGGGAGATGCTGGGAGCTGATATGAGATCCACGGAAATTGGCAGCATTTGAATAAGCAAGAGATGCAGCCGGGCAAAATTTTAATAAGTTGGGAGGTGTTATTTTTTTTAAATAATAATAAAAAAAATAGCGCTCAGGCATTGGCTGTTTTCCCTAGGACCTCGGCACTGCTGGATGCTTGGCTCTTCGTGGGGCTGTAACACCTAGAGGATGCTGGATTTATCCTTCCCTGTCCCTCCTTGTATTTTGTAACCCTTTGTGATTTTAGCTTCTCCACATTCCTGCGTGGAGGCTCCTCGTTGACTCTCCCTGTTCCACGGATGGGGAAAGCGCTGCGGACAGGAGTCAGTAGTTTGCCAGGGCCGGGCAACGCTGCAAGTTTGCACGCAGACATTAAACCACCGTCCCATGCTTGATCCCTTCCACTGAAACCTTTGGTGGGACCTTGCAGAGCATTGACTGGGTAAATGGGATTTACCTGCTCTCTGAAAGTCACCCAGCTACGTAAACCTTGGGAATTTCTCCAGCGAGAGATGTTTTGGTGAGACTTCCAGCATTTCTGGGCATTTATAAACCCGTGTGTGTGAAAGATGAATGAGAAAGAGAAAGAGGGAAAGAGAACTCCTCCAACTGGGGCTCTAGCAATAAGGACAAAATTAGTATCTCCATATTCCATGGCATCAACGAGTGATTCAGCTTTTCTGAGGTGTGACTCAGTTTCTAAATGAAGATCCCCATCTCTCTGCACTCATCATATAGAGCATGTAAGATGACTGACCTCTGATGGACGTGTGTCAGTTACGAGGAATGAATTTGGGTCATATTCTCTCTCTGTTACCTTTACATGACAACAGTCTGGAAGGGACAATCACCACAGCGTGACTACGGCTACCAAAGCTGTTAGTGGTCAGGAACGAACGCAAGCTGACACACTTCACAGCAGCCAGGCTTTGCACCACACAGAGCTCACAAACCTCACCAGAGCCACCTCCAAAGGCTTGAGTCAGCTCAGACGATGAGGATGCTCCCTTCACCCCAAATCCTTATTTTCCTGGACCGTATCAACCTCAGCTGGACATTACATCGCTGTAGATTAGCAAGAAGAGGCAGTTAGTTCAGAACTGCACCACAGCAGCCAAAGCAGGAGAACTGGGCTCTTTGAAGGTTTCTGACTACACATTCTACGCACACATCTTTACTTGAAAGTACTGTCACCGCGACGAGTGCTGGAGGTGAAGATCTGCAGCTGTTCCAGGCCACGGTCCCATTGCAAGAGCCCGAATGGAGGGAGCCTAATGCATTCCAATATTCTCCTCTTTTCCCCCCCAACCTTGCCTAGTTTTGAACAGGACAACAGCACACGATGACGGGAGCATTTAGGGGAGCTGGGAATTAATCAAGAGGCACCCACCTGTCAGGCTGGTATCTGGAACTAAATGGAAACACTTGCTAGTGCTTGACCTCTCGCCCTCCAGACAAGCCTTGAGTGGTTTGAGAAACCCTCTTGCAGGGACAGCAGCTCTGAGCCCCCGAGTGAAATAAAGCAAGGGGAGCAGGCAAGGAGAGACACGGGAACTGGCTTAGGAGTGGTGGGGGAAGGAGGAAGAGGCTGTAGATGGTGGGGCCGAAGGGGGACTGGCAATCTTCTGGTGTAATGACATGGATGCGATGGGAAAAACCAGGGCATGAAGTGGGTTGGCCAACAGGCCAAGAGCTGTCTGCCGCTCAGTGCTGTAGGTGAAAGAGGCTGGATGGTAAAAGACACTGGAGATATTAAGAACCAACATGCCCATGACTTCCTCTGTATCCCCTGGATGGGGTTTGTGTTGGGTGAGACATATTTGATACATCAGTGCGTGCTGATTAGCAGCCCAGCACGTTTCAGTTAAATCATCCTTTCTTGTAGTTAATGGAGGCCAAAACTCTGTGCTGACGACTGTTCAAACAGTGAAACCTAAGGCAATGCTAACTCTGCTAAACAGCAGAAGAAAGCCCTGCATGCATGCCAGGGGATTTTGAAATACCAATCTTAAGGTACAGGATTAAGATCTTAATTTTTAAAGAGATGTGGGGCACTTGCTCTTTAAAATGCATGAATAGATTCTAAGCTGATGCGAAAGAGCTCGGCCGCTCTGGTAGCACTGACTTCAGACCCAGATGATGCGATCAAAAAGATGCCACCTGAGTTCTGACTTTCAGATTTTCACTTTTAGGACTTCTGGGGTGTCCGTGTAAACACCTGTGAGAAGGGAAAGGACAAATTCTTCAGGAAAACCGGCACTTTTCACCTACAGAAATACTGAAGAGAAGAGAGAATGGGACAGAACAAGATCTGAGCCAAGAGAGCAAAGGGGTTGGGACATCCTATGCCAGCATCCTATAAGTTCCCATACTTTTACAAATGCAAGTCAGTTTGCTGGTCCGAAAGGCTCTGATGTTCCCAAGAGGCATCTGTTAAACCCGTTTCCTCCTCATCTGAAATAAACCCCCCTCCTTCCCTTGGCAGCAGAAGTCACTCAAGCGTTCAAAGTTACTGAGAACCGTAAGTCTCGTCTGTGAGAAATCCAAATATTGGGGATTCAGTTCCACTGATGTCCCCTGGATCTGTATGTATGGGCAGAGCTTATACTAGAAACCTGCTGGAGCTGGAATACAGACCTGAAAATTCTTTGCATGAAAGATGACACTTTATAGACGGGCATAGAAATGAGGTAGGGAAAGGGGAATGGACATTCATGGGCGCCAGGCAGAGACTAAGAGCTAAAGGAGCAGGTCAGAGGGAGGAATTTATTTGGGTTCTGAGTTATGAGCTTGTGGCCCAGTGACAGGAGCAGGACAGAAGTGGCTGCTACAGAAAACAAGAAAACACTTTCTGCAGCTGGTCCCTGCTTTTTCTTCTCCATTGCTCCAAGCAGTGACGACTAAAAGCCCCAGGGAGAGCTCAAAGCCTCTGGTGTTGTACAGAAACGTGCATTCCCTTGGGCTAAAAGCCTGGAGCTACAGATTCTGAATTTCACTGAATTATTAGAGTTGGAAGGGACTAGAGAGATCATCTAGTCCAACTCCCCTGCTGAAGCAGGATTGCCCAGAGCATATTAGATTCTGCAACGAGCAAGGCTTTTATGAAGTTTATGTAGGCAAAATCAGGCAACAGAACACGGATCCAGCCAAGGATGCAAAAACATCTGGGACACAGCAAGTAGCTAAACCAAACATCCCAGAAATACCAGCCCTATCTGCTGCTGAAACCACCTTCCTCCCTGGGAGAGCAGAAAACACCGTGAAACCACGCCACAAACTAAGAAGGAGCAAATTCCTTTAGAAGTAGGCAGAAGCGTGTCCCTTTTTCCCTGCGATAGCAGTGGCCACCTCCAGCTCAGCTCTCCTGCTTGGCTGACCTGCTCTCACCACTGCTGCTCGTTTTCAGGGAGCCCTGTGGCTTCCTCAAAAAGGGGTTCCCAAGCAGCCTGGGCACCTCCTCCTCCTCCTCTCCGCTGCAGCATGTGAGTCCCACAGCAGGACTTGGTGGCCACATGGGGTGGCTCCTGCCCTGTCTGCCAGGCCGGAGAGCAGGGCACGGAGATGTTATTAGCAGCACGCGTGGCCCCAAACTTCATTAGAGCTGGCAGCCCCGTGCTCCTGACAGTGCTGCTGAATCCGGTGTTGGCTTTTAGGGTCGGGGAGACCCCATGTGGCTCCTAATTCGGGGCTGGATTTGTGCTCAGCTGCGCACTCTAATCGCTAATTAAAGGTTTGCCATCATCCTCCAGCAGCTGTTAGTGTCCTACAGGTCGATCCCCAAGCAACACTCTGCTGAGCCAGAGCCACCGATTGGAAAGTTCATTGGATGGGCAGTGTCCAACCCCCTCCCCAACCCACCCGGGTATTTATTTCTTCATCAGAAAAGGGTTGCAACATCAGACAATGCTCTGCTTTGCACCACCTCTTCTTCTCCCTTCCTTGCAGCCAGCCCCCAAATATTTCTTGCTTTTTTCCCCTCTCGTTCATTCTTTTTTTTTCTTTCTTTCTTTTCTTCCCTTTTTTTTTTTGTTTGAATGAAAAATTATTATTTTGTGCCTCCTGAGCCTTGCCGGCTGGGCTCGGCGTCTGTATCAGCTGGAGGAGCTTATGAGCCTCGTCTCCTCGGATTTAGACTGAAATTTTGATTTTCTGCCGCGCTCAGATAATGTGGAAATCCTGTTCCCCGATATTTACTGTTTATCAGCGCAGCACAGCGCAGTTCTGGGGGGAAGGGAATCTCTCCCTCCATGTGTCCCCCCTCGCTCCCCTCCACCCCCCATCCTGCATGTTAATGGAGTTGGACTTGGGAGCAGACGCTACAACAATAGCCTAATTACGGCGAGCGGAGGGGAAGAGGAACTCCCTGGCAAAGAGGCTCCACGTCGCTGGGACAAACTCTGATCCCTGTCCCCATCACCTCATCCTGCCAGGGATCACTAAGCCACCTACCCCCTCTCTAGGCCAGCTCCTAAGTCGAGCTTTGTCACCTCAGCCAGACCCCAAGTCCCCTCCGGCTTTTTGAAGCTGAGGATGGGGAAGCAGAGGAGCAGGGTGAGCCAAGCCACCTCTGCTTTCCCCCAGCTCCTCACCTGCATGAAGTGGTCCTGCCTCGTGTGTCCAAGCCAGGTTGCTCTCAGCATCACGGTCTATGAGGCCACCTCCCTGTCCTTTTCACAGAAGGGTTGGAGCTTGATGATCTTTAAGGTCTCTTCCAACACTAACCATTCTATGATTCTATGACCTTTGGAGATCATCTAGTCCAGCTCCCTGCCAAAGCAGGGGCACGCAGAGCAGGTCGGACAGGAATGCATCCAGAGGGGGTTTGAATATCTCCAAAGCAGGAGACTCCACACCCTCTCTGGGCAACCCCTTCCAGTGCTCTGGCATCCTCAAAGGGTGACAGCGCGTCGTGTTTGTTCCCATGTGTTGGGGACCCCCTGACAGCCCAGCTGCAAGCACAGTCCCCTTCCAAGGCGTGTATCCTGCTCCTCCATGTGCCAACCCGCATGCCAGGTCCTGCATCCTCCGGTGAGGATTAGTGTTGCTGAGCCCTTGCAAACTCATTCCTGCGAGCAACCTGGAGGCGAGAAGGGAAAGGGGGGCACGGACATGACAGACACCTCCCTGCCTAAGTGCCATGAACTAGGCAAGACAAAATAAAATAATAATAAAAAAATCTGGGGCTCAGCAGCAGGGGAACAGCTCTAAGGACCACTTAAGTGGCCAGCGGTGCATAATGCCTCGTTATTAATGAGACCTGCTGCCGATCCTTAAAAGGATTGGGTATTGTCAGATAAGGTACGGGGCTTTCTCTCGCCCCCCAGCCCCTTGCGGGGACGGCAGGCATTTCCCTGTGGTTGGGATTGAGCTGAATAATGTCCCGGCCACCTGCAAACGCGCTGGGCTTTCTCTGCAACTGCATAATTAGAGGCAGCATTGGGGTAAGGCGGCAGGGTAACGCAGCGTGTAGAAAGGAGAGAAAGAAAAATGGGAAAACGAGGGGGTTTTATTTAAGGAAAAAAAAAAAAAAGAAAAAGAAAAAAAGAGGGGGAAAGGAATGGAAAGGGAGACAGGGAACATGATAAAGCTCAGCCAGGCACTCTCTGCTCGGCTGTTCTCTGTGCAGCTTGGCTGTTGGCTGGCTCTTCTGGTTTAAAGTGACTCCGCTTCTTATGGAAACGGAGAGGCGGTATTAAAAAAAAAAAAAAAACCACCAAGACACAGAGAGCTTCCTTATCTCATGGAGACAGTTGTCAGGAATCACTTTGACTGAGTCGTTTTGTCTCCATGCTTTTTTTCGCTGTCAAGCAGGCCTCAGGACATGGATCAAAGGAGAGGCGCCGAGCGCTCGCTGAAACTTCTGATCCCTTCTCGGTACAGACGCGCGAGTGGCAGACAGCTCTCCTCCACATCAAATGGAAGGAGAGAGGAGAGGGAGGAAGAAGGGAAGGGAGAGGGAGAAGAAAAGCTGGGAGAGAGACAGGGAGAGAGGAGGCTGTGAGGGGCTCTCTCTGTCGCTCAGGATCCCAGAGGAAAGACAGACAAGAGCAGCTTTTCCTTTCCTTCTTCCCTATTCCCCGTCCCTCCAAGAGGGCAGCCGGAGGGAGGTGTGGGGCATGCAGCAGCGCAGATATTTCCCCCAAAACTAAGAGGGGAGCTCCCCACAGGGTCAGCCTCAACCCCGCCTTGGCCCCATGCATTGGTGGGTCCCGGACCAAGCTTTGCACTGAAGCAAGAGTCGTGGTGAGAGCTCCCGCCACTGCGGGCTGCTCAGACATCCCTCTTTCAGCTCCGCACTGACTCGGTGGGCGAATTCCTCCCCCAAAACAACCCCCTCGGTCTCAGCCTTGCCTTTTTCCCTTCAATCTCTTAAGCCAGTCCCTGTGATTTTCCTATATCTGCTTGGCGAGCAGCTCCCCACCCTTTCCCCTGTGTGGCTCACGATTCCCTTTCAGGTACTTATTCCCTGAAATAAGATCCCCCTCATCTCCAAACTGGATAGGCTTAAGGGCTGACTCCAGCTTACCGCGGCGAGCTAAGACCCTCTGCACCTTTGATCAATTTACCACTCCCACCCCCCCGGACCCCGCGAGGATTTCTGATCTTCAGCCCCCGCTGTAAATTGATCTCGTGCACGCCTGTCTGACAGAGGCGAGACGCAGCATCTTGCAGCAGGAGGCCTTGCTGCACCCGTTGCCATCTTCCCTCGCCGCCACCACTGCGTGGCATGCCCCCCCCAACAATCTGAGAGCCCCCCACAACCTGAGAGCCCCCCATTATTGATCTGTTGCCTGTGCAGCTCTATCTCCTCTCCTTTGCTCTTCCCATGCTCCCCGTATACAACAGAAACCCCCGCACAGTCCCGTAACCCCAAACTGCTAAAGCACATATTGCATGGCCATATATTGGCCCCCCCCCTGCATCAAGAAAGCCGGCAAGAGAAATGCTCTGCAAGTGGATGCAATACCCAAACTCTCTTCCACCTCTCCCAAAAGACCAGCACAGCATCCCTTTAGGGTACATCACCCCCATATCTTCCCCATATCAGCCCTTCCTGATGCTTCGGGCTCAACAGCTCTTCCCAGCAGCTCTCCAGGATGCTCCAGAGAGGGATACAGCCCCCCCAAGTCCTTCCCTGTCCTCTCAGCCCCACACATCCCGCTTGCAGCCTTTGCCCCAAGATGCTGCGACCTGTCCGTCAGTGATGCCAGCAGCTGGCTGGCTTTGGGATGGGAGGGAATGCAAGGCTTCCACCGCCATTGGCACACGTAGATGGTGGAGCGAGCAGAAAATAAAGTGTACTGCACAATGACCCCTTTCAAAATGCATCCATCAGCCCTGGGAAAGCTGGAGGTCACGGCATATTCCCCTAACACGGAACTATGTGAGCAACGCACAACCCTGTGTCCATCCTTCAGCCTCGAATTTCCCGAGCTGGGGCAGGCTGAGGCTCACGAGGAGAGCCATGGACCTGTGGGTACCTGCAATATGCACCCACCTCCTCTCCCAGCCCCGTATCTCCGCTGTTCTCTCACACCCACTGAAGTTAACACACTTTCCACAACCCCTCTTTGTGGGAAAAAAAAAAGAAGGGGGCAGGTGGGGGTTAGAGCCTGATCCATTGCAAAGCACGTTGCTGGAGATTTTTCCTATCTTAGATGGGTTTTCACAGCCAGAGCACAGCTGGAGCACAGCTGTTCCACCCCTGCTGGATTTTAACAGGCACACACAAAGCCAGGGCACACACACTGGTGTGCACACACAGAATGTGCACGCAGGACACCGACGCCCTTGTGCATACAGGCGTGCAAGAGCACGCGTGCATGCCCCTGCCTCTGAATCCTAATTATTCCTTTTATTGCATTCCTCTCTTTTAAGCTTCCCCTCTATCTGGCATCCCTCATTCCAGGGCTGCCTTTCCCCTCTGCGGTCCCTTGATTCCTCTGGCAGCTCCGCACCAGTTCCCCAGTTCCCTGGGTTATTGCAGCTCTTCGAGCCACGCGGCGAAACACTCGCCTCCGAATGCCAGAGGTCGCTGAGAAATGGCTGGATGCTGTATTAATTGCTAATCTCTCATTTTCTCTATCTGCCCTGCCTGCCTTGTCTCGAGTTCCCTTATTAATCATAAAGCAGGGCAAATCCTGCATTGGAATGCTCCGAGTCTGTGTCTGCCGGCCAAGTCCCTCTTACCCTCCCCGGTGTGGAAAAGAGACAGGACCCAGAGGAGAGGTGTTTTGGGCTGTGTCACCAGTCCTCTCCAGGTTCCAGCAGGAATTACAGCCCCTGAGACGCCTCTTCCACCCACCCGGCTTCGGCTTTGCTCCCACCACCCCGTAAGCGGGCAGTGAGGCCTGGGTGGGAAGGGATATTTAAAGTTTTTTGGGTACAGATTTCCATGTCTTAGCCCTGGGTGTCTTAAATAAGTGCTCCCTGCTCTGACGTCTGAGGGCTTATCAGACACTTTCACACCTCCCTGCATTTCTTCTTCCTGCTGTCACTGGCCTTGTCATTCTCCTCAGGTTTTTTCTCCCCTATTTCTCCTCCTATTTTTTCCTTATTCCCCTTCCCCAATTATCTTTTCTGATACTTGAGTTTACAAATACTGCAGCGTCACAGGGGTTGATCCTGGACCCACCAAAGGTAATGCCAAAGCTCCTATCAACTCCAAGGCTCAGGAACCAACTGCTCTGAAATCCTTCAGTGCTTCTCATATTTTGATATCTCAGTAATACACAGAGAGAACAATGTCTGGAGTGGAAATCACATAGAAATAAACCCAATCAGTGCCACCCAGAGTTAGGATTAAGGCTGCCTTATTTGTTTCTGAGCAGTTTTCAATAGGACCTGAGCATCCCAATCAATCGAGGAAAGTTATGAAACCACAAGAATGACAGAAAGCGTTTTAACCCCTCAGATCTGAATTTCTCCCTTCCCATCCGACTCCTTCACTCACAGAAACAGAGTCATTAGGAATCAGGCAAATAAATACGGATCCATTTTCACACGAGAAAAATGTTCCATTCTCCCCTTTTCCCGTTGCTGGGAGCAGAGACGTCTAATTGACAAGAGCAGATGGGCTTTGTTTGGTTAAATAAAAAATAAAAAAGAAAGAAAGAAACTTTAGTGAAAAAACTACCAGCTTTCCTGGGACACATAGGTTAAAAGTTGAGGGAGATGGAGCTGCATTTGACACCAACCAAGAGAAAACACCAACGCACTCTCAGCAGAGCCAGTTTCTCCCAGAGAGAAACCTGGAGCTCCCACTGCTCCCCTTTCCATCCTCCTCCTCCAAAAATCCTGCCCCCAAGGTCGTGGGGAGGCTGGAGACTGCTCACTGAGAAAGAACCAGGGTGCGAGGAATAATTGTGACTCAGAAAAGGGACAGCAGCTGCTTTCTGAAGGGCAGATACTTCGTTTGAGGGAATCACGGTTCTCTAGAGAGATGGGGCTGCAGGGAGAATGCGGAGGAGGCAGTGCGGGGGGAAAAGGACAGAGACCACAAGGAAAAAAAAAAAAAAAGGAATGGAAAAGGAGGTTAAGAGAAAGGGGAAGGAGTGATGGAAAAGGAGGTAGAGGAACCCAGGAGGCAAGGTTAAAAAGACCCCCTCGTGTGGGGTGGCACCCAAGAGCAGCAGAGGTTAAAGAATATTAGAAGAACATGTTCCTACACTAAGATAAGCCGGAGAAATGAATCCTTATCCGTCCAAAACCAACCCTTTAAAATTCGAGCGAGAGAAGGGTCTCCTTTCAGGGAAACGGGGAATCCTTAATGCTTCCTCCCTCAGCAACTGTAATGCCAGGATGTTCCCAATCTGCTTTGAGGGATGGAAAGATTAAGAATAATAAAAAAATTGCAATAAAATATGTGTGAACGAGGGGGTAATTGTGGACAAATGCAGCATTCAAATTCATTTTTCAGCTCTTTTACACACCATTTCAATCTTATTTTCTGCTTGTTAATGAGATCTTGTTGGTTGGGGTGGGCACGGCTGCCCAGTATCGCTTGGGTAATTGCACATAATTTTCTCTCTACTAGTGATTTGCATCAGATTTTTTTTTTCTAATTCTTTGCTATTTAAACCCCCTCCTCCCTTTCCCCCTCCCCCCCCCAAATCTCACCCTCTCCTCCCCCTTTTTCTTCCCCTCCCCTTCTGCTGGCCCAGCAAGACTCATTTTGAATGCTTATTATAGGCACAGTGTCTCCGACAAAAAAAAAAAGGAAAAAAAAAAAGGAAAAAAAAAAAGGAAGCAGACAGAAGGGAACCATGTTACTGAAGGAAGGAGCTCTGTCTCGCTGGAGCCAGACACTGCGATGCCGGCTCCCCTCTCGCCAGCTAACATTGTGTCCTTCCCAATTGCCAGGTTTCTCCCCTAAAAAAAAGGGCTCAGCTGGCTCTTCTCACGCTTCTGCCAGGATCAGCGTGCTCCTGACAGGGATTCAGATGATCTCTAATCCCACCCCAGTGAGGCTGAGGAAAACGTTACCCTGGATGGTGGAAGAGACTGGAGCCCTGGGGTGATGTCAGGGAAACCAAAACTGTGCTACGGTTCTGCAGACTGAGAAGGTCCCTGAGTTTAGAGTGTAAATTTGTGGGCAGAGCCTGACCTGTGCCTCAAGTGCCCCTCCTGGAACACGATCAAAAAATGGTGATAAACCAGAAACTGTAAAATCTGTCTCCAACCTTCAGATGCTGCCATTACTCTGGGAATGAATTTGCTCCCGGAGCCAAAAAAGCCACCGAAATCCCTGAGAAAATTAAAGCAATAAATATGAGATGGTGAACAAGTTTCTCTTGGCTCTTCGTATTTCTGGAATTGTCTTAATCCTGTGGGTGATCCTGTTGGTTTGTTAAAAGATTCAAAGGTCTGAGAAATAGCATGTTATGAAAGTATAGGAAGCGCCTGACTTAACTATACCTTAATATGTTCCCCAGCTAGACAGGGGCCACCTGCAACAAACTTTTGGCTTTTAATAACCCCTTGCAAGACCTCAAGCACGCTATGGTCAGACACTTTGAAGATACAGGCCTGGATCTAAAAGGGCAGCAGAAATTTTAGGGGGCGAAGCAGCGGACAAAATCCTTTAAAAGGCAGAAGAGATGTGCTAGAATGAAAGCAGCCCAGAATACGAGATGACCCCTACTTCTTCGCTGTTTGAAAAGCACCCAGGGTATTTCCCATCATTGCAAATGGCGGAGGCACAGTCAAACATCAAACATCCAAACACTCCAAACACTCAGAGCAAGTGTTTTCTCTTTATGTTGACTTGTAATGTGCTCCTTAATTCACTTCATTTCTTCCCACTTCAGCCCACGCTGCAGCGTACCCATTTCTGGAAGGACTGTCAGATGCTGATCTGGACTTAGTACTGAGTTTACCGTTTTATCAAGCCATTTCTCACAAGCCTTACCCTCACCACAGTCAAGGCAACACTCAGCTCCTGCAGGTCTGAACTTCAAACCAGATGGATGCAAAGTTTGTTCCCGACGCCGGTGTGAAGCACGACCTGGCTAAGGCTGTCTTGGGACCTGGCCTTCTTCTAGCTGAGGTTGACAGATATTCTTAAATAAATGGGAAATGATTCCTCTGAGGGACAAAAATGAGTTGGAAATATTTACAGTATATTTATGAAATCCCAACTACCCCCGCACACACTTGGTTTACAACCCACTCTTGTGAGAAATGATGAGACTAAAGCTCCAGGGCCAGAAATCACACTCTGTACGACCACTAACTGCTTACTCACCCTTCATATTTAACTTTGCTTTGGGTCTTGGCATCTTTGCTGAGTTTTGGCACAGGCATTAATGCCAGCCTGGAGGCACCGAGTCAGGGTAGATGAACCTGGGACAGTTGCTGCTAACCCACAGAGTGACGGGGACCTCGCTGCTGCACATTCAGTCTCCCCACTAGCTACCTTCTGATAATCCATGCCTGCTGAAGCCACCCAGTGCATCCTGACAGATGGAAGGCGACTCATCTGGCTGCAGCTGGGCTGCCTGTGAAGCTCACTTTCTTCAATAGGCAACACTCGGAGCAAGATCTCTCTCCTACAAAGGGTGTCCCAGCATGAAACCATCACAAATCACTGCTCGGGTTACCCTGAGGACTCTCACCAAGGTCTAGGAAGGAGTATGACATGAGAGGTCATGCTGGGTGGTGGTTTAATCACCTGGGACCATCCTTTGCACAACCAAGTGAGTGCTCTTGTGTGAAGTGTCACAAAAACTCATCATCATGGGATGAAGTAGCTGAAGGCAAAAATTCCCAGCTGACCTCTCACTCCTCGGCAGTCTCAGGGCTGGAATAGGGGCAGAACAGCCCTTACGCTGGGGAAACCACATTGGAGAAGCTTTAGAGATCCAGCAGTAAAACTGGACAGGCACAAGGCTGAAAAACAAGAAAAAATGTGGCCATTTCCCACACGAAGTGTGGGTAGAACTTTGAGCAGTGTCTGCCCCTTTTGCCAGGAGGGGGAGGACTAAAGTGCGTGTGTGCGTGGGGGGGGACCGAGCCCACGGAGGTCAAACGTAATCCCCTTCTCTCTGTTGTGAGAAGGGAAATGCCATGCTTCTCCTCTAGAATTTCAGCTGCCAGCACCGAGCCCGTCTGGTGGATTCTGGCCGGGACACCCAATCCCGGGGTAACTGGATAGCGTGGCGAGCGGCGGCAAATGCTGGGAGCTCTCGGCCAGGCTGGCCCCCACCTCCTTGTCTAAACTGCAAAGAAATCTCCCTCCTGCTGCTGCTAAGGGAGGACACCAGAGAACTGTCTGTTTGCAGCTCAGACAAATTGCCATCATTTTAAGTTCCCAATTTACTTTTTTTTTCTATCTCCTGAACTCCCTCCTTCCCTGTAGTTGGTATTTACCCCTGCAGAGAGCAACCAGATAGCACAGATAGCTGGGCAGGAGGACGAGAGGGTTGAGGGGCGATGGGTTTTACCTGTTACACCATGGAATAACTGAATTATGCACAAATAAGTTATGCAGAGTGTCCTATATTGAGACTTCACAAAGCTTTTACCCACCCTGCTATGCAAAAAGAGGACACATCTATGAGTTCCCATTTATGCTGTTAGGAGTATTTCTTGCATCCTTCCACTAGGAACAGCAGAGGGCTTAGAAAGGCAGGAAGGTACTGAGATAAGTAAATATAAAGCAGTCATAAAATAACCTGGGTTAGCTTTTCCATGCACAAAAGAAATAGAAGAATTTATATGCTGATAGCTTGGCCCTCACATGATTAAAAGCATTAGGAAAATGGGAATCTCCCCTTCTTGGGGGTGCAAAGCTCTCTTTTCTTCAGGACTGCCAGATAATGTATCCTCTCTTTCCCATACAAAGGGCTTATTGGCTCAGGACTCTATCTTCCCCCAGCCTGAGCCTGGGGGCAGGGTAATTTGGGAGAGGGATAAGCACAGAAAAAGCACCGGTCTGGTCATTTCAATGAGCCTCTGATTTAGTGAGCGGGACTAGTAAGTAGATGATGAAGCTACAGAAATGGAAATTGCATGATGGACTTGTATATGCCTAGTGCTTGTGCAGCTTATCGCGTGGATCTCATCCTTAACTTATTCTCTGGGTGCTAAATTGCACTTGTGATAATCTGAATTAATCACGTGCCCTGGACCATCTAACCTGCAGTCTGCCTTTGAATTCCATATTATGTGCTCATCTCCTGAGCCCAGTGCTATTAGAAATCCCTTGTCAGAAAGATGTCTCCTTATTTCCCCCACAAATTACACTGTTTGAGGCAATATTCAGCCTTATGCCAGTCACACTTCTACATTTTCTATCTTATGACCATTCAAAGCTAAAAGTGAGATTTTTATACCATTTCAGAGAAGCTGCAAAATTTCCCTCTTTCCATTGACACTCAATGTTTGTTTTCACACTCGAGAGACCACAAGCCACTGGACCTTAAAATCTATATACCTCTCTGGTGTCCCTGCTTATTGGACTCCTCTCTAAACAGTTGTAGCCTTTTCATTTCAGATGCCTACCTAATTTCTCCTTGTAGCTTCAAATTATTTTGCACTTCCTGCCTTAAACAGTGTTACCGGCTGCTCGAAACAACTGCTGTAGTGCACTTAGTGTGTCTCTGTATTTCACAAGTGATTGAGAGCAAAAGTAAAACTTATTTGGTACCCCTCCAGGATGGCAGGCACATGAATACAGGTCCTTGCAAGTTAATTTTCAGCGTACAGTATGTGCCTTGTTCCACTTAAAAGTAAATATGCAGCTGGAAAACAGATTACATCACGTAAATCAAGGAGAAGGCTAAAGGCTCTAACGAGGGGAGAGAAAATTAGAATTCTATAGTGGCAAAGAGGGTGGGATGTACTCTCAGGTGGCAAACATCCTGGCATCTCCTCTGACTTCGGTGGAGCCCACCAGCTGAGAACATGTCTTCTCCCACAGAACATGTATAGCACAAGCTCTGCTATCTCTCCACCTGCTAATGATGAAGGCTTTGACCTTTCTACACTGCTGAGGCTTGTTTCTCTGTCACATGTGGCACCGAAAAGCCACACACACAACTGGCAGCGGTCTGGTCAAACCTGGGATGGGGCCCTTTGGAAGGCAGAGGGCTGAGGTTTGGAGCAGAGGTCCCAGAGTCAGCTCACGGGTGCTCTATTCTGAGCTCAAGCAGGGATTTTAAAATCAAGGGTGTATGACATGGCTGTTGCCTGGTAAACTTAAAACACACATGCTCCATTCTTTTACACAAACAGATGAGTGTGAAATGCACCTTTCATCCTTTAAAGCTTACCTACACCTCTTCTTCTGACCTTGTGGAGAGCATTAGCAGAATTGTTTATGTGACAATTAGTTTCTCAAAACTAAATCCCAGATCTACATGCCTGTGTTTTGAGGAAGCTCAGATCCATGGCACTTTCATAAGGGCTTTCCATGACTGGGACAAACTGGTTTCAGCTAATCTCTAAATCAGTCACCTACAAATCATTGGATATTTCTAAAGAGAGCCCGCAAACAGTAACTCAGAATGTCAAGCGTGCCATCACTGGGCTAAAATCCACATGGAAGGGCCCACACTTGCACTGGAATTGTTTTGAAGGGCTGAGAAGACAAAGACCGATGCTCTAGGTCCTGGTGTTTGTGATTACAGCGAGCTAACCTGAATGTGGGAACTAACAGGATACAAATGCTCTGGCAGCAGAGTGCTGAGCTCAGGACAGAGATACTGCCGATAACCAAATTAACTAATTGCTTTAACTAAGCTGCCTCCAAGAATTTGTGACAATAACAATAACTGCCTTGTTAACCGTAATACCCTGTGGTAGCCTGAAGCCTGCCCTGCTCTCAGAGGATCTGGACCAGCCAAATACTCTCAGCCAAAGGAAGAGAATGGAAGTGGGTCACATACCTGTGGGGAGAGGCCATTGCTAACTGGATTCATGTGGTTGGCAGGAGCTGCAGCGTTCATGAAACTGTCCGAGTAGCTGGAGAAGCTGTGTCGGGCCCCGTAGGCGGAGCTGGTGTCGGCGGCAGCGGCCGCGGCGAGCCCTCCCTGGTGCATGGTGGACGGCGGCAGGGGCTGGGGTCTGTGTACGGTGCTTCCCCCGTCTGTGGAGAAGGAGTTCAGGGGTAAATGGTCGTGGGCTGTAACAGCAGGGACTGGAAAGTGTGGATTGATGGTTTGGCTACCCTGATCTCCGCCTCTGGGTCCCACCACCTCTGTGCTCCACGTGAACTTACACATTTCATGTGACAGTTTATGCATGGTACAAAATATGCAAACCTGGGATGAAATATCTGATTTTTCTCTAAATTTTCTCTCAGACCAAAGCCATAAATTCCTTTGTAAAGGCCAAGGCCAAAGTCAAACGGAATTAGTAATATTCCTTCCATTGAACCCCAGTATGGAGTTTTATCCAGAACCAAGGAATGTCTATATGATACTCACTTTATAACAAGGTGCTCATTGTTTCAAAACTAAACAGAAGAACTACAGTCATGAAACACATTGACACAGCAGAAAGGACCAACAGTCAGAGGAGAAAACTGTGGAGTTTCCATTGACTTGAGGAAAAACCTGGTCTTTTCTACTAAAGGAAAACCACCTATGTATTCCAAGAGACTTAGTGGGATGTCATGAATTGGAAGTGGAAGGGACGATGGGATGAGAACATCATCCAATGCCCATCTCCAGGAGGGTCTGGAGCACAAGTCTTGTGAGGAGAGGCTGAGGGAGCTGGGGGTGTTCAGCCTGGAGAAAAGGAGGCTGAGGGGAGACCTTCTCGCTCTCTCCAGCTACCTGAAAGGAGGGTGTAGCCCGGGGGGGGCAGTCTTTTCTCTCAAGGAACAGGCGATGGGACAAGAGGAAATGGCCTCAAGTTGCACCAGGGAAGGTTTAGACTGGATATTAGGAAAAATTCTTACACTGAAAGGGTTCTTAAGCCTTGGAATGGGCTGCCCAGGAAAGTGGTGGAGTCACCATCCTTGGAGGTATTTAAGAGGTGGGTTGACATAGTGCTTAGAGACATGGTTTAGTAATGGTTTTTATCAGAGTTAGGTTGATGGTTGGATTAGATGATCTTAAAGGTCCCTTCCACCCTGGACAATTTCATGATTCTACGATTCTATGATGTGAAAGGGACGATGAGATGATGTAGGGGAAGAGAAGAGGAGCAGCGCAGGCGAACGGGTGCTCACCTTGGGAAATGGTGGTTGTTGGGTAGGTGGAGTCCGGCAGCTGGTACGGGGGCAGAGTGGGCATTCCTGTCGGCGGGAAGCCCCCCGGCAGCAGATGGTTGAACGCTGCAAGTTGGTTCGCTCCCGCCTGTTTGCGCCATCTCGCTCTTCGGTTGCTGAACCACACCTGACGGGGAGAGGAAAGAGTACGTGTGACTCTGAGCTGCTGTCCCATCTCACCTGGGCTGCTGGTGGACACACATCCTGAATTACAGCACTGCCCAAAAATAGCTTCAAGTCACTGCCTGACACAGACTTTGTGTATGTTCACCTCTCTTCCTCTTCCTTTCTCCCAGATGACAGTACTACTACTGCCCTGTCTCCTGGGTGAAGATAAATGCATTTAAAATTGCTAAAAATACTACTAAGAGTGTGGGAGGGTGCTATCAGCAGCAGGGTGAGATGGAGAGGAATAATTTAGCTTGTGTATTCCGAGAGAGTCCATACCAAATAGATGCATTGCTACCACCTGGCCATTCTGCCTTGTTATCTGACAACTATGTGAATTATGCCGAAGGATTAAGTACCATAATAGCAACACGGCTGCACTGTTAGGAGGGATAAATAGACAGATTAGCATCATGGTTTCTATGTTAGACAAGCTAAATAGATAGAACCAGACCGGAGGGAATACAGGGTTTTCTTAGCTTCTCTAGCAAATCATTGTTGTCTGTATGCTAAGACATGCTCTCCTTGCAAGAGGCACTGCAGCGTGCACTAGAATTGTACTGCAGCCAATTTAAATCTCTGTGCATTAAAATAAACCTGGTATTAATGCATGGGCAAAGCTGGGCTCATGTTTTCTACAGCTCTAGTTTACCTGCAAGACTCAAGGGGAGATTTTTCTAAACGCATTTGTCTGCCCCGATGTGTTTTATCGTGGGCAATCTCCCTTCTGCATAGTGGAAAGGGCTTCTCGAGCTGTCTCTTGGGCTTGGTTTACTTCATTTAATCAGAGAGGCTCTCAGGCCCGATCCCTGTTTGGGGTTCAGAAGTATGCGGATAAGCTTTCAAGCCAGATGAGAATGCAGCTGCTGGACTTTGTGAGGCCTAAAGGGCTAGAAAACACGATTAAATTTCACAGCAACAAGAAAAAATGGAGGAAAAATCAAGAGTGTAAAGCATTCCGGGGGAAAAAAATCCCCCATCAGGCTTCCAAGCTGCTCAACGTCAGATCAGAAGCTGGGGTTACAAGGGTTTGAGGCACTGCAGTCCAAACTGCCCCCCACATCTCGTGAACCAAAGCAAAAGTCTCTGCCCCAAATATAGCAGGACCTTATTCCGATGCGCTCTGCTCTTCAGCCATGACCCAAATCTCAAAGCGGGTGTCTTTTTGGCCCTTAAATTCAGTCCTCCTCTAAATGGTCACTTCTTAGTTTGCCTTTTTCTTACTGGCACCTGTGGGTACGTATAATTCACTCAGCATGACAAGGAAACCTGTTTTCACTGAGAGTTGCCTCCTTAATGGAGCGTTGGCTCTCAGTCCACATGGTGGTGGACACGGTGCTTGCTGCAAAAACAGGCAGGCACTGAGCTTCACACACACATTTCTGTGAGGTTCTCTGGATCTCAGTCTATTGTTGCTCTTTCTATATGTCACACATCTTCTGCTGCACTGTGGAACCAGTTTGATTAACACCTGCTAATGATAGCCGTGTGGGATGGCCAAGAAGGACCTAGTCCAGGGCAGTCTCCTCCACTTCTCGCTGTTCCTTACATCCATGTACAGTGAAATCAAACAACAGAAAAGCCCCATTTTCTTTGGAAGAGCTGGTCTAAATTAAACCCTCGGAAACGTATACAGTGCTGATGTCAGGTCCTTGGCACCAAACATGTCTTTTTACAGACCTGTAAAAAGCTGCGCTACTGGCTGAAGCGGCATAACCTCTTAGCACCTTCCAAAAGCGTGACAGAAATAGGTCAGCTTACATCCGATCTGCATTGAGCAACAACGTCCCTGCAGGTCAGAGTCTCTGTGCCCGTTCCTGGCACCAGAAGTCGTTAGCAAAATCTAGGGCAGAGTTAAGGAGAGAGAAGTGAATGAACGTTAAGGTCCGTAGCGCTTTACAAGCCTTTTCTACAGCCCAACTCGTGGCACAGTTTCTAGGAGCAACACAAATTAATAAATAACCTTTTTGTTTGCCCTGGTCATGGAAAGAGGACGGTCCTGTCCCCTTCTCATGCATGTATGGATAATTCATGTTTTGAATTAGGGATACGGAACTTGGCTCCTCCTCTTATACCATTTGCTTCCACTTTCAACACTTAAGGACATCAAAACTGTCTGAATATTTCTGAATATGGAGATTAAGAACCTCCTCTCTCCAGAGAAAAAGGCCTAGTCCCAGGCTGGAGGAGCCTCCACTACAAAAGAGATCTCAATGCTATGGAGAGCATATAAAATTCAAATACCTCAAGAGCAAACATAACCAAACAGCTACGAATCCAGGAATCGAGAAGGAAAGAGAAATCGAACTCCAAGAAAATAAAAGCCACTCCAGTGATTTCTGACACTTTCCCGACATCGCAAAGGGTGGGAAAGTTCCTTTTTTATAACCAAGAGCCAGATGCTGGCAAATCCACTCAGGATTAGAAGTTCAGGAGAAACATGTGGAGTGAAATGGTCTAGTAGGGGGACACGTTTCTCCATCAACATCCCCACAAGCACTCGGCTGCCCGCAGTGGTTTCTCAGTTGGCTTGGCTGACGTGTGATCAAAACACAACTTTGAAAAGATTTGTGTTGTCTTTTATTACACCAGCTGAGGTTATCGCTGTCTGTGCAACGTACACACGTTTGCATCCCTTGTCCAGAATTAAAATTCACACGTGTGTGTACGGCTCCTCCATTCCTGCTTCTCCACATCCTGTTAGGAGTGTGTAGATCCTATATTTTTAAGGGAGATAAAAAGATATTCTGGACCCTTTTATGAGCAGGTAGAGTTGATCAAAAATACTTGTGTACAGGCCATTCTTGGGGTGTCTTGTGTACTTGGGTCTACAATGTGCCCAAGCACATGAAGAAAGAAAAGGTAACTTTCAAGACAGTGGACTATCACCAGATAGAAAGAGAAAGAAAATCAGTTTTTAATCATGCTACAGGCTCCTCTGTGACTTTGGGAAAGCTATTGCTTCTCTGATTTGAAATCAATGAAAACATTGCAGTATTCAACAATTTCTAGTCCTTAAACAACCCACAGTTTAGATAGACCTCTAAACTGTGGAAAAAACCCACATTTTCTTACATTTTGGTTTATTTCAACAGTCAGCCATCTGAGCTAGAGGCTCTCTTTAACTGCCGGTAGGCACCATACCCAGCGCAGCAAGATCTCCGTCTTGGCTGGAGCATCACAGCAAAACAAATAAGAAATGATAATAATAGTAAATACACACGCACCAAATGAGATTCACAACTACATGCTTAAACGTAGTGCTTCCTAACAGAGCCTGGCTGGAGAATCCAGCCACAAATACACTGAAATCTTCCACAAAGAAATTGATAGGATTTATCTTCCCGTGCAGAGGAAGGGACATTTCATGGCCCAAACAGGTTGATTCTGCCCCTTATTTATAACCCACAGAAAGAAAAAAAAAAAAAAAAAAAGAGGATACATTCCAGCTAATGACGTTAGCAATTCTTTCCCTTCCCCCGCCTTAAAGGTGGCTCAGGTCTTTATGCTTATAAATCATTTTATTGGTAGTTAAAATATAGAGGCTAGAGCATCTAACTGTAATGCGAGGCGCACTTCAAAGGGAACCTGCTTTCATTTCACAACAGTTAAGGTTTTATCAGCCACTAAAGATTCCCCCTGCCAGAGGATCCTGTTACACCACGTTAAGCCTGGGGTGAAGGCTACGGCTGCTAAAACCAGTCTGGTGGGAAGAAGAAGAGGAAGAGGAGGAAGTTTTGAAGCTGCTGGCCTGCCTATGGAGATGTTCTCGAGGCTGCTGGGGCTGGATCACACCATTAGAGTTTTACGCCGGGACAAACATAGCCAGCACGTGGGAAAAGGGCTGCGTGAAGAACCCAACAGCAGAAAAAATAGCATGTCAGAAACCTGCTTTTTCTTAAAAAGACAAGTTCTTCATGATCATTTGTATCTGTAAAGAGAACTTAAATTTCCAAGGGTATGGAAGTATAATGTAGGACACTGAAGACAACAGTTTGTATCTACTAAAGACATTTGGGGCTTTTGTCCCTATGAATTATCTTCCACAGAATGAATTAGGTGGACAGGAGATGAGTTATAGAAACTGCTCAGCTCAGCTGAGGGGAAGCAGATAGGTACAGGAATGCCCTCATGGAAGATAACTTTTTTATAAAAAAGATATCCACGCAGGTTCTTCATGTTCTAGTGATGCCCAGGGTCCAGGTAAGATGAGAGTCCACATGCACCTTGCTCAGCAAGTGAGTATGCTGCTGCAAAACCCCTGAATGCTAGATGTTCACCGCAGAGTATCACTCACTCCG
The DNA here is from genome assembly GCA_025769975.1 of Gallinago jamesoni. NCBI lineage: Eukaryota > Metazoa > Chordata > Aves > Charadriiformes > Scolopacidae > Gallinago > Gallinago jamesoni. Next base: position 7,180,322 of record JAOQGH010000008.1, read on the forward strand.
TCACCTTCACCATTCTCTTCCCAGATGGGAGAGGGAGGCACGGCGCGCCGAAGAAACCTCTCCAATTCATCACTGTCTGCCTCGCAGAACCAGCTGATTCGAGAAGAGCCCATCCTCCCATCCAGAACGGGCTCGGGGCAAAGGTTAGCACTGGTTCTTATTTAACCTGGAGGCCTGCACCCAGCCCTGCCAACGGCCGGCCCGAGATGTCCCAGCCACTTGTTCTCAAGCAGCAGAGAAGGGCTGCAGAGACAGCTGCCTGCCAGGATGGGGCTGGACTGAATTATCCCCGCAGCCGCCCAGATATGGGTCAGATCCCACAATTTGTCAGACAAGGAGAGGAAAGGAAGGTCAAAAAGAGCCTCCTGTGGGAAAGAAAGCCTGTTGTGTTCCTGCTCAGCCTAATCAGGACTTGATGTTGGAGAAAGATAGATGGGATAAATGAGCTCATAAATGGAAACAGGGCTGGAAAAGCCAAGTTGTGCCTTTGCTTTCCAGCAGAATGGAAGAGATGCAACATGTGTTTGCTTTCACAGGCCCAAGAGGTTGTAGAAACCAGGTGGAATAGAATCAGATGGACATTTATGGCCCAAGCACACCAAAAAAATTCCACCAAAGTCAGATGAGGTTCCTCTTCAGGTTGCAGAGAGGCCACTCTGCCAGATTAGGTCCTCCCCAGGTTCTCCTTTGAACCAGGGCAGATCCCTGCAGTGCCTTGCCCACACTAGTCATAAATGCTGCAAATCTGGGCTTCCCAGGAGGCTGATGCAGAAGACTTTTAGAGGGGAACCCCTGCAGCAACAGCAACAAGAACCCAGGGTAGTTATTGCTCCATCTGAATGCCGCCTTTGAGATGGTGCCAGGAGTCAGCCCTCCCAGACTGGAAAGAGCTGAGATGTAACAGTGAGTTGGGATCCTTTGAGTCCCTACAACAGTTTAGAGATGGTTGTGCTTCCCCTGCCGGGGGCTGAGGAGTGTGAAAAACAGACCTCAGAGGCATACAAGCATCATCGAGGCCATGGAGATAATTCTTTACAGAACAAGAAAAAAAAGCCCATGAGGGTGCCCTGATTTTAGGCACGTAGATTTTTATCCACACGTTTAGGGATACTGCTGTATCTAGTGACACTTTGGTTCAGAGCCTAAAACGTTGAGCCTCTGTCACTTGTGGGCGATATGGTTAAGATAAATATTAAACAAGGTTAGCGGAGCAGAACAAATGACTCTTCACAAATGAGATTATCCAATGAATTTAGCCTATATTTCTCCTGGCATACCCCAGTTCCTGAAGGTGTTAGCTATTTATAACAATCTATTGAAGAATTTCAAAAGACAGTTTGTGGTATGTGGATTTTTCTGCAAACCACTTATTTAAAAAAAAAAAAAGAAAACCAAACTGTTGTTAGCAGTGAAATATTTGATTGTGACATTGATTACTCTTGCAATATTCTTTCTAATCTTTGCGTGGCTGTCTAAGAATTAATCATGTCACAAACACTTCCTCACCCAAAAGGCTGTCTCTACCTTTAAATGATCATCACAATATGAACTCTTCGGAGCTCCTAATGGATTTCATACTCCAGAGGGGGAAGCAGGAGGGAGGAGAAATGGGATAGATCTGTCCATTGAGACATCCTAAGCCCAGGTTTGAACTCCCAGCTTCACAGCTCCAGATCCAACCCTGCCCAGTGATGCAGCTTTACCCCTTACTGTAACAAAAGTTAATAATATTTACAAATTAAAAAAAAAAAATGATTGAAGGAAATAGCTATCGGATACTGAATGATCGTTTGCAAATGTGTTTTCCAGCTCTACATTTTACAGACTGTGCTTCTCACTGATTATTTCAGTTGTCAGAGGAAATTCTGTTAAAATAAAATAAAATTTAAAATAAAAACTCTGTTTTACTTATCTGTATATCTCTCTTAAACCTGAGGATGAATGAGACTTGTGGAAGCTGAAAGACATTAGGATGAGTTTGCTGCTGTCAGGTAGAGTATTTTATCAAGTGCTTTCTCTCCACTTGAACACTTGCATCTTAGAAGCCAAGTCTTAATGGTGTTAGAGTTGCATTTAAACATTTCGGAACAGGCTTTGATGTTCACACCTCGCTGAGGTGAACGAGATGTTGGGGAGTAGGTTTCCTGCTGCTGTTGTTTGGCCAGAGATAGGCTGGGCTTTAACAGCAAAACCAGCAGCACATCGATTCCCACTGTCAAATACTTTTTTGCAAAAGAAAAAGCTATGAGCTTTTAAAAATAGCTTCAGTGCTAAGGGAAGGGGCTCAAAGATTAAAACACCCTGGAGAACACTCCTGCTTTTTGTAAACATTTTCTGTTGTTGACCAAACAGCATCTATTTAACTGGTGTCCCAGTAAACAGAAAGCCTCTTTCACTGGGGAGACTGAGAGCATGGGAGAGCCCTGTATGCTGGCTACTGGAAGCCACGGTGTCCTTGCTCCCACACTGGCTGGTGGCTCTGCTGGAATCAGAGGTCCAGCACAGGGTATATGAGCAAAGCCTAGGAGAAACATTTTGGTCCACACCCTCGTTGGACTGAAAAATTTTGTGATAAAGGTTCTTCTCATAAAACCTCCGGGAGGCCCTATTTGTTTTTAATACAATGGGACAGACACTCCGCTGCTATAAATCAGTGCAACTTCACTGACTTCCATTTAGACCGGCCGAGTGCGCAGGGTGAGACACAAGCGCTTCATCCAGGGAACTGGGATCCCGTTCATTGCTTTGGCCTCTGGGCCCTCTTTCCTTTGTCAGAAAATCAACTCATTACCACATTGTTCAGGGGATCCCCTTTTCAGCTCGCGACCATGGGGCCGGCAGTTCTGCCCCTCGGTCCGAAGGGAACCAAGGAAAGCAGAACAGGACAAACAATCAAAAAGTCAGTTCCAGGTTTTGCGTCTCAACACCAAAATCCACAGTTTTATCTAAAAATCACATTTTACTCTTCCATCTGCAGAAGCCAGCAAGTTCAAAGCAGCACTTTCTGACCTAAATTTCTCTATTTGTTTCATACAGCTTCCCTGCCCCACATGTACAAAACAAGCTGCTCCTGTCAAATTATGCTGCAAGTCCTGAAGTAAATATTCATTCCTGTTGATTTCAACCAATGCTCTGCCAGAAGGACTACAGGATTAGGCTTATCATTTTCATCTTCAGTAAAGTATAATATACTTAACGAAATAGCGCTGACTCTCTCCAGCAAGATGCCCTTAGGCTTACATAGCTGGGACTATGTCCCCTGTCAGTGGGACATTTCTATTTCCAAGGGGGCTGGTAACTGTAATTCTACTACAAATACCAAAAGTGCTGATGCTTTTCTAAGCAAACTCTTAGATAAGGACATAGGACGTGCTTGCAATTTTAAGAGATCATCTCCGGCTTTTCCAAAGTTCAGGTGGAAAAAGACTTGCCGCAGCGGTTTGGATAACTGGAAATTTACTTTACAGTTTGTTTTTGTTTATATTTTATGTGACTGAGGGCTTATTTGGAGCATATTCGCTGGGGCAAGCATGCTACGGGTTACTCTTTAATTGAATTGTGTTTCTCTTTCTAGTTCAGAGATGTGGAAGAGCAGCAGCAACGCCATGAGACATCGAGCAGCGAATCACTAAGCAAACAAAAAGTAACGTTACAAGACTGCAGCCCACCTTTCCTTCTCATTAGCCACATCCTTCCGCAGCGAGATCTCCGTGAGACGTGAGGGGCAAGCATCTGGAGCCTCCTCACCATCCCGGCTGCGTTCAGCCCTCGCTGGCTCTACCTTGCAGGGCTGCTTTTTTAAAAGGCTGGAACAGCTCGTTACCCTCTCCCCGACCTCTCCCGGGAGCTGGATGCTGCCTGGCACCGCACCGCTGCTCTCTGGAACGTGCCTGGGCACACGCACCGGCAGTGCCACCACCGCCGTTCTCACGGACCGGCTGCCGCGGTGCCAGGGGGCTGTTCGTACCGTGGGCCCCTCTCTCTGGCCGCTCCGGTGAGCGAGAGCACGGCTGGCCCCGTGCCGTGGAAAAGGAGAGTGCCAAGCCAGCCCCTGCCAACCAGAGCCCCAACTGCCGGCTCCTCTGCACAGCCTCTCGGTGCCCCCGGCTGCTGCCAAAAAACACAGGGCAGCTGTCGTGTCATAACCTCATCCCAGCTCTCTTCACAAGAAATGTAAACTAGTCGGACCCTCAGGAAGAAAGAAAACATTCTCAGCTGACCCTTAAGGGGGTGGGGGGGGAATTGCCTCAGAAGAGCCAGTTTGGACACATCTCAAAGAGTTTGGGAAGTAAAACACCAGGCAAACAGCATTAGGCTCCAGCAGCTTTGCCGCGACTCGAGTTAATGCTCGGAGCTGGGGGAGACCTGTTTACAGCCGTACCATCCCTCCCCAAAATAACCTTCCACTTCAAACAGCACTACCTCAAGGCACAGGATGGACCTTTGACCACTGTGACAGCTGCTGAAAGAGCAGCGGGGTCCCCGTTGTGAGAACGTGAGAAGTTCCCGAGAAATCCCCCTATTTTCTGGAAACGAGACTGCAGAGCAGGGCGGGTAGACGATGGGTTTTCAGCTTCTTTGCACCGAGAACAGAATTGCTTTGTGAAAAATTTCAAGCAAAAATTGAATGGAATTTCTTTTCTGGCACTCCATTTGGCATGTCTGAGCCGCTGCAGCATGATCTGGAATATGGCTGTTTGTTTACTACAGTTCGAAACTGTGTCATAAAATACATATTGTGTGAGTAGCCTAGAAATGCACCGAGATTTCAGAGACAAGAATTGCTCTGAGCTTTTTTTTATTAAATGAAACATCCATTTTCTCCCAGGCAGAAATCACAATGGTATCCATCATAAAAATGATCAATAAAGCACTGGGTTGCGACTCCTGCTGCCTAGTTTAATTTTGTTATTGAAATAACGGTTTCTCAGTGCATGGAATTTCCTGGGGATTAATAACAGACACCAGCATCACAACGCACCCACTCCTTTGCGCTTCTTACTTATTTCCACAAAGCACCCACTGCCCAAACCATAGGATAACTGGGATTAACGTGCTGGTTAATGGTGTGCGTGCTTATCCTGGCTGCCTGGGGTATGACCATCTGAATCATCCCCAGGTGATGCTGAGAAGCAAAACCCACCTTCTATTTTTTTGGGGAACAAACCTGGTAGGTTTCCAGGAAAGGTTTTTGAGGTAATACTTCGGAGCCTGCCACATCTGAGCCTTTACAGCAGCAGGAAAAACAGAGCTGGGCTGCTTGGGTGGGAATCTATGCACAGAGGTCTATTTGTGAAAAACATTTTCAGCGGAGAAATTTCTGAGTGCCTTGGGATTGCGGTGCTGACCTAAGGACAATCTGGACATATGTACTGCTTTGTTTTACCTTATATTTCTTTCTGTTGGTATTATTTAAGTAAAAAACAGAAATGAGCACTGAGGTTTGTTGGTAACTAGTGTCCAGTTTGGGGCCCCTTGTCACAAAGAAGACATTGAGGGGCTGGAGCAGGTCCAGAAAAGGGCAACAGAGCTGGTGAGGGGTCTGGAGCACAAGTCTTGTGAGGAGAGGCTGAGGGAGCTGGGGGTGTTCAGCCTGGAGAAAAGGAGGCTGAGGGGAGACCTTCTCCCTCTCTCCAACTCCCTGAAAGGAGGGTGTAGCCAGGGGGGGTCGGTCTCTTCTCCCAAGGAACAGGTGATGGGACGAGAGGAAATGGCCTCAAGTTGCACCAGGGGAGGTTCAGATTGGAGATTAGGAAAAATGTTTCCATGGAAAGGGTTCTTAAGCTTTGGAATGGGCTGCCCAGGGAATGGGTTGAGGCACCATCCCTGGAGGGATTTAAAAGCCGGGTTGACACAGTGCTTAGAGACATGGTTTTGTGATGGGTTTTATCAGAGTTACGTTGATGGTTGGACTGGATGATCTTAAAGGTCCCTTCCAACCTGAACAATTCTATGATCCTATGATTCTAACTAGCCTTAAAAACACAACACATTTGGGCAAACAGATCCACAAATGGGATCATTCATGGCAAGGATTAGTTTCAACTCCCTGGACCCATGGCTGATGTACCTGGTGAGTTTTAGCATTGCTTTGAGAATTCATTTTTACACCTAGACAAGAATTTTCCTGATGAAACTGTTTTCCTCTTGAACAACAGCATATTGGCAAAGCTACTGTTTATGAGAAAAGGGTTGTTTTGAAAAAGGTCCCTTCTCTAGAAATACCAGGAGAAAAGTTTCAAAATTATCCCAGAATCCCATTTAGGGGTTTTCCCATATAAAAACTTTGACATCATCGGTTAGATAATTGCAAAAACTTGCGTAAAAACCCAAAAATACATTCAAAATCAAAATCAAAGCTTCCATTAAATTAGCTAAGTGAATTGCTTAGCTGTTAGACTTAATTTTTAAATCCGTGAACGCTTGGCATCCAACAGCTTGTTTTCTGGAAGGGTGGAAATGGGAGCTTGCAGATGGGCAAGAATTTGTTCAGTGCTGGACAATTAGTGTGGACACATGAGTCAAGACATTGCCTTGCACAAAAACAAGTCAGTGGGAATTTCCACTGGTGGCCTCGCTGTGCATGGGTTTGGCACTGTAATCCTGATCCTTCCGGAAATCCATGGCAGTCCTGTCCCTGGCTATGCTCAATTTGGGATTAACCTTTTAATAGCTCGTACCTTTGGGTGTGCTGAAGTCTGAATGCTGGAATCCTACGTCTCAACCACACAGACACCGCAGTGACCTTGCGAAAATATTGCTCACCCTCCAGTGATCTTCCTAGCAGATGAGAAACCGGATCTTGGAACTGCTCCCCACCACCACCCCCTCTTGTTGTTCAGCTTGTGAATTTTATTAGCTGTCAACGTGTCAAACTTCCACTTAGCTGGACAGCTGCGTGACCAGCCAGACTCTGAGGCCTGCCAATAAAGTTTAACAGAGCTATCAGCTTTTCAGATGGAAGAGATTACGGTACGGGAACACTCAGGTATCAGAGAGAAGGAACGAGACTTTAGGTAAGTTCATCTTTTACGTGGCGAAGCAAAGAGTTGAGGAAAAAGAAGCAAAGAGATGGACAGGCCCCCTTGGTTCAGTGCTTATACAGTGATGAGCAAAATGGGATTCTAGTGCAGGGATGTTGTGTGTATGTGACAGAGATGGCAACACCCAAGTGGTGATTCAGAGACCCAGCTGCGCAGCCGCCAAGTGGCACTGAGATCCAGACCATGGATGAAGAAATGACCAGAGGCTGAGGAGGAGTGAAGGCTGCTCTCGAGTTTCTTTTGTGACTATGGGTCACAAAACACTTTTCACACGTCTGCCTCCTAGTTTAAATGTTAACATGATAAGCTTTTGGGGACAAGATAGATGGGTAGATGTCATGGCCCTTAACACCCTGAAACCCTGAGCTCAGTTGGCTCTGCTGTTATAACAGCCATTTTTAATCCAAAGCATGTCTCTTGGCCTTAAAAACTCCATTGAGACAGGAGTAAGACTATAAGGTGGTAGAAGATTCCCTGCTGGATGGGTATATGTGTGGATGTGTGTGTGGCTTCTATTTTTTTTTTTCTTTTCCACAAGAACTTGATTGACTAATGTTTGTAGGTCCCGAGAGCCAGTAAAAGATCTGCTCTGATATCCAGAAAATTTTACAAGGGGCGGCAGGCTTAAAAGTGGTGGGAAGAAGCTGACTCTGCCAGGATGTTGGAATGAGAAAGCCATCAGGAATGTGCCTCGGAGAACAGCTGCTACTAGAGCGCTGGCAGGAACCTCCGTGCAAGCTGCCTGGGAGCAAGTAGGGGGATTCGGAGATCACAGCTTGAGACGAGGGAAAGGTTCTCTTTATTTATTTATTTAGCTTTCCCTTTCTGTTTTCGCCTCCCTCCTTTCTCCCAAGCCCTGTCACAGTGAGGTCAGAGTGCCTTGGAAAAGAGAGAACCTGCCTCTGGTTTTTGCACTCCCTGGCACTGCAGGGCTCTTCCCTTCCTGCCCAGCGTGCCCACATCACGGCTCATGCAACGCAGGTTTCTCTCACCCCATAAAAAGGTGTTACCTAAACTCTGTTCTTCCCTCAAACTCTTTTTTTCCCCATCTGTTTGCCACAGAAACATCTTTTTATTTCTCCCTTAGCATCTTATGTCCATCTACAACAAGCAAGACCAATTAAAAATAGAATAGGCAAAACAAAAATGAGGGAATTTACACTTTCCAACTTTTGGCAGCTTAGTTGCCTAAATTAGCCACCTTTCAGGGTCCACCTATTTATGAACCTACACGGCTAAGAAATTTAACACTATTACTGTTGGACACACCAGCATGGTCTTTTGGGTAAGATCTGTCCTGGTTTGAGGTAGAACAGAATCAACTTTCTGCTAAGATAGAAACCAGAATGAGTTTAAAATTTGCTAGATTTCCTTTTAGCAGTCTCCATAACCAAATCTCGAGGGATGACGGATTCAGAAAAACCCAGTACTTCTCAAGAGAAAGGTGGAGGGAGGTGAGAGGGCATCTCCTGCCGTGCTGCAACTGGCTTAGCACTTCTTTGGGAAAGAACACTAATGGGAAAAGTCCTTAACCAGTGGATGTCCCAGGTGTTGGGGGAAATACCCATTCCCAGACAGCTGAGGGGAAACAGCAAGATCTCTTGGTGGTTTTGGCTTCTGAGAGAGCACATCAAGCTCATTATCCTGAGAACCGCAGAACAAAAAGAAGCCTGTTTTGTTTCGGAGGAGCTCGTTAATTGACTGTTTCCCCATCACAAGCCTGGAGTGCTCTTTCCCTCTTCTCCCAGTGCCTGCAATTCAACTCTGGGCTGCGTGCACAGAGACCCCTGTGCTTAGCCTGAAACCTAATCGCGCTGGCCACACGGAGGACGGACTGCTGGGGTCTCCATTTCACTTCTCTAACCCAGCACAATCCCCAATCCCTCCCCCTTTCCTTCCCGTTCCCCAAGGGACTCTATTATACCCCCCGATCTGTTCACACTCCTTATCCCTCTGCGTGTTTGCACACACTGCTGACCCAGCCTTTATCTGGAAGACATAAGGGTCTCTGTGTGGAGTTCCCACAAGGGCTATTAATCGTGTAGATGTCAGAGTCCCCCGGCTCCAAACCCTCCCTTCCTGCTCCTCCCTTCTTCTTCCCTCCCCCCGCCCTTTTTGTGCTCTCTGGAGATTGGGGGAAAAAAAGTTTTATGAAAATTCACACACAGAACTTGCAAACTTTGCAAAATATGATCTGCTCCCCTGGGCAAGGTTGGTAAATGGTGTGATTTCTCCTAAAACACCAAATACAAACACACACACACACAGACACAGTTTCCTCCTGGGCAAATGGAGGAATTTTCTCCAACAGAAAACAGAGAGCTAAATGCCTTGCCAAGTTAGAGAAAGTTTGGCTCCTGATCCCAACCTGGATGGAAACCCTCCAGCTGGTACCTCTGCAACGGGCCAAATTCAAATGGCGTATCTGCAAATCCACGGGAACGTGGGAATCCGCAAAACTGGCTTTAAGTCTCAGACCATAGAATCATAGAATGGTTAGAGTTGGAAGGGACCTTAAAGACCATCCAGTTTCACCCCCCTGCCCTGGGCAGGGACACCTCCCACCACACCAGGTTGCTCCAAGTCTCCTCCAACCTGCCCTTGAACCCCTCCAGGGATGGGGCAGCTACAGCTTCTCTGGGCAACCTGGGCCAGGCTCTCACCACCCTCACACCAAACAAGTTCTTCCCCAAATCTCACCTCAATCCCTCCTCTTTCAGTTTAAAATCCTTCCCTCTCATCCTGTGGCTCCCCTCCCTCATCCAGAGTCCCTCCCCAGCTTTCCTGGAGCCCCTTGAGGGACTGGAATGGGCTCAAAGGTCCCCCTGGAGCATTCTATTTTTCAGGCTGAACCACCCCAACTCTCCTGGTGGATGTGGCTCCAGAGAAGAAGTGCATCCATGTTACCACCTTTCAACACCCTCATCCCCTCCACTACTGTCTCCTTCCCCAAGGTAAACAAGAAGCTGGGCCACCAGGCTGACTTGCCACCCACTGGCTCCAGTTCTTACCTGAACTCGGGCCTCGGTGAGCTTGGTTCTCTGAGCCAGCTCCTCTCGGGTGTAGATGTCTGGGTAGTGGGTTCTCTCAAAGGCCTTCTCCAGCTCCTCCAGCTGTTCAGCGGTGAAGGTGGTCCGACTGCGGCGTTGCTTGCGCTTCAAAGGCAGGTCTGGTTCAGATTCGACATCAGAGCCTTCATCCAGCCTGTTACCTGGGGTGGGAGAGCAATGGGAGGTGAGGCTTGCGTGGTTCAAAAGCCATAGGGAGAAGAATTAAGCAGCCCAGGAAAATAATCTCAGTCCTGCTGTGATGGTGCCAATCAAAACAAATATTCTGTCCGTGTATAATACATCTACCAGTTTTATGCTATTTCTGTAATTTCCTACTATTAATTTTTTCCCCACGCTGTAAAAAGACAACCTATGAAAACCAGAACTTCTTGCAGGGAAATAATAGTTCAAAGTCCATCATTCACATTGTTACAGTGAAAGAACTTCCAGTTCTTGACTTACTTCAAGAATTTACCATTTTTTATTAGAAATGACTGTGTTTCAGAGTTGCACATTTTACACTAAAAAGATGTAGAAGCTGAAATAAGCACGTAAAAATTCAATACATGGTGCTTTGATTTGTGCAGCCTAATTTCCTCTTGTGTTTTGTCAAGTATCAATGTTTGATATTTCAATTTTTTTTAAACCACCTTTGGAAGAAAAAAATAAATACTAGGAATTTTGACGGCTGGGAAAAACCTTTCCAACTCCTCTTCACCTCTGGGTTGGGCTACCCACACGATATGGTTCCTCTTCTCTTAACTTCCCAAATTTCAGCAGGAGTTTTGCACAAGGCCAGATTCCCCCAGCATCAAGATGCCATGAAAGTCCTGTCTAATTGTTCACTTAATTCCTCCACCTTCACTTTCTCTGGACCTCTGCCTTTCCCTTCTCCCTGTCTAGAGCCCGGCACCACATTTATTGCCTCCTGAAGCCCTTATCAAACCCCAATGAGTACATTTGGAATAAGTAAGCTCAGTTTTGCTCTCTTTTTTTTTTGGCTGGAGATGAAGCAGAAGGCACTACCTTGATATTCACCAAGTCTACAGTCAGACCCTGTGGATTTTAGAGGGGACCCACCAAGAACAGCATTAGCCATGACTCCAGTGTTCGCCTGAGGCCTCTCATGGAGCAAAGCTTGGGTTTCAAAGATGGGCAGGTTCTCGGTTCCCCGCGGTGCAGATGTTGATGTATGGGGGACCTCAACCAGGCCAACACTTTCTATCTGCCTTCGGGACAGTGAAAAATGCACCACTGGTTCATGGTAGCAGAGAAGGAAGAATATGATATATGGAACCTTTCAGCTAGGTGAGAGATCTGGCCTCGGTCACCTTTTCCTTCTCTGTCATGAAAATAGGAGGCTCATTAAAAGTGCACTTATTTTTTTCCCAGCCAAGCTTCGCTGTTATCTTTCAGAGTAACTGCACAGACAGACCGAGAGGCAGAATCTGCCTAAACACTGTGCTCACAGAGAAATGTTTTTTCCCTTTGACTAAACCTTTGCTAATTTAGGATTAAAGCTGGATTTACATATGTTCAACTTGACGATAAAGTTCCCTAAAAGTTGCTAACAGCGTTTTTCAGTCCTCTCTTTTTGTTCAGCCCCTATACTATCATCCTCCAAAAATCTGCCTTTTTCTTTTCAGAGCTGGGAACGGCAGCTGTGACTTCCCCAACAGCTGCTGGAGAACGGCGGCAGTTTGAGGAGTATGAGGCAAATATCCCATCGGAGTTCACTTGTTTATACTGAGATCACCACAAAATGCCACCGCATTCAGCTCGCTCCAAGACAAAAATGCTTTTATGTCTCGGGGCTTCACAAGGAGGATGCGGTGTCAGACCTCAGCTAACTACAGTTGCCCTGGAGTCAGAGAAACTCTGCTGCTGAAGAGTGGGTGGCTTGTTTTGGGGACAAACACATCACTTGAAGAGGTTTTCCCTTCTTCCAGCTCTGGCCTGCCAATACACGGGGTTTTTACAGCTTTTTAAATCAAGAACCCTTCATTTCTCACTGCAGTCAGTGAGAAATTCACTGTTGATTTCAGAGGAGCGAATTCTGTCTCACATTTTAAAGACAATTTCACTGTGCATAGCAAAAAATTGTTCCCAAGCAAGCTTTTTGGTTATGTCCATTTTCAGGGAAGGTGTAAAAGGTGTTCCCAACTGGTGTAAAAGGAACATCTGCACTGGAAAATAACAGCCCTCCACATCTGGGTCCCAGATGATTCAGGGACGGTAGAAGCACATCTGGACTTTGGAGTACCATGCTGTGCAAAAGCACATCTGGAAACCTATAGCATATAGTAAATTTCTTTCAGTTAATCACTGAAGTCACCGACTACTATTGGTTTAATTAGTTGGTATCTTTTCTGGAAATACCTGACATGAAAAAAATTACAAATGGAGGTGTGTTTTGGTCCAGGATGTGAGAAAGTGGAAGGTGCGAGGAAGTGGAAGGAAAATACAGTAAGTCAAATGTCATTTAACTGTGCAGCTGAGCACGTGTCTTTATAGTAAATATGCATTTCCATATAGTCAGTATGCATGCTTAGTAGCAACTTTCAGCCTGTGAGCCCTTTAGCACAGGAATTGTCATTTGTGGCATGTTCCACGCCTGGCACAACAAAGCCCCAACCTGCTTGGCAAGAACTATGGTGACAGCAATGTCAAAATGACTTTTTTAAGATCTAATTCTTCTCTTGGTCACTCAATAGCAATGCTTGCTTGGTCCAAATGCCTGCGTAGTACACAACAAACCTGGGATCCAGTATCACCCCAAGTGAGGAAAAAAAATCTAGAAAAGGGTCTGTAACGTTTCATCTCCCACACTTTGCTCACTTTTTTTTTTTTTTTTTTTTTTTTTTTTCAGCAGCCTGGAAGGGAAAACAGCCAAACTTCCTTCAACAGCTTTATGCTCCTAATTAAGAATCTGCTTTGGCCACAAAGTTTTGGGACAAGTAACTGTCATGAGTAACAATCTGTCCTACTCACAGCAGCACGAGCAACTGTGCTGGCCATCACGCTGGCTACGGGGCTGGAAGTGTGGAGAGCCAAACTTTGCAATGTAAACTGACGTAACCCTTTCTATCCACAAGTCTCCAAACAGCTCCCGACTGGCATTATCTCCATTTTACAACCGTGGCAGGGGTGGCGGAAGTCACCCACCTACAGTCACCCCGTGAGTCAGGAGCAAAGCTGGGAAAAGAAGCCACAGCTCCCTCGTGCCAAGTCCGAGGCTCCAACAACCCGACTACAAAGATGAAACCAAGAGAGCAAGAAAAATCCCAGGGTATGTCTGGAACCAGCTGGTCTTAGTACGATGCAGCTGCTGCTGTCAGACACAGATTCATTAAATAATATAGAAAGTCTTTCAGCTGAGACAGACTGCAGTATGAGCCTATTATCTAATGCATCCCTATTATCAGGGGACAGTCTCCCTTTACCTGCCTAAGATGCAACTTGAGGATCCAACAGGTCTTTTCCATTCCTAAACAGCTGAAACCTGCTGGTCAAATGGTTTCATTGCCATCATCTTTCATCCTGTGTAATGAAAAGTTTTACAAAACTGCAAGGGTAACTCAAGGAGACTCCCTCCAAAGTCAAGTCCAGGGGGATTAATTCAAAACCTGAATGCTTCATTTTTTTTTGCGACACATCCCTGTGAAAAATGGATGCGTAGCACTGGCAGCAGCACGAGCAGGGGGTGAATCCCAGTTTGCAGCCTCCAGCACAACGGGGCTATCGCCGTAGAAATAATCATTAACATGCACTGGTAGCACTTTACACTTACTCAGCACAGACAGCAACGAACACCCTGTAAATAGGAAGGTGGAGAAACATCTAGCAGCAGCTTCTTGTGTGGCTCAGCAATCACTAGTTGTGATGAAGGATGGGAAACAGCTAGCTGTCCGATACGCGGCTCCCCTAGGGTATCATACTGGCTAAAGATTGACAGAAAAGAACAGAATGGAGAGGTGGATGGAGGGAAAAATCTCACGGGAGGATAAGTTGGAGAAAAGGAAAAACTAAGAGAGAAGTGTGCATATTACAGGACACACACTGATTCCACTAGATTTTTTTTTACATCAATTCCATTTTTATTACTTAGCGTAACTGCTCTGTATCTCAGAATTAAAAAGCCAAGCTGCTCAGATTTCTTTGCTTTGCAATATTCTTAGAAATAAAGAGATACAGGCTTCATTATGGGCATGAAAGCAAGTTTGTGAAAACTCATAAGCTCTTCCCTCTGCTCAGGGAGGGCTATTCAAATATAGAGGCACCTCCTTGGAGCAGAGACACAACACGGCTCATGCAAGGGGGGAGAGAAGACCACGTGAAGGGATTTGCTGAAAGTTTTGCGTGGACCAATGTCAAGTCCCACATCTTCAGGAAGGATGAACTGGGGAAAACTGAATAAACCAAAATGATTCCTTCTCCCCATGGAAATGAGTGCAGCCAGAGCACGTGCGCAGGTGTGTGTTAAGGATGGCACAGGAAAGGTGACAAATATAAGCCCGGGCTTGTCCTGAGACTCATTCTAGCATGAGGAAATGTGCCAATTATGGCCCACGAACTCACATTCCAGAATAATGCTGCTGATTCAGACTGGGGTACAATTAGCAAGAGCTGGGCAGAGATCTCTGGAGGGGGTTGAAAGGAATAGAAGTGGACTGGACCTTGAGGAAAGGAACAAGGAAAACCCTCCATAATTATGGACTGAATGTGTCCTCGCATTCCCCATTCCCTTCACTCCTCTATTTCTCTTCCTCCCCCTCTGCCTTTCTCCTCTCCACCTCCATTCACTGCTTCTGGGTGCCTCTTAGCCCTGGAGTTAAATTAATCAACAGGATTAGGTGGAATCGGCCACAACAAGACCCTCCAGGCTCAGACTGAGCCCTTGATGCTCTACAAGGACCTGCTGCCTTGTCTTGAAGCACCTTGGTGCCGTCTGGAAGGATTGGCAGACAGGACCAGACATGAAAACGCATTCATTAAAGTGGGGATCGGATTTTGTTAGAGGGTAAAGGGGAGCTGCACATTCTCTCCTTCAGTATTTCTCATCTCATTTCCTCTCTTTCTTTCTCTGCTGCTTCCAGCTGCACCATTCTAAAAATTAAATGTGTGTTGGAGGGGAGAGATGAAGAGGGGGAAGGGAATGGTTTTGTGAATGGCTTAGCTATAACTGCACCTTTTGTCCTGCAACTGGCTTTAGCAAACCCAGACACTGCTGGAGCAATGGCGAAGCTCCACGAAACCAGATCTGGAGGTGACTGGCTGGGAAGCTAATGCAGCCACAGGGGAACTTGGATTTAACAGTGTGAGAGGAGTAAAAAAAAAAAATCTCACTTTGAAGGTACCAGCAAGATCTGAGCACCCCCACATTACAGAAGGGTCCTCTCTTTTCTTCACAACACTCTCCATCCACAAAAGCTTGTTGGAAGCCCCAACAGCTACCCCTGCATAAACATATGTACATTTTTCCAGTCCCAGATGTATCTGAGCTTCAGGTACATAAAATAATTCCAGGTTAATTTATGCTGGAGGACAATTAAAGAGTCTCTCAATGGCCTTGAAAAGGGCAGGCTCCACCTGCCACGTGATGCTTTCACTGCCTGACATTGCCTTAATAAAGGGAGCCACACTGCCATGAGACAACCATCTCACTGGTGAAAATATCTCCTGATTGTGGCTACCTTGTCATGAGGACCTGAAATATTAA
>JAOQGH010000008.1:7196233-7216452 GCA_025769975.1 Gallinago jamesoni
GCCACGCTGTTCCTGATACAAGCCAGGATGCTGTTGGCCTTCTTGGCCACCTGGGCACACTGCTGGCTCATGTTCAGATATGCTATATCTGAGATCCTAGCCATGGACCTGAGCTACAGTCCATCGGTGGAACAGGAGGGGTAGGACTGCAAACGTAGGACTTTCTACTCCCCCAAAAGGATGTGGGATGAAGAAGGATCACCAAGGTGCAGATGTGTATTCACAGAGCCTGTCTGCTGTGCTGGACCCTGCGGCTTCAGAAGCAAGAGCTGAAACTCTACCTGACTTCTTAGCATCTGCCTTTCCCTCTGGCAGAAAGCAAACAAAACCCATCAAAATGCAAACAAGACTATGAAAAGCCTGAGAGAAGGGCGACACAGCAGCAGCGTCACAAGCACAGAATTGTATTGCCTTGATTTTTCTTTCCAACATGAAAACCAGAACACCCTTTTCTCTCTCTTCTCAGAAAATGAAGTCCCGAGTTCACAATGAGAGAGAGGGCACAGAATAACCCCCACTCAGCTCCAAACCAGTCCAACAGCAGGTGGGACCGCAAAGGGGGACAGAGGTGTTTCAAATTCATCTCCCACCCCTCTTCCCCTTTCCAAGCACATTCCCAGACACAAAACCCAATAATCGACACAGCACATACAATAAAGCTTGGGTTTCCCCCTCCCTCCCCTTTCCAACCTGTAAACTCCCCATTCTCCAGCGTTTGCTCGTGCCTGCGCAGCTGTATTACAGTTTAACATAGTTTAGAGGGCTGTGGTGTGGAGCAGCGGCAGAAAACGAATCACATAATAGTTGATATGCGTTTTAATCAAGTAATTCGGCCCAAGCAGAATGATAGTGCCTGTTGGTGGGGTGCCCTTGAATACCAAACAGACCGGGTAGCAAGCCTACGAAAATGAAAAAGTCATTTACAGCTCAGCTGGGGACTGCAGTGTTCAGCAAAGCATTAGTGTGGGGGCCTTAGGAGATAAAGGTTTGGGGTTTTTTTCTTTTTCTTTTTTTTTTTTTTCCGTCTTTTTTTTTTTATTCAGGCATTGAACTGGCCAGCTGTAACCAAACCACAGACTGAGGTAATGTCCATTATGGGCTTTACAACCTGGAAATAATACTCACAGCGGAGCTGATGCTCTTGAACGGGGAGCAGAGACAGTGTGTGTGTCTGTCTGTCTGGGAGGAATATAGAAAAGGGTGGGGGGGTCAAAGAGAGAGGTGTTTCACAGCTGGATAATTCCCTCACCATGTCAAGATCTCTACTGAATGAGCAAGAGCATATGTGGAAGGAGAAGCTGTAGGAAGGAGGGAGGAAGTAAAACTGGAGGTTTAATAGATGAAAATATATGCAAAAGGTATCCAAGTGTGTACATCTCCTCACGCACAGGTGACGGACACAGCCTGTCAGCAGGACAACCATGGTGAGAACCACACAACCTGTTCTGGCTTGGAACAAGAGATCCGATGATTTCTCAGTGTCTGAATCCCAAAAATTCACCTGGGGGGGAGCACTCACATTCACACGCTGGGCTTGAAGACTCACAGGTTATGTGACGTGTTAAGTTTTACGTGGTTCTGGCTGTCCTACTTCCCCAAACTTACTTTCCTCCCAGCTCTGCCAGAATTTGCTTCCTAACTCATGGATTTTAAGAGAATTCTTATATAGGAGTACCTCACCTGGCACTTGGCCATGAAATACTATATGATTCTAAACGAAATAATATAAATTTCTCTTTAGTTAGAGTGCCAGTTTGGGTTGCACAGAGGTCCAAAATTCACCTCTGTTTTCCACTATAAAAATCCCTACATCTTGAACAAGTACCTTAGCTTTCCTGCTCAGTGCTAGCCAGGTTCACAGGCACAACTCCAAGTGGAACAGTACAAGATATTGGAAAGAAAAAGCTAGAGAGACCCTGTTTTCCTTGGAACTGTCGTCCATCACCAAAAGGCTCTTGCCAATACAAGGACTTGCATTGAGTGGAGACATATCCAACTCCGTTCAGGTTGGGAACCTACCTTTGCCTCTAAGATGGAAGCTAAACAAGATGAAGGGTTTTCCAAGCTCACAAAGAAGAAGGAATTGCATCCCTCTCATAATCCATGCCACGCATACAGACCAAACAAACTCCTTTGCTGACGTACAGCAGTGCAGTTCTAGTAAAACCCAAGAAGCTGTACTCATTTATCTTGGTGGAGGGATCTGGCCCCGGAGGCTCCATCTACTCTGCATGTGAAAGTAGTAAGAGACATCAGGGCCCCAGCAAATCCTAACGCAAATCAGGGTCTGGCAGCGAAGGTACCAGCTGCAGTGCCCCCACGCAAAGACACATGGTCGCAAAAAACACAGCATATTCTGTTCCTTGCGAGCAGTGAACAAAACCAAATCATCCAGAACATTTGGAGGAAGATAGGGAGGGAGGGAGGGCAAAAGAGAGCCTACGTCTCCAACAGCCTTTGTTAATTCCCAGCACTGGCCTGAACATAAACAGATGGAATATCCATCAACTCCAGTCGTCTTTTCTTTTCTTTCAACTTTTTTCTAGTTCTCGCCTCCCTGCCCCCTCCACCCCTAACACTCTTTCTTCTGGCTTTTGTTTGGCCTTTTAAAGAACCCCGAGGTAATGAGGCCTGCCCCAACTCCCCAGCACATCTGTGAAGTCCATAAAAGGCCCCTTTTTCACTTCAATATTCATAGCCGTGTGCTTGTGGCAGGCGCAGGACCCAGCGGAGAGCTGCACGAGAGGGACTGCAGGGGCTTGCTGGCTCCTCCACTTGAATTGAAACGATGTAGTTAGAGAGGCATCAATAGTGCTCCCAAAATTGGGAAGCAAAGGGAGACCAACTGGGATAGAGGGGGAATAAAGAGGCGGGGGAAAGAAAAGCTCGGCTCACTTTCTCTGGAGTTTTCTCTTTTTTGCTTTCTTCCCTTTTCAGCTTCATCTCTCCAGTTCTCTTAAAGGAATTTCTCATAGACGTAGGGAAGTTGATGGAGCAGCGCAAACACGTCGCACTTGAGGGTCTGAGCTGCACAGGAGAACTGGGCATAGGTACCCAGGATGCTGGGAGCCTGCTAGCATTAAGGATGGGAGATCTGATCCTTTGATAACTGCCCTGACTTACAATTCCAAGAAGCAGGCAAACCCAAGCCAGATTACCTGGCCTGCAGTGCACAAAGCCAGGTATGAAGCCTTTATCCTTAGAATTGTCCATTATAAGGCCTAATGTGTATATTGGTACCTGGGGTTGAAAAACCAGTAGGTGACTGACAAAAGGGTAAAATTTAAAGTACATGTTTAGCTTGGTACTCTGTGTTTTGTTTCAGAACTGTTCCTGCCAGAGGTAATTAGCTCTTGCCCAGGGCAGCAGTATGGCATGGCCCCAAGTCAGCAGGCAGCCCCTCTCCCCAGTGCTCAGCCTGGGGCCCTGACTCTCACCCACCAAGTTCATGCCATGCCTCGACCTGGCTGAAGCTCCAGTTGGGGCCAAAGAGATGCAAGAAAACCCCAATGATGCCCAGTTTGCCGTAATCCCACTCTTTGTGCCCCAGCCATGCCCCTTTTTCCCCTGCAATAAGTGTACATAACATCACAGCCACTATAGTAAGGGGGTGAACCTCCAGGAGCCTGTTAAACCAGTTTGTCTCCTTGTTTGGAGCACAATACAGCATGGAACTGCTCCCCACCGTGTGTTACGACCACCCTCCGAGGGTGCCCGGGGGTATAAATACCGTAATAGAAAAGACACTGTACTATTCAAACACCCTTGTGAAAATAACACTCAGATCCACAGGAGACAGCCTCGGAACTGACCCCAGCCAGAGGACAGGCATCTCTGGGATGGTTTGCCCTTATACCTCATGTCTCATCTTGAGAAACGTGTGTGCTTCTACCCCAAACCCAGTCCCCCATCCTTAATCTATTCTAGTACTTTTTACTTAGTAATTTTCCCAAAGCTGAGCAGAAGCACCGTAGCTATGCCTCAGATGCTGGTGATACCTAAGCACAAGTTACCTTTCCCCAGATCTGGGCTGGAATCCACTTGGTGTAACACGTTGATCAGGACGTCACGTATGCACAGACATGCCATCTCAGATGTCTAGCATCCTAGCGAGGCACACAAATCCAGGTTTCACAGTTTCTCGTCTGTGACAACCTCTGCTCCCCCTGGCTTTGTCCCAGCAGGGCTCTGCTCATGTACTTGAAGTTCTGCCACCCCTTCTGTTCCAGGTCTGGGCCCCACGCGCTCTGCCAGCACATCTCAATCTTGGCCGATAGCTGCCTTGCTATTCTTACCCTGGGGTCTCTGCACAGCTCCATCATTGCTCCTCCATCCCAATTTGCAACACCCTCTTTTATTTTCATCCTTAAACCTCTATATAGCTCTGCCAACGGCCCTTAATCTTGTCCTGTAGTTCCTCTGCTGTTCCAGCCCTAGGCCTCCCTGGCTGGATACATCAAGTTAAAGACCTTTCAATATAAGACTCTTTCAGGAAAGATAAACAAATTTAACCTCATAAACCTTTCCCAATCCTGAAAAACCAGCCCGTGAGAATGAGGCACCAGAGACCACTTAACCACACATGAGAAACACATTCCTCCTGCTGTTTGCAAGCCCTGCTTCATTTATCTGAATGTCAGACCGACCGCCGGAAGCCAAGAGGTGTGTGAGAGCGGGCACGAGCAACCACTTCGCTTCCTTTACTTTGTCCTCTACCGTGTCTGTGAAAACAGAGGGATGCAGCAAAAGTCATTAAGGCAGTTGTCCTTGGAGAACATCTCATTCTTTTTCCCCTTTTCTGCTTCCTTCCCTTTCCTGTGTCCTTATGGT
This sequence comes from Gallinago jamesoni, assembly GCA_025769975.1. Lineage (NCBI taxonomy): Eukaryota > Metazoa > Chordata > Aves > Charadriiformes > Scolopacidae > Gallinago > Gallinago jamesoni. The sequence goes on from JAOQGH010000008.1 coordinate 7,201,064, forward strand.
TTTTATCTTTATATATACACACAATATATACACATACATAGGTGTGTATATATATATACACATCCTTTCTTACTTCACTGCTACTTCCACTTGCTTTCCTAATCTCTCTACCGCTGGCTCCCCCATCTTTCTCTCCGTATTTACGCCCCTCCCCTGCCTACTTTTCTCCCAACACACGCAAACGCTCCCAGCTTTACATTAATTTCAGCCCACGGAGAAGAAAAAAAAAAACAAAGTACGTGACTGTAAAGAGCTCCAGGAGAAAGGACCTGCAAAGCAGAGAGTGCCCCTCATCAAGTTGGCCAACAGCAACTCCGGCTGCCGCTGAAAATGTGTTGAGAAGCTGGACTGTGACATTCGCCTGCAATTGAACCCCTCTGCTTGTCTCTGCCGCTCTCTGCTCGCCGAGCCGGGAGAAGAAAGAGAAGAAAGAAAAGTATAGGGAGGAGAGAATGCAAGTGACAGAAAGAAGGATTGAATGAAGGAGTGAAAAGAAAGAAAGATATCCCTGCGCCGCTTGGTCCTTTATCAGCCCTGTCATCTGGTGCAGGGCCCTGTTCGCATTGTCTCACCTTGGACAAAACAAAAAGGCATTTTTTGTGCAGATTCCTTTAGAGCTGCCAGAGCCCGCACCTTAGGGGGTCGCTAAAGGCTGAATGTGCAGCTGACAGCCCTGCGCAGCCCAATGTGATATCAATAAACTCCGACACGTCAACTCTTCAGCACAGCTCATGTGGAAGGTATGGCTTGAATATTAAAACCTCCAGCGGCCGGGAAATAAGCTTGGGGTGGAGAGAGGGGGAGGAGGTGGTGGTTCAGAGCAAGACGAGGTCGAGGAGCGAGGGGGCTGCGCTCGCACAAGCTTAGGGGCAAGGCAGCCAAAAAAGAGACACCACTGCAGCTCCGCTACCTGCTCTCTCAGTAACTGCTCCGTGTCTTTTTGCTTTTATTTTTGACCACCAGCGAGGACAATAGACATACAGGCTTGTGTGAGGGCTACCACTACAGGTCCTGGGACAGGGATTCTCTTTGAGACCCAAACTGGACAGAAGCCCAACAGGCAAACCAGAACCGGCGCTCACCTGCCCGAAATTACATCCCACTTCCTACCTGGGAGAGATTTGCTTTGAGCAGGCATAGTGTATGCACAAGCACATAAATACACCTCTCCACACACTGCTGGTGGTGCTCAAAAGCATCCATCAGTGCCAGAGCCTCAGCTGGGCCACCAGCAAAACTTCCAGCCCAGGATGAAAGTGTCTGTTTTGGTGGGCACTGAAGCCCAGCAGCAATTTTCTTCCCCACTTCTGACACCATAACAAGATGCTTTCCCAGAAGAGTAGGCCCAGCATCACGACAGAAGTACCGGTGAACTTTCATGCTTGTTAGCACTGCCTACAAAAATGCTTTCCTCTGCTGACACGTTCCATCACTAAGTTCCAGAGTGAACATGCCCAGCTGAAATAAGAGAGGTGGGTCACTCCCTAAGACCTGAGCAGTTGTTAAGCTCAGAGCCATGCTGGGCTCTCTAAAAACCACATAATGCCCACCGCCTCCAGTTCCACTCAGATCACAGCTCTGAAGTTTAATTCTTGCACTAAAGGTTAGAACAGATTTTTGCCCAAATTCAATACTTGGAGTCTCACATGCGAATTACTCTAAAGGGGTGGGGGGAAGCCAATCCCACCCCCAGAGCAGAGCTGTGCTGAACACGTCCTTTAGCCCTGATGAAGGCAGGACACAACTGTCCCACGAGGCCACAATCAAGACAGAGGTTAAGTTTCAAAGTGTCCAGCCCTATAGAAGAGGTTTTTCAGGAGGTAGCTAGCTATATACGCATGGTATTCTGGGGGGTTTATCTGCCAAATATTTCTCAGGATACATAACTTCAGTCTTTAGGTATTTTAAAATGTAACAAGGGATCTTTCAGGAGTTTGCGATGATCTCTTCCCCTCTTGGATTGTGATCCTATGAGGCAACTGTGCCCCGTGAGACACAGCGTAAGCTGGAACCTTTCACAACTACTTCTTGCTTAGGAATTCAAGATGAGGAGCAAAGTCAAAACCATTTCCCAGCATTGTTGGACCAGAAGGATGTGTGCAGCAGAGCTCTGCTCCTACCAGGCAGAGCCTGAATCTGTGCAGAACAATGTTTTAGGCTGTCAGTCACAGATGGGAACAGGTATTTCTGCCACTAGATCTATTTTAGTTAGAACTGCACAGATCTTCAGTTTTCCAGTTTGACAGTCAAATCCTCCAAATGCAAGGAGGCAAGAGTGTTTCAGGATGGCCTTAAATAATTGCTGTTTGACTGGGATGTTTGGGTTTTTTTTTAATAAAGAATCAAAATATTTCAGTCTAAGGTAGTAGAAAAATTTCAGCTTCAAAACAAAAAATCTTGCTTTGTTTTCAAATTATTTGAAGTAGCTTCATTTCAAGACGAAGCTGGGATTTGAGAAGATACTGAAAAGCTCTTGGTTTTTTTGTTTGTTTTTTTTTATTCCCTCCTACATGTGGCCAATGGGTCTGGGATCTTTGCAGAAGCCTCTGGTCTTGCTTTAATTCAGTTTTGACCATGCACCCTTTGCCAGTCATAGAAATCAAGAGAGCCAAGAGTTGGTGCTGTGCTTTTTAGAGGCGTGATGTCTCTAACATCAAACTATTGGTTCCCCCCCTGACAGCTACTGTGCAAAAGGGAGAGGATTTGTGTGCCTGGCTCTCTGGGACCCGCACAGACACATGCAGTCTTCTGTGGCATGAGCTAATTTCTGGCAGTCAGCAATATGTGAAAAATGTACTACATGTAAGACTGGCACTAGCAGCTAACAAAAAGATTCTGACCAAACCCAGCAAATAAAATAGGTATTAATGACACTCACTCAAAAAAAAAAAAAAAAAAAGTCAGACACCCAAAGAAACATACTTTAAAAAAAAGCCATGAAGTGTTACAAGAGGAAAATTCTCACCCTCAGCTTGAACAGACAGAACAAGTGCACAAAGTGTCACAGGAAAAATATTTTTCCAGCTACTGATGAGCCCACATGAGAATCGCTCACCCTTCAAGGGGCCCGGTAATATGTAAGTTAGTTCCACGCCACGTACAGTTCTGAAAGCTGAGCACTGACCATGCAAAAGCCTAACTCCTTTCATCCACCCCTTCTTCCCAACCAAATTTTACAGACCAGAGAAAATTAGCTGGAATGTTTAATGAACCTTTTGATATTCATACTTCTTCAGCTGGTAAATAATTTCATTCTGCACGCTGAGGACATTCAGGGTGCAAGCACGGAGATTTTCCTCTTGGGATAGAGTAAGTTGGCTTAGCTAAATTAAGAAATTACCTCCCCCCGAAATTTGAAACACTTCAAAAATGCAGTTGTCTGAATTGTCCAGATTCTCTGTATTTCAGAGTGTGAAACACTATTAACTGTTATTTGTATTTCTGTAGTTTCTACAGCCCAGAACTAGGGTTAGGTGGGGGGTTTTGCACTTTAGGGAAGCAAACATGGACAAATGATGGCAGGAGGACAAGATGAGGGAACTAGATGCAAAAATTCATTTTTGTTGGTTTGAGTCAATACTGGAAATAAAATCTGGATGTCCTGACTCCCAGGTACCTGCTGGATCCACTGGCTGATCCTTTTTAGATTATAATGCCAGAAAAAATAATTCACAGCTTGTATAATGCCAGAAAAAATAATTCACAGCTTGATCTGATTCCTTGCACCTTACCAGACGTGCTGCATAAACTAAAAGTGCATAAACTGCAGCATATCAAGTCCCAAACTTCTGGTTAGGTGAGAACACAGCTTTTTGCAAGACACCACTCTGCTGAGTATCACCTGCGGCTCTAACACATTATTCACGTAATCGATTCACCTGCCCTTTTTACTTCAACACTTTCCTCCATGCCTGAGGATTCCCATTTCATGCTTCAAAAATCCCAGGGAGAACAAGCTCTTGGGCTGCACAAGTTTGCAGGACAACCCCGGAGCTGTGAGCAGCAGTTAGAGGGCAGACACCTCTACAGTCAGCACGCAGAGCATTCAGATGCCATCTAGCAAATCCAACAGGTCAGCAAGGGTTTGAAATCGAAGGTGCCCTTCAAAAACCTGAGGGTTGGTTTGTTTTAATGGATGTTCTCTAAACAGCAGGACAAGCCACCATCAGAACAACTTTCTCCACAACGCAGAAGAGCGAGCAACAGACCTCGCCTTGAAGCCCTGGTAAAACTCAAGCCGAAGAGCTGGACCATATTCCCTGGATATTAATTTTAACCCTGGGCGTGCTGTGGTTTCGGTGGGGAGAAACCCCACCGGGATATTCAAGCGTTGGGCTCCGACTGGCAGCAGCGGGAGCTGAGCCCTGTTCTGGGAATGGCAGGGCTGCCCGGGGTCACGTAGCCACCGTTCCACTCCCCACTGCGAGGGGCCCCAGCGCTGGATATTTGCAACCGGCTTTAGCGTCACAGTGGGAGCTGGAGAGGACTTACCAGCCCTTTGTGATGGATACGCTTTTCGGTCCAATGCTGCCAGCGCTATCGCTATTAGAAATGCCACCAGAATACAGGATAGATTTTCCACTCCCTTCTCATCCATTATCTTATCTGTCTGTATTGTCCCCTGTTTGGTATTGGGCCCTGGGACAGCTGACACACACAGACACAACTCAAGAAGTTCCAGCAAGCCTTGAACCTCGTCGCGCGGGCCATGACTGGGTCTTTTAAAGGCACGCTTTGCACACTGTGTCTCTGCGATCTGCGCGAGATGCTGATATTTCTGGGGAAAAAAAAAAAAACAACCCACAACTTTTAAAGCGCGGCGCATGCCCCACACCTACTTCGTATTAGGTGGAGACACCCATCTGGGACCAGCGGAGACTGAGTACTCCCTTTGTACCTACGAACAATCTTTCTCATTGACTGTTAAAGCTTTTGCCTCGCGCTGACACCACGGGAGCTTTGTCACAGCAGGTGTTGTACAGAGCCCCGAAAGCACATGGTACTACCTGGTCCACAAGCAAATCCCAGCAAAATCCAGCGTCTACACATTTCAACAGCTGGATCAAAAGTGCTCACACTTCGTTTTAGTTGAGTTCATAACAACTATCCACAACCAGTCTGAGAAAATATGTGGGAATGGCACAGAATTTCCTTTCCTAGAAGCGCAACCTAACATTTATATTATTTTTCTATTCTTGCAGAATTTCACTTGGATCAGCTTCATTCCCAGAGGGTAGAAGAGCTTCTCTTCCACAAACTGAAGTTTCCATCAAAAATACATACAAACTTAGAGCAGCACATATTTTTATATATTAAAAAAAATCCCAAACAATATTTATAAAAATAAGAATTTTCAGGCACAGAAATAATGGTATTTAGATTTAAAATATTTTCTTAGTCCATACCAATGCTACATTAAAATAATTCCTTATCATTTGCTATCAGTTTTCACAAAGCCTAACTTACTTTCTTTAAATTTTAATCCATTCTAAACACTTGGACTTCAAAGTTTTTGTTGATGGTACTCAAGATATTTCCCAAACCTGCACAATGTCACCCTCTGCTGACGCATTCAAATAGAAGTTTTTATAACAAAAGAGATAAACAGTCAGTTTAATCCAGTATCCTGCCCCTGACAGCTCCCAGTGCTAGACACTTCCCAATGGAGACATAGGCTACTCTGTAATTATCCCCTGCACCGTTAACGTCTGTTGAGTGAATGGTAATCTTCCCAGTGCCAATTAATTCATGGCTGACCTGTGCAAAAACCTGGATTACTTTTTTCATTAAAAATGTTAATTTCATTAAAAATAACATAGAAGTAGTTATTTGGCATGTAGGATCAAACTGGGGAGGTATCATGTTCAGCTGCTATCTAAGACAACTTGAGCCTGAAAACCTGGGCTGGAAGATGTCTCCCAAGAGCTGCAGAGAAACCAACATTTGAAAGACATTTAGATACAAGAAGATGGCAAAAAAAGCCCTACAAACATTTCATTACTTGCCAGCAAAATTCTACTACGAAAACTGAAATTTGAGAGAAGTTAGAGGCTATCTAAATAAGGTCATGAATAACTATTTGTTAGAAAGGCTTTTATGTTGAGACAAGGTTTGAGTCCCTTTGCTTCTCCTCTCCTCAGCTCACTATGCAGAAGTGCTCACTGAATTGTTTTAACAGTTTGTCTTTTGACACAAACACACACACACAAAAATATCACAGATTTAGCACTGGTCTCTTAGCACTTCCTAAACCCTGCTCCGTAAGCTTGAAATTGAGATGGATGGAAATTATACCTGAATGATTTCATCTGGTAATTACTAGGTCCAAATGGCCAGGTAAATTTAAATAGAGAGATACATAAGACTTACTAGTAAAGCTACACACCTAAATAAAGATAGTAAAAGCATGATAAAGGCTAAAAAACTATATACAAATAATATATGGACTGCCTTATATGCTTAGGTATTCTATGCATGACACCTAAAGATCTGGACAGACATGGAGAACAGAAACAGGGCTGGGGTAAGTAACAAAGGGGATAAATACAAATTACAGGCGTGTGAAGGTAACTGTGCCTCTGAGGTTCTTTGTGACTTCTAAGTGCCATTGACAGAGGCATTTATAGCACTGCTCGTGCGCCCTGCTATAGTGGTGAGCCAGCAGACTCTGTGCTGATGTCTTGTAACACAGAAGTGGGATTTATCCTAATAAATGTTCTGGAGTTTGGAGTTCAAAAGCCTTGCTCCAAGGTAGCTGTCACTTACCAGGTGTGCAGTGAATGTCAGCAGAAAGAGATACAGGGGGCTACATGCCTGGTGGGTTAACAAACGATGGGTGAGTTTGGTTTTCAGCCTAAAAATTGTCACTAGTCAGAGAAGAGAGAAAGTGGGAATGACTTAAGGCAAGAAGTGTACTTTCACCAATGTGCTAGTACCTCAAAGTAAAACAGGAGGCAGAAAAAAATAAAAAAAGAGAGAAAAATCTGGAAGTCCTTGGGGATGAGATCATCTGTCACCACAGGCCAGCAGAGCTCTTGTGAAATAAATAAATTGTCTGGATTGTCTGCAAGGGTGACTACAAGTCAGTGACATTGATCCACATGTCCATCTGGATGAAAACTTGTTTGTGGGCAGTCCCTTCGCTCAATGAAAAGTGCCTCCTATGGCTCCTTCTGCCTATCATTGCTCTCTCCTTTCCCCAAGTCAGAGATAATGAAGTTACAGAGCTCACTAAGAAGGCAGGGAAGAGGTTTTTTCCCTGACTCTTCAACTTCCTCTGAAACAAACCCAACAACAACTCAGCTGGTCTTTTTGTTGGAGAGACGCCCCTGGCCCCTCCCTCCCTATGGATCTGCTGCTAATAGGAGTCGTGTAAGTTTGTTGTACACCTGCCAAATTTGGGGATGGGACCAGGAGCCAGCTCGCGTGGTTGTTGTTTTTCCTGGATGAGAGAACCTGGAAAGGCAGGCAGGAGCACAGTGGTACCTGAATGCTGGGGCTGGAAAACATTGCAGTAACTGCCCTGCACACCACCACCGTGGTGGGAGAGGAAGCAGGAATAAAAGGGATGGAGAAGGACAGAAGAGCAGATGAATATTAGCACTTAGTGAGGAATGCCCTTGGAAAGTATTAAAAAGCAAACCCAGCCCCTGTGACGTGCCCTGGGGAGAGAAGCAGAGGCTGAACCTTAATGCAGTACTTACAGTGCACTGCTTTTATTGCAAAGCACAGACATCTGGGCTGTGGTAGTGCCCTAGGCTGTACAGATATATAAGCACAGCATCCTATGAAGGGAAGGAAAGCTCAGAAAGGGCTAAAGTGACACACTAGCAAACTCAGACACCTCCGTGAGCACTGCCTGGAGGCAGATGGCAATTTCAGCACCGACTGCAAGAAGGGCTCTGACCTTGACAAGGCTGCAGCAGGTCGCTGGGTCCCCATGGGCTGCTGGAGTAGCACCAGGCAGTGTCTAGCCGGCTGTCCTGACTGCTGGACCACAGTGCTGTGTGGGCTGACCGCGGGAAGGCTGCTCCGATGACTCACGACACCACAGCGGCCCTGCCAGACCAGCCATGGCCGCCCTGCCTAACTGCTCACACCAGGCCTACCAGGCCTGCCCTACCTGCCTATGTTAGGCCTGTCTTGCCTGATTCACATCCAAATCAGAGCTGGTTTATCCAGCCATGGACGGACAGACGGACAGACGGACGGACGGACGGCCCTGCTCAGGTCACAAACGGCTAAGCCCAAAGAGCAGAGACCCACCACCCTCCGTCACGCCCCGACTGCTTCCTGTCAGCAGCCCAGCTTCCTTCAGGTGAGGGGGAGCGCTCCCATTGGCTCCCTGCCCTGAAAACCCGCCCCCTGAGGGTAACCCAGCCAATCAGAGCTGGGAAGGCACCTGGGTGTGGTGGAAGGTGCCAGAGGCGGGAGGTACCTCAGGGGCCCGGCAGGCGTTACCACAGGGACTCGATGGCTGTTCCCTCAGGGACTCGGTGCCTAAGGTGGCCTGAAGAAGGGCTGAGAGGGTAGAAGGAACTCCATTTTCCCTCAGCTGGAAGAAGGTAGGGCCCTGCCTTAGCTTCCCTCCAGTCTGGGGCTGGGAGCGCCCGAGGCGTCCATTTGCTGTGAGGGAGCGGAGGATGGCGGTGCGTGCAGGCCCTTCAGTGTACCTGAAGGGTGATGACAAACAGGCCACACCTTATTGATTATACCCACATTTTAGCATCATACCTCAGCTGTTTCACTGAGAGGAAAGTTTGGCTTGTGTTCATAACTCATGGCTTCTGGGCCGCTGCTCACATTGCAGCGGGATCGGGGAGTGCAGGCAGCCGTGAGCTGATGGCAGCTTGAGGGGAGCGTGTTGGTTAGAAAACCAGGACAGGAAAAGCTTCTGGGGAAAGGCAGTTTAAAGGATTGATTTCTCAGATTTGGCAAATGGTTCATAAGGGGTAAAAGAAATGGGAGGGGAGAGGCTGGGGGGATGCAGGGAGCAAGGACAGGCAGCTATAATCAGGGTAGGTTACACAGATCCTTATGGAGAAAGAGCAGGGTTTTGATGTCCCCCTGAAGAGACAGAGATGCTCGTATGAGGGCTCAAGGAGAAGATGGATTTTAGCAGAATAACTTTGGATAACCAAGAAGCAGGGGAAGAAGAAACTCAGCAGCAAGAAAAATAAAAAAAGACTTAGTAGGTCATCTCCTGCACGTCAGTCAGCACAAGGCTGTTCTTCCCAGTAAGAAATTTTCCTCCAAAAGTCGATAGTTCAGTTTAAGTCCCAGCGCTTTCTCTAGTGTCCAAATGCCACAAGAGAGGGAAATCCAGGCAGTCCAAATTCAACTAACCGCTAAGTCCTAAAATCTTTCTTTTTTTTCTTTTTTTTCCCCCCTGTCCCTATTTCTTTTGATTCAGACAAAACTCCCTCTGAAGTTGAGTGGACCAAATACGAGAGGGCATTTACTCAAAGCTCAATTCAGATGTCACTGGGGGTAAATCTCCATAATGCCAGCTGGCGCTTGCTTGAGTGAGCAGTCATTACTGTCTAAGTCGGCCGCCCAGTAAAACCTCAACTGGGCCCACACGAGGTGTAGTGGCAAAGGGGCAAGCCTAATATTGAGGAAAATGGGGTTCAGAGCATCATAAACCTTTTATTTAATTAAAGACGAACTGTTTAGTGTCTGTGTTTGCAAGCATGGATCACCATACAGTCCCCAGGGGAAGGCATTTTGCAGATATTATGGTAATAAGGCCAGGCAAGCAGTTTTCTCCATAAATTGTACCAGCTAAGATGACTCAGTTCACGTCACAGCGTCCCGATCTGGTCCATTGAGTTGTCTGCGGAGAGCTTTAATCATAATTTACGGAGGCTAAGTGCCTAATAGTAGACCAGCTTGAAAATCACAGGCTCTGTTGAAATTAGCGATCCACTGGTTTAGAATGGTTAAAAATATATTTCACAAGCTGCTAGGAACTGAGTGAGATGTCCTTGATCTTTTTTTTTTTTTCACTCTGCAGCCAGGACCTCGTGGTTATTTCTTCCAGCTTAAACAGTATAGGACACATTAAAACAGAACAAAACAAAAAAAGCCCGAACCAAAAACCTCGATGGTAGGAGGGGGGGAAAAGTTAGCAAAAACTCAATGAAGGCAACAGCCGTTTCTTCCCGCCTCAGGTCTGATTCAATCAGGTCTTTCAAAAGAAACTCCTGTCACCACAAACTGCCTTTTCATGCCAGATTCCTCCGGCTCCCCCTCTCTGCCCCATCCCAGCGACTTCCAACAGCACCGATCAATCTCCAGGCGACACCCTGCTCCCCCCCCCTGCTCCCAGCTGCCTCCAGCCACTGCCGTTCCCAAGCAAAAGGCGGCTTCACCCAGGAAGGTGGTGGAAAAAATGTGGACAAATTTCTGATTTGCAACACTCTGGGAATGGGTTTATTGCCATTGTTTGAGTGCAAATGTATAAATAAAGCAAAACGAAGATTCCAGGGTGAGTCCGATGAAAAGCAGAAAACAAGAAATTTTATGGCCATAAGTGGCGTGGGCTAATGGTGATTTTTGAGGCACTGGACCATGGTAGTTACTTAGCTAAATGATTGCTGTGAAACCGGGCAAGAGGCTTATTTCTTAATTACTGTTACATATTATGTCAAGCTGACACTTCAAGGCGTGCTCGGGCACTGATAAAGTTAGCCAAAAAAAAAAAAAACCAACCCAACCAAAACACCCTTAACCATTCTGAGAGGATGTTTTAAAGCGTGTTACTTGGCGGGGTCACAGCTCATGCTGGGAAAAGGCAAGGCTGGCCCCAAAAAGGGGTGCAGCGGGCTCACACTCTACTTACCTCGAGATCCATAGGGTAGGACAGGAGGGGATAAAAATCTCTGGGATCCTGGCAGCCTTTCAGCTGGCTGAGCAGGAAAGCTATAAGGGACTGGAAGGAGCCAAGAGGACCAGTGACACTAGGACAGGGGAAAGGGACAGTCCTCGCTGTCTGGTCGCTCGGAAAAAGTGAGAGACTAATTTTCCTCTTGGCTGCACGGAGCCAACCCACTGTTTTTGTAGCCCAGGCGCGATAACAGGGAGCATAATTCAGCCCCGAAGAGGGACACGCGTGGGACAAATCACAGAGTAAGGCAAAGCAGTGTATTGTCCCCATCTCAGTGCAGATTTCTAGTGGCCACAGAGCTGACTGGGCTTCTATGCAAAGCTCTCCAGAGTCCTGCCAGGACACCAACCCCCTCCTCCTTCTGCAGGTCCAGGTATTTGAATTCAGTTGCCCTGGGGCCACTTCTTCGCAGCAGTGCCCTGAGAGCGGTCACTGGCAACTGCTTCTCTTTTGGTTGCCTTGCCCTGGTGTAACATTGTGGGTAACGTGGGGCATGAGCAATCAAGTTGGTAATTCCCTACATCCCCTAGATCTGTATATCTAGCCATCATCAATTATATTATACATATGCTTTGATGATGTGTAGGACATATGTAAAAATCTCATTTGGAAGTAGCTCAAATTTATAATTCCTTATGTATCCCATACGCTTATAGTCCCACAGGCTGTAGTTCCGTTACATTACAAAATAAATATATAGAGTTCCCAAGATACTGTCCTCTCCCTTGCTCTTTGCACCAGGAGTTGTATGTACAAATCCTAAACAAAAGCATGGTCTCTGCACTAAAATCTTATGACCTGAGCACATAGTTCTGTTGGTGTATTTTCTTCCCGGTCTAGACCAATGCACTCCAGCAGAAGAAAGAGAAATTATGCATTTGCAATGCCTCGGCTCACCACTGGCATGGGCTGGATATTAAAAAACACTAGAGAATACTGAGCTAGGAAAGATGAACAGAACAGCATCACAGTCCTACATGATCCCTGGTTTTAATTTGACTTAATCAGCCAAATCAATACATCTATCTTCACATGACCCTTTAATTTGTGGCATGCAAAATCCAGATACTAGATGTACAGCTAGGTCGGTTTTACCCTATGTAAACTGATTATACTCTACATTAAAAAAAAAAAAAAAAACCAGCAACAAACCTCACTGTTCAGGAATGCTAATGGCAAAATATATTTACACATTATTTAATAACCCAAACTGCATAATTGCAACAAGTAAGATTGTCCTGAGGTGTTTAACTTATATTTTGTAAGCAGAAAATTCTTCTCCCTGAAAAAATGAATGGAAAATGAAAAGTCTTTGCTGAGACTCCTTCTCAGACTGAGAAATTTCATTCCCTTGGAATTAGTTTCTGTCCTCAAAACTCCTCTGAACAAATGTAATTATTTGTAAATCGTGGGGCTTGCTTCACAGCTAGCTGGCCATGCTCCCGAAAATGCATTGGTTGCCCATTGATGTTGGAGAACAAGTAAGGGCACTCTTTCAAAACTTTGGGAAAAAGAAAAAAAAAAAAAATAATACAAAAAGTCAAGCTTCTTTTTTTTCTTTTCCTTTCAGCTCTTTGGAGTAATTTGCCTTCAAGAGCCCTGGATTTGCTCCAGTATTTTTGAGGTAGGAAACATGCAGAGGTTTAATTCTTTATTGACTCCATCAGGTTCAGGTTACATGTTGGGGTATAAAATTATAAACAAATGGACGGCATTTACATTTCTGAAGTGTTTCCAGTCCCCTCACCCTCTCGCCCCTCCGAAAGGTACATCAGAAGCGGTGCCGCCTGGGTAAAGGGAGCCAGGTGGCTTCACCGATAAACAAGACATCCTTTCTGCCCTCTTCCTAGCAATGGGCTGCTCTCTCCCTCGGGTCCCTGGCTCAAATCCAAACTCAAATCCTACGTGCACCGAGTAGGTCAGTCTCAGCTGAGCCCCGAGGAAATCAGACTTGTGTCCCAAACCCAGGGGTCTGAGCAATTATAATTTTTTCGTCCCGGTAATGTGGAGAATAAGCTATAAATTGCCTGGTTTTGTGAGGAGGTCAGCACTAACTGGGATCAAAGAGAAGGTGTCAAAGGAACGGGACAGGACTATGCCCAGTAATTTTAACTGCAACCTTCTTTGCTACTGCCACTGTGTTTTCTGGGGGAACATTGATTAAGACCAGCTTGGTGAACCCCCAGAGGTGTTTTCTCCTTCTATTGAAAAGAATTGCCATCACTTGCTCTGTTGTCATATTTGTGATTGGGAAGTGAGGAAATGAAAATTGTAACGTCGCACAACTCTAATCAAGGCTTATGGTTCCCGAAGAGAGGAGGGACGAAGTGACACCGGCACCACCGATGTCACTTTTTGTTCTAACGCGTTTCAAGGAGACAATCCTGCCCAACCCTCCACGCCCCCCGCAAAGATCAGAGGCTTGAATGGCAAGAACACGCAGGCAACAGGAGGGGATGCAGGAATCAAAGCCAGCCAAGCCCCATACTAATCACCGACAGCCCGAGTTTTCCCTTGATATCACCGTTTGGCATTAGTAGTCAGAAGTGCAGCACTTCTCATCACGACATATAACCTTGATTGTGAAGAGGTAACGATGCTGCTTTGCAATTAATATCAACGTGCTCCTTGCGCATCACTGGGTGACTGCGAAGGCAGTGCATGTTGTAGCAAGGGCTCATTTAAAGATCTCAACTGACACGTAACTAGTGCAAGAAGCAAGAAAAGGGGTCTGACTGCAACAGGGCAGCTTTCCATGAGGCAGAGTCGGGTACCCAAAATGGCAACAGCCTTAAATCTAAGTAGTCTTAAGGGACTGATAATTATTAAGAGCGATCTCCTTGGAGCCTTGACAGGTACAACATCTTTGCTATTTCTGAGATGTGGTGAAGAAGTGCTAGTGCAGAGTTGGTTCACATTCACCTACTGAATTATTGACAGCTCTTTGCAGGACTTAGATGTTTCTTAAACATCCTCCGGCTTCAAGAGATGTTTAACTAAACCAGAGCAGCAGTGGTATGTGTTATTATTGCAAGAATGAGACAGCTTGAGCATTTTGGTTTCCCATTTCACAAGGCACTGAATGAAGGTGCAGTAAGAGACTACCCTTGGTCAGAAAAGACAGAGGTGGGAGCAGAAGCAGAGTCACAGAGCGGTGAAGCAGCTTGGTCAAAGGCAAAGTCAGTGGCAGAGACAGATTTTAAAAGTCTTCAAAGCTGCGGTTCAGTTCCGTATTCTTTAGACAAAAGAGACAGTACATCCAAAGCAGGGTGAGGTTGCACATTTGCAGATTGACTAAACCGGTGGTGGTGAAATAAAAATCTGACTTTTTAAAAAAATCTCTATCTAAATTTAACAGATTAAGTTCCTTATTTGGTGCAAGCTAAAGCAGGTCCATCAAATTCACTGGTTTGTGACAGAATCTCTCCCTTAAACTTTCTGCTAGCACAGCTCTGCTACAATGAGTACACAAGGAGATCCTGCATCCTGGGGAATGCTTCCTCCTAACTGACCTAATGATCCCTTTTTCAGCTGTTAACTTTTATAGGAGGTGGTAGCGAAAATATCTTCTTAATCGTGGCTGTGTTTCATACCGTGAAGCTACTCACATGTATAAAGTTAAATATGGACATAAGTAATTGCAGATTTGGGAGACAATGAGGACCAAATTTTCAGTGGCTAAGCCCAGGCCTCCAAAACTGCATGCCTTAAATTGGGAGATGCGGTTATGAATGATCACGTTTTCATATGCCCCAGAGCTCTGAAATACACACAAACGTATTTTGCATGCACCAACCTAAGTTCTGAGCAATGAAACCCAGACCAAAAATGTATGGGTATGGGGGGTGGGGGGAGTAACTGATCCCTTCTCTGATCCAAATGAGGAATCTCCTATGAAATATCCTGTTTTCCTTGCACGTAAGAGACATATTTCAAGATCGGTCTTTGTGGGATTTCTTAGGTGTGTCGGTGTGGACAATTCTTACCAACATAATTGGGCAGCAAGGGCAATCATTTGCCAAATAATCAAAATGATACACCTAGAAGTGTGTTAAAAAAACAGGAGATGCAGAGCTTGAGGGTCACAGACCCCAAATACCAAAAGCCCCCCTTAACTCCACAGTCACTGACCTACTCAATTTAAGAAACTTCGTGAAATGAAGCCATTTTATGTTACTTGAGAATTTGACCCAGTGAGTGGGTTGAGCCTCAGGATGGAGATGATTTTTGAAGATGGAGGAGGTTGTGATGGACCAGGGAATTCCATGAGACACAGATTCAGTTCCTTGTTTAACCCCAAGCTCACACGAAGTGACATATCTATCTAGCTTCTGCTCTAAATTCCTTACGTATAAAAATACTGTTCACATTGCCCTTCTTCTGGTGTATGGTGACCCAAAATCCAGTAACAATGAGTATGAGTGAGTATATGACATATGTGTTCCCAGATAGATTTTCCAGCTGGTCACATTTCACTGTGACCTTTTAAAACATTTTTCTT
>JAOQGH010000008.1:7216552-7229594 GCA_025769975.1 Gallinago jamesoni
AGTATATGACATATGTGTTCCCAGATAGATTTTCCAGCTGGTCACATTTCACTGTGACCTTTTAAAACATTTTTCTTCTGTGAAATGCCTGTTACTGAGTGGAATAAACCAGCGATTCAGTGCTTGCTTGCAAATGAAAAAAACACCACCCACAACATTCAGACGAGATACAAGTGTTCACAGGAGCCTTTAAATATATATTTTTTTGGTTAACTGTGATGTTGCCTGTAGCTCTTTATGGCACTTTTAAAGCATCAAAGCTCAGATTTGTTATATTGAACCTGGAAAGCTTCAAAAAGTTTTTGTAAATTAAAATTTAAAAAAAAAAAAAAGAAGATACCAAAAGCTATGAAGTGGTATTTTTCAGATGGGAATGTGCTTTGATTTCAGTGGTTAATGCAAATAATACTCTCTCCTCCTCCTCCTTCCCCCTGCGCCCCCAACAGAGTTTTCAGTTCTGCAGACGGAAGGTGGGGAAAAACAAATATGACATAAATTGTCTTGGTAAACAAGTAAATAGTGTCACTTAACTCTTCCCCCTATGACTCCTTGCTGGAACTTGGAATTAGTTTATGGCAGGGTTCTGTCAAAAGGCCCCCCTCCCTGGAAACAGAGGTGAGACCTCAAAAGCCATTGTCTCTTTAGTTAATTAATTAAGGTAATATTGAGTAGAGCTTTGCTTCTAAGTTCAAGGAACCCAGCTGGGGGCAGCAGCCTCTTGTTTGATGCCATGAATACGAAGGAATGAGCTCCGGGCCCTGCATTAAAATCCAAAATCATTTAAAACATGCCAGGCAGGAGGGGATGGGGGGAAGGAGCTGGCGAGGGGAGCCCGGTTTACAGAGCTTTACAGCAGGGTCCAGCCTTCTTCAAACAACTACGGGGGGTCATTTTGCATTTTACACCACTGCCAACTAAGTGGCGACCAGCTCCTCGGTTCACGACTCTTGTCTTTCAAGCCTAAGACAGGAGGAGGCTGGTTAAGTTTTGCAGAGCTGATTTCTTTCCCCGCGCAGCCTCCTTTGCCTGGGGAATGCTTCTTACCCGTGCCTGGCCCAATCCCTATAAATGTCGTATTGGTCAATTTTGCTTACATGGGGAATCCTCTCACAGACATGGGATGGGATGACTCATTTGGATAAAGTCGCCCACAAACGTAAGCCTTTGCAGGCCTAAGCTGGAAATGTGTTTTATTTCCAAGTAGCATCTAGTTGTTTGCTCTGTGAGCTGATTTGCCTCTAAAGAAAAAAAAAAAAATGAAAAAGCCAAATCTCCAGGTCCATATTCAATCTCTGCGTAAAACTCCTGCGAATTTTCCTGCATAAAATCGCCAGGTTTTGAAGAAGAAAAAAAAAAAAAGCCTATGGGCTGGGGTTCTGCTTAGTAATTTTTACACAAGGTTCCAGTCTTGGCTTTGCCGCTGATACCCCGTGTGAACCTGGGCAAGCTGCTTCACTTCCCTTATCCCCCGGCTCTTTTCTGCGCCACAAGCTGGCTCTGGCTGTGTGTCCATACACCACCTAACACAACAAATCTCAGCCCCGGCCCATAAAGCAAATAATATTCATCCATCCCATCCGCAAAGCAAGGCCTGATGCCCTACCTTCGTCCCTACCTTCCTCCCGCAGGCTCCCCACGCATAAACACGGATCTATTTCTTGCGTTTTTTCTATAAAATGGCAACTAACAAGCTGGCGGGTGCGGGATTTAATGCCTGGAGATTGCACGATCTTTGTGGATTTGAACCTCTCTTTCTCCCCTCATCCCCATATGCTGCGTATTAACGTCTGCCGCTGTGTTAAGTCTAATTTCGTTTGGGATCTTCTCAGGGGAGAGGTTGGCTCTCATCTGTACGTGGCTGCCGAGCGCCAGGCACACCAGTGGCACTGTATAAATAACAGTGATCATAAATAGCTGACAACACCTGCTGGTTTTGAATCGGCAACAAGTGATAATCCTGCGAGCAGCTAAATGGGACTTTGGGATTGCGGGTATTGGCCTGGTTAACTGGCTCCTTGGTTTGATTATGTGTTTGTGTTTTCCCATTTCTTTTTTGCCTTTGAAATGCCTCAGGGAGCCACTATGGGAACAGGAATGACCCAAAATCTGTCGGTCTTTCATCACGTCAGCTCCTCATCTGTTTCTTTTTTTCCTCTCCCCGGCCCCATTTGCAATGCTTTCAGGCAAATGTACCTTATGGAAACCCCAAAAGGAAACAATAAAATTATTCCTGCACTTGAGGGGCTGCAAAGAGTCCCCTGTCCTGCAAAAACCTGGGCCCATCGGTAGGTCCATTTACTCGTATCAGTAAAATCAAACGTGGATGTGTCTGCTTGAAGGCTCAGAGGCCTAATTAATTCTAGCATGGGACCAAATTGCCGTGCTTCTCTGAAAATGATCCCTACAAACAGGGTTTGGGATTAGGCACGTGAATGGGTTTATTCTGGAGAGAGGGAGCTGGTCAGAGGCAATAAGATGCTGTCTCTGTGTTCATGCATCCCTCTGCAGAAAGCATCACCGCCACTAAACCCCAGCTGAAGATGGAGATGCTCTCCTGATGCTAAAGTCCTGCATGGGTTTGCAAAGGGTTAAACGGCAGGACAGTCACCAAAACCACACATCAGGTTCCTACAGTTCCCTGCAAACTATTGCTCTAGCTAATTAAGCAGGTATTTCCCTAATTGGGAAACACTTCTGGTTTGATTGTTATTTTTCTTCGTTTGCTCAGTGTTTCTTCACCTCCCTGTTGCTGTTTTGGGTGGGTTTGTTTTTTTTTTTTTAAATAGCTTGGTTTTGCCCTCGTGGCTCCGTCTCCATTCAGGTCACCTCTCCAGGAGCAGGTCTCCTTTGGAAAGCACTAAGTACAGGTTAGGAGGGTCATAAGTCACATAACACCCTTGAGGGAAGTTTGGCTTTAGCCAGCCATGAAATAGCAACTCTTCCGCTTGCAGAGGGGAAGGTGAGGCTGGGGAAAGGGGAGTAATTTTATTATTATTATCATCGCTTGACCTCCCAACCCAGGGCTCGAAGCTGTCTCTCATTAAGGAGTCTGCAAACAGGCTCTGCAAGCACCAGAGACCCGCTCCACCGATCCATCACGCCAGTTATCAGCCCCCAAAAGGCCCTCACAGCCGCTGCGGCAGCCGAGCGGAGATGCTCCCACCTCAGAGGGATCCCCTTGACATGACAGCGAGGACAGAGCGTATCCAAAAACACCCAGGACCAAGGTGTTTGGGTGGGCTGGAAAATCTCTGCATTCAGATTTACACCCTGCCTGGGCTATTTGTTGCAGTCTGTGCCTCTGGAAGTTATTTTTGAGGGCTAAAGTGATGAAAAACTCACTATTTCTCTATTTTTTCTCTATTTTTTATCACCATCTAAACAAAAAAATACCCCAAGATCATAACGCTAAAACACAGTCAACTGCAGACACACATGAATACCCCCTCTCCCCTCCCAAGGCTTTTAAGAACTTTTCTGAATTAACCTTAGCGAAGGTGGAAAATGTCTGAAAGGGGCGAAGGAGGGGAACCAGGCGCAATTTTATGGGAGAAATCAAAGCTGCTGGGTATTACCCAAATTTCCCCAAATACTGCTCGACCCCTTCCCCTCCGGCCACCACACTGAGACTGGAGCCGGGAGCGGTCGATGAAAGCTGGGGGACCTACAGCAGCAGGTTTGGACATTAATTTGGGAGACTTTTCCAAGCACCCATTGCCAGGTTTGCCATCCCCTGCTTCCCACCACCGCGTCCTTGACGGCGCGAGGCCGATATCCCAGAGAAAGACACACACAAAAAAAATATAAAATAAAATAAATCCATCAAAGCCTATTAGTTAAATTGCTCTGTGCAAACCTAATTGACCACGAGGGATCTCCTAGACAAGCAGGCCGTAAATCGCGATTTTAACAGCGGCAGGGGGAAGGAAAGAGGAGGAAAAGGAGGGGGAGAAAAAGAGGGAGAGGGAAGAAAGTTTGCGATTGCTGGGGATCATTTTAGGCGACTGCCTGGCTGGAGGCTGCGGAGAAAGGAGGCCTGATCTGCAGCATATGGTGCAAAGAGCCAGTGCTGGGGGTGGAAGAATAAAAACCCCCGAAGGCCGCAGATCCTAAGGAGCTATTTATTCCTCCCCCTGCAGATGTACATTAATGCAGGAGGAGTAGGGGGAGCAGATCTTTGGGTCGGAGAAAGAGAAACAGCGCTCCTTCCTTTTAACATGCTGTTGTCTGGCTTGATCTTGTCACTCCAAAGGGACCCATTCAGAGGTATTCATGCATCTGCCTCAGGGGGACAATGGGACCTTAGTTTATAAACTGTCTGTCCAGTTGCCTGCGGCCTTTAGTCCTTTTGTTTTCGCTTCTCTT
Source organism: Gallinago jamesoni (assembly GCA_025769975.1). NCBI lineage: Eukaryota > Metazoa > Chordata > Aves > Charadriiformes > Scolopacidae > Gallinago > Gallinago jamesoni. The sequence goes on from JAOQGH010000008.1 coordinate 7,220,918, forward strand.
AATAAACTTTTTGGGGGAGTTCATCAATACGCTTGAATAGCTGATGTTCTCATTCTCAGAGAGGGGAATAACAGAAGGTCTCGAAGCGGTTTTTTTTTTTTTTTTAATAGGGGTGGGGGTGGGTTTTTTCCCCTTAAAGGAGAACCAAGGCTTGAAAAGCATCAGAATAAACCCTTTAAAAAAAAAAAAAATCTGAATCAACCCCAAACAAAACCTCTATTCAAAAGAGACCGAGAAATGTGCAACATTTAATTGTCCCCCCCTTACCCCTCCGAAAGCAATTTTCATCCTGCCGACAGAATTAAGACGATCTCCGACTAATTTTACAGCTCTCAAAATATTTTGGGTAGGGGAATTGGGAAGGAATTTCAGAAACCAGGCTCATTTCCAGGGGATTTAGGGCTGAAAGCTAGTTCTAACCTTTCCCCCTCCGTTCCCCCCCCCTTATCGTTCCTTCTTCCCCCGGCAATTGCAGAAATCACGGCCCGGCAGATAATATATTTTTCCCCACACACTCCCAAATCGCAGGGAAATGTCCCCAAACCGAAGTCGCTCGCTCGGCCCGGCCCCTCCGGCTTTCCCTTTCCCCGGCGCCTCCTTTGTAGCCGAGCCCAGAGGCAAAGGGCGGGGGGGGGGTCGGAGATGCCCCTATTTCTAAGGCACAGCCCCCTCCCCGTGCCGGCTCCCTCTCTCCTCCCTTGATTTCTCTTTTAAGGCGTTTATTTTCCTGGCAGCCCCTTTCTCCCTCCCCGCAAAGCCGAGGGAGCCCGGCTGCAGCCCGGCGCGGAGGCGATGCTCGGCTGCCCCCCCCCCCTCCCTCCCCACCTCTCCTTCCCGAGGCAGCCCCCCACCAACCGCTCTCCCCAGTGACTCCAGTTCAGCGTTTTAAGGCCCTAATGAGTGTTGACAAGTTTAATGAGTTTGTTTTAAAGAGGAAAAAACTGGTCAAGTCGAGATTTCCGAGTCAAATCCATTAGGAGATCCCATTCAAACCCCTCCTGACAGCTCAAGCCGCTCTCACACTTCACCAGCCAGCGCCGGGCCGGGCTGTTGTGTGAACCCGATCCCCCTGCCCCACAGCGGGGACCCCTCTCTGCCCCACAGCGGGGACCCACCCCCCCCTCCCGGGATGCGGCGAGCCGGGGGTGTCATTGCCCGGGGAGAGCAGCCCGTCCCCGGCGCCTCTTGCAGGGAGGGACCTCCGTTTGCCCGGGGTGGAAGATCGGGTCACCCCCTCGGAGGTGGGCAGGGCTGCCCCCTGAAGAGGACGGAGGGGACTTATCCCCCCGGGGTGGTAGGGAACCCCCTAAACCCACCCTCCAGGGCAAAGACCGAGAGAACCCGGCGGCCAAACGGGACTGTCCAGCCACCCAATAACCTCGCATTTCATATAGGAAATAGCATTAAACGCCCCGCTATTCCCCCCCCCCCGTCTCCCCCCAACCTTCATATAAGCAAACAGCCCTGTGAAGCCGAGGTGGAGGTCACGTTAAGTCACGCAGTCTGACTTGGTGAACTTTGAGCTGGGTGATTAGGAGGGGGGTTCTCCTTTTTCAATTTCTCCACTTCCTAGGTCTCTCCATTGTTCCAATTCCAAACAGCTGCTGGTGCTAATCTTTCGGTTATTTGCAATCAGGAGGAAGAAATACCCACACCCTAGAGTGCTCCGATATTAGCCTTGCCAGTGGAGTAAAGAGACCACTGGAAGCTGGGGAGATGGAGGAAAACAAAACAGACCCAAGTTATTGAACTCAGTTTGAGCCTTTCAGGTACCTCTCAATCCCGAAATCCGTGGCGGCAGAAAGCCATGGAAATCAGGCTTACAGGTACCACCACATCACTTAAGGCCCAGACCTGATTTTTTTTTTTTTTCCAAAGGTTAAACTCCTCCATCCACTCAAAGTCTGGCCAGAGCGAGAGGGGAGGGGAAAAAATACCAACCGAGGGTGAGCTGGGAGGAAAAGAAATGACCACAAAAGCCCAGTTGGAGGCAAACCTGGAGAGCTACGCCCAGGAGGGTTTTGCTGGAGCTGGCTCTGAAGGATTCTTATTTATTTATTTATTTATTTAAGCTATTATTAAGAAGGGATGGAGAAACTAAAGGGTTGAAGGAACCTGCGGTTTCCCTTGTGCGAAAGAAACCGTCCTACTTCCATGGGTGGAGGTGGTGATACACGGGAGTGCTCTGCCCCGTGCGGGTGGGTAGGAATTCCGCTTTTAATTCTTTTTTTTTTTTCTCCTAATAAATAAAGCGATGGGTTCCGGGCAGTGATGGGTGCGGGGTAACCACGGGTGCCTACCTTGAGGCGTCCCGAAGGAGAGAGCAGGAGAATCGCCCCTCGCTTCCCAGGCAGCAGAAACAGCACTAAACAATCCCGACCTTTGCCGAGAGCCTTAAAAACCCAGTTCCTAAAATTGCTGGGGTGGCCCCACACGTGTCCCGGCCGGGAATAAATCGGCGTTTTCTCGGGGGTTTATTAATATGCTGCCCTGGCTCTGCCGGGGGGGGTGGGGGGGGAACCCATTAGGCCTTGATAGTCTTACACAGCCCCTGCCTGGCCCGCAGCCCTCTCACCAGCAACGCCAAGCCTTTATTGGTTTACTTAGGTGTTAATCCCTTAACAATCAAGTTGTCTGACCATGGAGCCCCGTCTCTATTCCTGTTTACATCTAATTACGGGGCTGAAATGCCACTTCCCTTCCCAATCTCCCTTCCCCCCCCCCCCCCCCCCCAAAGCCTTCAAACCAACTTTCATTTCACCCCCTTTAAGCGGGTAAAACCCCTTCTCCCGGGGAAGCAATTGAAGATAATTACAGCAGCGGTGGCTCGGCAGCATCTCGGGCTGGGAAAGAAGAGGCTGGCTGCGGGAAAAGAGGGTCTGGGCACCAAAAAAAAACCCCAAACCCCAGTTCTCCCAGTAGCGCAGCCCACCTTTGGAGATGGCGTGGCCCTTCCCTCCCCTAAACCGGCGGAGATCTCCCCCCCCTCCCCCGGTCCCCAAGATGAAAGGAAGAGCTCTCCCATCCCGGTGTCACAAGCATCTCAGAGCTTCCCTTAATTCAATTAAACCTCGTAACTCCAGGAAACCAGCGGAGATCCACCCAAAGCGAGCCAGTAGCCGGGACTAACAAAGGACCTTTCTTTCCAGAGGGTGTAGGGACCCCGCTGGCCCATGTGTCATCCATACCCGGCGACTTCTGCCTCTTCGGGGTTAACGATTCAGACACCACTGCGAGCTCTGGGACTGCAACTTGGCTTAGATAGCGTCTCAGCCCTGGGGCAATTCCTCTAAATCAATTTTCAAAACAATCAGTTTAGGGGCTTTTAATTAAGCTTTAAACCAGCGGTTAAAAATAGCAGTTTACTTCTTTGGGATGCAAACTAGGCTAGCGTAAAAATAAATCAGAGAGACGGGCCCGCTGCCTTTTGGGATTCGGGGAAACGTAGATTATATACGTCCCAAGATTACGAGGATTTTTTTTTTTTTTTCCTCTCTCTCTCTCTTTCTTTCTTTCTTCTCGTACTTATTCTCTCTCCCAGCAGCTGCTCTTTCCCTGCCAGCCAGCGCACTGGCCGTAGGGTCGCCAAGCCGGGGGATGCCGTCCAGCTTTCCCAAACCAACCCAAAATTCCCGCGGGGAAACCTCGCCACCCCCGGCCCTAGGTCAGCAGCAGGTTCGCCGCCTTTTTCTATATATCACGAAGGGAAAATAATAATAATAATAATAATAATTAAAATTAACTATCCGGCTGAGCTTATTGCGAGGAGGAAAAGCCCTGCCAGCCCCTCGGCCCGGGGACGGGAGCGCTGCAAAGCCAGCCTGCTCCCCCCAAAGCCGAATTTCGCTTAAGAGCTGAATTTTAAGGCTCCTTTTGAGCCCTTTGTAGTTTAAATCGCATCCTCCAGGTTCTTCCCACCTCCCCGCCACCCTCTTCCTTTGTTTAATACTTTTGTGATTACCAGCAAAAGGGATGCTCGCGGGGCACAGCCCGAAACACACGCTCCACACCTTCAAATCCCTTAAGCTGGAGCAGGTTTTTGGCTCCCCAGCCTCGGCCGGGAAGCAGATGCTTAAACGCCGCTCTTGCACCAAAAAGCAGCCTCTTTAAAGGGACCACTGCGTTAGGTTGATTAAAGAGTAATTAAGGGCGGTGGGACTCCTTTGGTACCGCTTCTAGGACTCTTCCCTACCCGGAGGATTTCTCCCTAGGTGACCCAGATAAATTACAGATAGGGCTGAAATAACTTTTGTCCGCGACGGGCCGGGGATGAGCCTGGACCGCAAATCCCTGCTCAGCAGTGGCTAATGAGGCAGTCATGCAAAACGCAGCCAGTTAAACCTGAAAAGCAGCGGCGTGGGGTGACTTCTCCTCCCTGCCAGACCCGCGGGGGTTTCGCAGGCAGGTTCTCCTCCCCCCGCACCCCCCACCCCCCCCCCCCCCAGCCCCTCATTCACAGCCCTTCTTGCGGGGCCGAGCCCGGGCAGCAAGCGTGGCTCCTCGGCCAAACGCGCAGCCGAGACCTTGACCCAGTTTATTCCCAGTTTGGGGAGAAAATAATGGGGTCCGGCCGCCGGGACCGGCTGCAGCATCTCTCCTTGCTGCAGCAGCGAGGGGAGGAGGATTTCTCCATGCCCTGTGTCCCCCCCCCCCAGAATTTGGGGGTACTGCCAGTTTGGGAAGAGATGCTGCCACCAGCCCGGGGAGGATGCGGAGATGCGTGGGGTGGGGACCCCGCACCATCCCGGCCGTGTCCCCAAGAAGCAGGGCTTGGGCTTCTCCTCTCTCAGCGGGAGGGGAGACCCAAATTCCCGGCGGGGAAGGTGGAGAAGAGCTTTTAAAAAATAATAATAATAAAATCTCACCACCAGGGATGAGACATGGGGGGGGTGCGTGTGAATAATATGGTGTCGGAGAACGAGTGGGAGCTTTCTGCGATCAACCTGCTCTTGGGTGGGGAGGGAGAAAAACCTTTCCACAGTTGGGTTACCCCCCAAAAAAAAACCTCTCTCCTTCCCCGCTACTTTCAAGTACTTTCTGCTGCTGCTTTTCCTCCGCTCCTTCCCTGAGCATCTTCCCCCCCCCGCCCCTCCGCTTCTCCCGCAAGCGCCTTCCCCCCCCTTTAGATCTCAGCGTGTTTGCTCTTGACTTCATCCACTAAGTCAATAGTTTGGAGATGCCCTCATCCTCAGAGGCCCGAGCCCCCGTGTCCCCTCCCTGTTTTCTCCTGCGGATAATGGCAGCCTTTTGTCGTGTAATCAAGCTCCCGAGGGGTTGGGAGACAGATATAGATTCTTGGCATTTGTCGGTGAAAATGAAAGCTGGATTAGGCAGAGGCGGCTGCACACTCCATGGTAAAGGACAACAACTATTCCCCCATTGAAAGTCCCATTCTGGTTTGGTTATTTTATCTTTAAAAGTTGTTTGTATTTCTAAAGTGGCTATTGATGCACTTAGAAAGTGTAGCAAGCTGTAAAGCCTCGCTTCAAATGAAAGGCGGACACACACAAAAAAAAAAAAAAAAGAGAGGAGGTTAAGGGGAGAAAACAGAGTGAGAAAAAATACCGTCAGAAAAAGAGGGGGGAGAGAGGAGGGGGATGGCAAAAGAGTTAAAAAGATCAAATTCAGCCTGGGTAAAGTTTAAAATCGGAGAGAAAAGTCACGAAGTCACAGCAGCCGGAGAGGAGAGAGGGGGTTCGGCTCCGCTTTTTCCCTCCCCTGCCCGTTTCCCTGCCTCGCAGGGGGAAAATGGCAATATTTAGGTTTCCCTCCTGCACATTGAGATGATGGGGAGGGGGGGGGGTGACGGGGATATATGGGTTTTTTTTCTCCGCGGGGGACACTTGACTCTTTGCAACTGAACTCTACTCCAGCTTTCTGCTCTGCGCCGGAGTTATTTTATTCTTTAGCAATTGATCACAACCAACCACTCTCTTTTTCTCCTTGTCAGAGATTTGCTGAGACGCTCTTGCCAAGCAGAAACGGGGAAGGTTGTCCCTCTCTGCACTATTAACCTTTGAGCATTTTCCCTTGAGAACACGAGATTTTGACATTTTATATATATAATTTCCCCCCAAACATCACTTGGCTTTAACCGCCGTGGATCCCCTCGTCCTTTAGATGCGTCTTAATCTGGGACCGTACCGTCTGTCCCTCTTTACATACCCCCCTCCCAGTCAACAGGGGGTGGCAAGAACTGGGTTATTTTGTTTGTTTGTTTTTAAAAAAATAAAATTAAAAAGCCATTTGTTTAAACCCCCAAACTTTTCTCTTCCTTTTGCTGGAGTTTCAGGAATGGAAATTGCAGTTTACCCGCTGCGAGCATATTCAGCCACACGCACAAGGGAGGGTTTGAGGCTGGAAGGAGATTAAGGGGAAAAAAACTCCGGGAAAAAAAAAGGAAACAGAGCAAAACAAGGTACAAACCAAATATTCACATTCTCAAAAAAAAAAAAAAAAGCTTCAAATAGCTCAATTTGCTGCTATTTAGCATCAAACAGGCATCATCTCGAGAAGTGGGGAAAGAATTTAAAAAGAATTAAGTTACTGCACAGAAATAACGAATCTCTCTGGAAAACGCCAGCCTTTTACTAAATGCGCGCGTCTATACGTGGGTATATATATTTTATATATATATATTCCTTTAAAATCACCAACAGCTCCGGCTATCTGCCCTCTCTTGGATAATTTACACCATACAAAGGTTGGGGGCTATTAATCCCGTCCCCCCCAGCCCCCATTCCTATTCATGTCAGTGTTTCTTTCTTTTTCCGAGCAATCAAATGTGCCGGAGACAATTGTAGCGAATTTAAACATGACTGTCCCCTGAATATCCCTCGACATCGAAGTGTCCTTTGTACCTTCACCCTCTCCTTTTAAAGACGTTTATACATTTAAAAATGCAAAACAATGCAGTCAGTGGATCTTTATTAAAGCGCGAGGCGAAGCTCTGGTTGGATTGATTTTTCACAAAAAAAAAAAAGAAACCCCCAAAATAAATTAATCTTTACAAAGTTGTTTAACAGTGGGAAGTTTCACGGACGATTTAAGGACCCTTCTTCTAACTTTAAGCCAGGCGAAAAAATCACCCGAGTATTTTTTGAACTCCATTTGGAGAGGAGTTGCTCAAAAGCAGCTCCTCGTTGAGCAATCCTGTCGAGTCAACTTTCCTCCCTCTCCTCTAATTCCCAATAAAAATGCAAATCAATTCGTCCCCATAATGGCAACGAAACAAATAAATAAATAAATCAGAATCGCGGTCGCTCCGGACCATTCCCCTCCACTCCAGATTTGGAATGGCAGGGATAGAATGGAAATTCCCTTGGAAAATAAGAAAAATAACATGCATTTTCGGATCCCCTCTTCCCTTCTCTGGGCTTGGGGCTGCAGTTTCATAACTGGTTGTTCCCCCCCGCCACCCCTACTCCTCTCTCTCTTTTTTAAAGATGCCACCGGGTCACTTTGATCCGCGATCTTTAGGGTCTCCGGACAAAGAAGGCAGTGAAGGCTGAAGGCTGCCGGCTGTCCCGTCCCCCGCCCGCCCCCGCAGCTGCCCGCACCTCGCCCGGGAGGGAGCCCCGCCGGCAGCCCTGCCCTCAGCCCCGCTCCCCAGGGTCAGGCAGAGTGCTGCCTTCCAATTTTAGCAACAACAACAACAACCCCCCCACCAAAAAGAAAAAAAAAAAAAGAAAAAAAAAAACCACCAAACAAGAGAAGAGTGAAAACCAAGAGGGGTTTTTCCTTCCTCTTCCCAAAGAGAGAGAGCGAGCCCGGGGGCAGGGCACTCACAGCCGGCTTGAAGGCAAGAGCGGGGGTAAAAATAGTTTGTGCTTCCCCTGCTTCCCCACAGCCCCCCCCCCCGCCTCCCCCCGAAACCTCCCTCGGGGCTCGGGAGCATCCCTCCGTGGAGAACATCCCTCCGTGGGGCTGCGGGGCGGCCCTCTGTGGGGCTGCGGGGCATCCCTCCGTGGGCTGCTGAGCATCCCTCCGTGGGGCTGCGGGGCATCCCCCTGCGGGGCACCCCTCTGTGGGGCTGTGGGGCATCCCTCCGCGCCCCCCCCCCCCCAGCCCACCTCCGGCGGGGCAGGGCAGCGGGGGGCCGACCAGCCATAGGAAAGGCAGCCCCTTCTTTGAACCTTAGCGCTTTTTTCCCCCAAAAAGTGACTTTTTTTTTTTTTTTTTTTAAGCTGGCAGGTGGAGGTGCGGGGGGAGCACCCCTCCCGGGAGATGCTCTTGAGGGGGGGAAACTCTCCATTTCCAGCGCGACCCCCGTGCCCTCACTTGCCCTCTATCCAAGGAGACTTGCCTAGTATTTTTGAGTTATTTTTAAATTATTATCATTTTTTAAAAAAATTTAAACAAGGCCTTTTCCTCGTCTTCCTCCACTCAAACGCCCAAACCCTCCAGGAGCCCCCAAGCCCCCCAGGAGCCCCCCCCCCCACCCCAAACCGCGCAATCCGGCCGGGCCCGCAGCCGCGCACAAAATGGATGAGCTAAGATGTCTCCCCAGCTGCAGACTTCATGAATGAGCGACCCCCTTCCCCTCTCCCTCCCCAACTCCGGCTATAGATTGATAGATATAGATATATTTCATGAATGAACCGGGGCTCCCGCCGGCTTCTCCGGGATCGGTTGCGTCACCGCACTGGGCGCCTCGCGGCGCCCGTCTCCGCCACTC
>JAOQGH010000008.1:7245302-7256173 GCA_025769975.1 Gallinago jamesoni
CATTTTTCTAACAATTAAGGAGCGTGCAGGGGTGAAATGGCGATTTCACATGCAGATCTGGGGGCCGGGGGGGGGGGGTGTTACCTGCGCACCCAAGCAGCCAGCTGAGAGAGGGAGACCCCCTTTTTTTTATTATTATTTTTATCTTTTAATTTTTCCTTTTTTTTTTTTTTTTTTAGCCCACTGCTCTGCTTCATTACCCATGTTCACAAAAGAGAGACCCCTTCTTTTCTCTCCTGGGAGCAGCGAGCAATAGATTAAAACAAGCATCAATCAGGAAAGGAGCAAGTAACTGCTTAAAGGAACAGGGGCAGAATTCCTCCCCGCTTTCCCCTTTCCCTGCGCATCTCCATGGTTTCCTAAGGTATGTTTCTGGTTGATAAATGCCGTATATCGCTATTCCCTTTGGAGCAACGGCTTGTAAATCAGCGCTGAAAGCCAACTCATAAGCAGAAGGGAACGGGGTTGGCTTTTTTTTTTTAATTGTTATTATTATTATTTAGGAGCATCTCTCGCACCCCCGCATCCATCCCTGGCATCCACCGGGAGAGGAAGGGGCTTCCCAAGTGCGAGGGGTTAGATGTCGCCTTGAAGGGGTTGAAGACAACCAGGCTGGGGTGGAAAAAAGGGCTTTCTATCCAATTCTCGACTGGAAAAAGATGCACTCAGGTTAGCTAAGCCTGCCCGGAAAAATCACCGGGGCAGGAGCGCTGCACCGGAGGCGAGCAGCCCCAATCATCAATTATTTTTAATTATAATTCTCCTTAAAAGAAAGTCCTACTTTTTTTTTTTTTTTTTTCGGGATGCCATCCCATTTCTAGAGCAGATCTAGAAATGAGAAACCTCCTTAGAAGATAAGCCAGATGCGTCTCATCTGGTTAACTAAAACCTGAAGAATTTGACCATGATTTTATTTCCCCCCCTCCACAAGTAAGATACAAAAAAAAAAAACCCCACAAACCAACCAAACGCCCGGGGATGAATTATTTAATGAAAAGTTGCTACCTTCTGCAATTACAAGAAGATTACTAATGTGGGAAGGTTTTCTATTTGAGATCCCGGGGTAATAAGCATTATTTTTTTAAGCGATTATCCAATAAATCTCTCTTTAAAGGGCGATAAATCCACCTTGAAAACCGAGGATTTAAAAAAAATATTTCTGAGGGACTTTCGCATTTTTTAAAATGACCATTGAAAAATCGTGAAAGTAAGAGTAACACATTCAGCCTGAAGTGTTTGTTTTCTCAGAAAACCCAGAAAAGAGAGCAGGAATATTTGCAGGCTCAAGAAAAAAAAATAAAAAAATGGGCTGCTTGATTAAAAAGGTGGCTGAGAGCTGGAAAAGCAGCTCCTGGTCCACGACCAGGAAAGCCAGGTCCACACACCCTCAACATCACCAAAAAATATATTAATTTTTCTTATTTGCATTAAAGCCCAGATTCTGCCAAACGATTTGGGTGCAGGCATTTGGTGCCTGATCCCACTCAAGGCTCCTGCAGTGTCCCTGTTGCAGAAGTGACCTCCCACGTCCCAGGAACCTTCAAGTGTCCCCAGGTATTGGAGGTCCTTGGGCAAAGCAGCTCCTCAAAAGGGGCTAGAGGTGAAAAATGACTTTGTTTTTTTTATTATTGCTAAGATCTGCTGTTGGTTGCAGGTGAGTTAGAAGCAGCAAGGACAGTGTAGGGAAGGGGAATTTAAGGTCTTTGCTGGGTTCTCCAGATGCATGGCCCAGGTTGCTGGTCTCCAGGTCTCCTTCCTCCCTTTCTTAGGGGAACAAGGCTCTGCTTATTTGCTGGAGCTGCTCTAAACCTTCATTGCTAAAGAGGGGAAAAAAGTCTGACCACGGGGGTTTTGAAGCCCTAGAGTAGGGAGAAAACAGTTTCTACTTCCAGGACTATTTCTAAAGGAAAAGTTTGTGCTTTATTTTTTAATGCAGAGTCCTCCTGCTCCATCACCACAGCCCTACAGCTTAGCGAGGAACCGGGTTAGCCCCACCGTTCATTTGTGCAAGAAACAGGAATTCATTGTGTTGTTTCTTTTTTTTTTTTTCCCCCCCCAGGGAAGGCAAGACCCAAACCCAAGAATAAAACTCCTCCAACTCCTCTCCCCATCAGGATACGGAACAAAAGGCAGAGTGTCACCACACCACCAGGCTCCTTGGATCTGCCTCTCCACTGGGTCAGGTTTAATTTGCCCAGAGTGCAGTATTAATAGGATGTAAGCTGCGCCCTTGAACAATTACCTTATCAAAGCATAACATCTACGGAATGAGCAAAGTATTTTCATTAAACAAATCAAAATAATAAGGCTGGCAATGGCCTTGTTCATTCTTTGAACCTGTAAGTGGCTTTAGAGATATTCAACAGTACCGCTCCAACTTCTATTCCACTGGTAGTCCCTGCTTAGTTTTTCTAAAGAAGATTAACTACTCCTTGCTAAAAGGCTCAGTTCTACTTTTGTCAGGGTGCACAGACTAATTGGGTTTTCCCTGCATACAACGGGATTCCTGTACTCCCGCTACCGGTCTCGCTTCCCATTTCATGTGGCTTTTCAAGATGGGGAGAGCATGTTCCTCCATGCGTTTGATTTGTTCAGTGTTATGGATTAGAAATAACACACTAAAAAAGGGCCTGACCGTGCTGGGAGAACAACTGCAGTGAGATGCTGCTGGAGCAGAGAGAGGGTGCAAGCAAGAGGGGATTTTCCTAACTTGTACCTTCTTGGAGTTTAGCAAATAATACATTTTCAAGGGAGCAGGTGGCAAGGGACACAGCTGGTCCCAGGGGAACACACCTAGGGGCCAACATGCTTTAGGAAGAAAGAGAACAGCCTGGGAGCAAAAGGGACTGTGATTTTAGGGTACCTTTCTGATTTTAGGGTGCTTTTCTTTTTGGGACACTCAGCTTCAGGCATGCTAAAGATGGATTTAAACAAAAAGAGAGAGCGGAGCACCTGCCCTCAAATAATTCAAGCTGCCTCCACACTGGATATAGATCCAAATCCCTTGTTATCTGCCTCATAACTCACCTGTCCCCAGATTAGTCCCACTCCAGCACTTGGGGCCAGAACATTTCTCACCCCCATAAAGACATCACTCTTCCTTCCTTATGCTGGGGGGTAAGGAAAGCACACCCATACTCCGGTACGTAACAGTCCAGCTACTCTCAGGGCTTCCACAGCTGCCTGGATTTTCCAGGAGCTGAAGCTTTATGGAGGCAAGAAGGACATCAAGTTTGATGAAGCTCTTGGAGGGCCAAGTAAATTCAAGCACAGGGCTCATATCTTACAGCCTGGTCTGGCCCCAGGAGGCTCCAGCAGAGAGACCATGGCAGCAGCAGAAGGAAGAAGAACTGGGAGAAGTGGGGAACGTGGAGAGGAGAAAACACAAAGGGTTTGGCGTGGTCTTTCTTGCGGTGCAGGGAGTCAGATGGAGCCAAACTGCATATTTGTCTGGGTGAATTAAAAGCACAATCCTCTCTTCCCAGAGGGAGCAGTTGCTTCATATTTATACATTTAGTCTTACAGGTGTAAAATAGCTCCCCTTTATGCTTATATAATAATTTTTTCATTTGAATTTCAAGGCTTTATTCCCTTCTTTGGATTCAAGTCTCCTACCTGAGCCTGATTCTCCGTATTGCCATTAATTCCTTCATCACAGAAATGAATTCCATTTAATTCTCTACAGCAGTTGTTAAGGTAGATCAAAAAATGCATTTGCAAAGGTTTCTTCCCCTTCTCCCTTATAGTTTCCAGCTCACCTGTGTCCTGAAAAGACTTGAATTTGAAGCTATGGCACTATTCACCACCAGTTCCTCTCCTTGCAGAGGAGAGAGGGATGGTCAGGAGAAGCCCTTATTCTTCCCCCATAGTTCACAGCTGAGGTATTTCAGCCTAATGAGGATTAATAAGATTAATTATTGATACCAGCTGCAGATACAGCTTACCTGTTCTACCAGGTGAGTTATAATTAGGGAAAGCCTGGCCCCAAGTGACCTGGAAAACTAAGACAATAGCAAACTACAGGATTTGCAAGAGGAAAGAGGCAAAGAAATAGAAAGATTTCAAAGAAATAAAAAGATTTAAGGGAAAAAAAACTTCACCAAACAGAGATTTTAGGAGCACCAGACCCTCTCTCAGAGGCACCAATTAAGCATCAGGTGACTGTAACCACACGGTACCCTGAGACCACCATGTCTTTACACCATACTGGATACAAAGGGAGCAAGAATAACTCTATTAACCAACATATTGATAAAAATCAAGCAATAACAATAGCACAAGACTCACAGAGACCATATCAGTCTTCAAGAAAAGCTAAATAATTCTACCAGACTTCCTGCTGGAACTCCAACAATATCTAAACTCAGAACCTCCTCATTTAAAGTCCTTCATTTACAATAGCTTAGGCATCTCAGTAAAAAAAAAAAAATAATCTGCTTTTTAGTCCCATTTTAGTTTAGAACATACATTTAGCTTTAGCATTATATAAGTGGAGGTGCTTTAGTGCCAATTAGAATGCTATATGAATATATTATTACAGCAATAAAAAAAAGAGAGAGCAATAGAGCTAGAAACCTTCCTCTGGTGCTTAATTACAGCATTGAGAATTAAAAATCCCACAGTACACCTTCCCAATTTAAACATGAATATCAAGCCTCATAATTATATATGGTAAACCAGCATAATAATATCATTAAAACCATTGTATTTAAATAATTGACAGTAGAGAATAAAGCATATACCAAGGCCTAAAAACCAGGACTCTGCCCAGGTGTGGGGAATGGGAGGAACTGTGGATTTTTATAGCACTGGAGCCTCTCTGGAACCCCCCATATAGGAGGGGTCACAGCACACTTAAGTGAGTTTCACCTGGGGTTGTGTGTGGGGCTGATGGGGCTCAGAGTTTGGCTCAGGTGCCTTGGGGCTTGCAAGCAGGTGAAGAAAGCTCTTGGGAAGTGCTTCCTGTAATTTTCAAACTTATTTCTGAGGTTGTTGGAGAGCAGTGTGTGCAAAGCAGCAGAAGTGGCTGAGGTATGCAAGCTCTGGAAAGCTTCATATTTTTTTCTTTCCTGAACTGGCTTCTACAGTATCAAGGTAGGTGCTATGTAATTACTTAGGGTTTTTCTTTTTCAAGTTGATAATTTTCTAGTTTTGCTGTTTGCGTTCTTGGTTTCTAAACCCAAGGCAGACCTTATATAGCAACTCTATTGAAGTAGTTTAAAAAAAATCAATGTTTCTTTCAAAAGAAAAGTATTTTTTTTTAATTAGCCTTAATTTTATGTGGCTGAGCTGACTAATTATTGCTTTCCCCTTGTAGGGGGTTCCTGAGCTGGATGGGGGGAGGTTAGTGGTGGGAGGGCAGCTCTGGTGCAGGAATACACTCTAGTGGGGCACCTCACAGAGAACAAAGTAGCTGTAAGTAAGGTTTGGGTTCTACTGGTGGTTTCAGACAGGCTGGAAGGGCTTTTTCTTCTCTGAACCCTGGGAGATGGTGTTCCTGAGCACCAGCAATGCTAAAGATATGGCTGCAGGAATAGGCTGAGCTCCCTGGGAATGTTTCTTATGTTAGCTATGTGTTTTTAACTTTCATCTAAAAATCACTGTGCGTGTGTGTGTTATGAGCCAGAAGTGTGTGGATTTTAAACCAACGTGATCTGTTGTTGCTTCTAAGGAGGCTGATTGCAAGCCAGTAGGAGAGAGAGCTCTCCTGGTTGAGGGACTTGGCTTTATCCTTAAAACAACTAGTTTAATTCTTCCTTTTACTATAGATTTCCTTATCTAACTTTGGGGCAATATTTCTGTTATCTCCTCCTTGCATTGTTCGTGAGCTCTATAGGGCAATGATGGTTTGCAGATCCTCTGAGGCTGTTCCTAAGTTCCAAAGAGTTGCAATTTGGCAGTTTCCCTGGTGTGGTTTGCAAGAAGCATCTCTCCCTGAAAACCAGTTTGAATTTTGGATGCTTCCAGCCCTGAGGAAGAGAGAAACAACGAGCACAAGGGGGAAGAAAAGGTTAAATCCCACCGAGCAAACCTCCCATTCCCCTCTTTCATTCCCACCAGGTAGCTTCTAATTACTCCAAGAGGAAAAAGGTCAGGAGGTGGGAGGAGGCTGCCACAATAGGGAGGAAAATGTTTTATTAGCTACTAAGTTAAGGGCTCCCACCCCCTGCCTGGGTGTACCCCTGCACCCCGCTACTCTCTGCAGGCTTAAGACTCTCAGCAATGCTCAGCTGTCCCTTGTAGGTGATACCTTTGATGGCCAGGTATTTGTTTTAACTGGGGAGTGGGGGAGGAAAGTGCTGATGTTGTTTGGTTCTATATAACTTTAATGCTAGGTTGTGATCTCCATACCAAGAAAATGCAGTGCTGTCAGCTCGGGTGATGTTGCAGGGAGAAAAGAAGGTCTCTCCACTCGTGGAGCTGGGTTTGGTTGTATTCATGGTGCACGTAGAGCCTGAAACTATGTCTGTGTCTCCATCTCTGCCCAGAAGTGCTTGGGATGAGGGATTATTTTCTTCCCATGCGGTACGTCCTGCTTCTGCTAAGATGCTTTCTCCGAGACCTATTGTAAGACCTTGCTAAATTTGAGATGAAGCTGTTTGCTTTTCTAATGTGAGACTCGGCGGTGTTTTGTCTTCCTTTTAAAATGTACTTTTTGAGCCATTTTTGCTCATCCCATAATAGCGATTACACCAATTCACAGTGAGACAAAACATTAAAGGGGGGGGGGGGAAATCCTAGTCTAAGAAATGCGTATTTTTTTTTTTTGTCTGAAGGAGATAAGTCTTCAGAAACACAGAAAGAAATTTGCACGCGGCTCAGCCTCGTAGTGCTTAATCTCATGCAATAATCGCTGCTGCTTGGGTTGGCAGAAGAATAATTAAACAGATATTAAAATTGCAATCGGCTGTCACTGCAATCTAATAGGAACCCTGGGTGATCAACATCTGCACCGCTCTCTGCGGGGGAGAAGTCAAGGGGAGCTTTCTCTGGATGGCTTTTCCCCATCCCTGGTGTGAGAACCTGGAGCTGGAGTTGGAGAGCGGTGATGGGGTTTGCACTGGTGCAGATATAGAGTCCATAGGAGCAATTGGTGGGGTAAAACCTCTTAAACCATCATCTAAAGTCCCTATATATATATATACACACACACGTGGTTTGCCTGTGTGTGGCCACAAGGTCTCTGATCTGCTGCACTGTGGCTCATCGAAGATGCTCCTGATTTGGTCGAGTCTGGTGCTCGGTTGTGACCCGTGCACAAAGTCCATGAGATCCTTCCCAGACTGGCTTTAAGCCTGAGAAAGAGTTTGGAAACAGCAAGAAAGGGAACGTTATATTTAACATTAAGGAAGCAAAGGATTGGCTTTGGCTCAGAGGAGCCCCTTGGTGTGCAGCTTGTGGGGGCTTATTTTAATTTGGTGCTGACTTTTCGACATAATTTCTTTTAGTTGAGACCAGCTCAGGGGCCTGAGATGAAAGACAATCTGGTCACTAATGTGCCGTAAAGTGGGGAAAAAAAATTCCACTGAAAACCCCAGCAAATAGGGCAGGAGGGTATTTTTTTTCCCCAAGAGTCAATTCTAATTTCCTGAATTTTCATTAGGAGGGAGGGGGGAGGTTTATTCTTTCCCCTTGGTTCCTGTCCATAATAAATTGTTTTGCTTTAATATTTGACATAGGTGACAAACTGTTGAAAGCAGGTAATTTAATTGCTTTGCTTTCAATCCACTTAGGTATTTGAAGAGCGACCTCCTGTTTCTGGCACCATTAAAGCCTCTGGAGATGTCCATCCCTGCACTGGGAGAAGTAAAAAGGGGCCATGGTCATACCTGACCCCTTGGGCAGCAGCTGGTGCAGGATCAGGTCCCCCATAACGCAGCCGTTGGGGGGGGGGGGAGATTTTGATCTGAATTATTTTGGCCAAAATCCAAAGTAACCCGTTGACTTCAGTGCAGTTACTGTGGCTGGACGGGTGCCCGGTGTAATGCAAGGCAGGGCTGGGGGGGCCCCCCCCCTCCTAAAAAGCAGACATTTAACATTCACGAGTTACTTCTCAGCATTAAGAAAAACAAATTAACAAGATTCCAGAAGGATTTCTTCTCCTGGAACAGTAAAATTGCGCTTTTTTTTCCCTTCTTCTTTCTCCCTTAAAACTAAAATCTATGTCTTTGAGCCACTTTTTTGGGGGAGTTTGGGATATTTTTTTTTTTTTGGAAGCCATTACCTGTATAATTTTTTAAGCCCATGGTTATATTAGCCTTGGATGATGCTGTATCTGTAAAAGGAGGGTCTTTTGCTCTAACACGCTGGCTGCACTTGACTGTTTCCTATTGATAGGAGATAGAGCAGCATGGAAAATAGCCTGCGCGGGGCCAGGTAACGGGAGGGGAGTTAGTGAGTCTGCTCAGCACATAAAATAAACCCACCTGCTCCCTTATCATAACCCAGGGACCCCCTTTCCAAACATCACCTCCGCTCTTCTGGGCAGAGGGAGAGCTATCTTCTTCCCAGGCTGGAGAGAGCCAGATAGTAGACGAGCCGTGCACTTATCGCCCGGCGCAGCGGGTGTAATGGGAACTGAAAATTGCTCTAAAATAAAGTTGCTGGGGAATTAACTTCTAAAGGGTGGAAATCCTTGGAGGAGGAGGAGGGAGGGTGGGATCTGTACGGAATTAAAATCAGGCTTGTGCTTGGTCTTGCTCTGTTCCTGGGGAGTTGAAAGCCTCAGGTTGGCCAAGTTTGGGTTGTGTGTTTTTTTTTTTTTTTTTTTTCTTTCCCCCTGAAGACTTAAAGCTTTTGTGTAGTGGCTCTGATGGATCAGGCCCTGGAAATGCTCTCATAATGAAGGGGAGAAAGGTGGCATGATGCAAAGCTGCGTCACAACCCCTGGCAACGTGCTCCTGATGAAGGTGAGAAAGGCACCACCATGTAAAGCTGCTTCACAACCCCTGGCTGCCTTGGAGCCTGTCTTTGAGCTGACCTTGCTTGAAAAAAGGCCCCCAGCCCCTTGCTGAATTCATCTTTGCTGTTGAGCAGGGTTGGCTGAGCAGAAACGGCAGCGCAGCTTTAAACTGAGCCTTCTAAACCTGGCTCCTGGACTTTGGTGAGACCACGTAGACCTCACGTGGGCACTGGAGACCTCTGCTTTCTCCCCGTGCTGGCTCAGCAGAGCCTTGTGCCTCCATCCCTGCTCAATCAGCAGATGCCTCCAGGGTGTCCTCTGATGTTCAGGGGGATTTAAGCTGGGCTTAAAGCAATTTTGATGGGGCAGGGGAAGGAGCCCCACTGGAGGTAGGTAGGTATTTTGTGGCTGCAGGGCACGAAGGAAGAAGTGCTGCTGGGAGGAGAGTCATGTAGGCAGATTGGGGCAGTCAAGATAGTCAGCTCCTCCCTGTAAATCCAATTTTCCCCCCAGTTTTTAAAATCTGGAATGCAGGGTTGCTTTGTTATTGGTTGGCCTGGCTCTATTGCAGTCAGAAGGTGACAGTCCAGCGTTGCATCTGCTTTTCTTCCCAAGACCAGGCTTGGAAAGAAGGCTAGAAAAGCACCCTGAAGGGCAAGCTTAATTCACCCCGCCTCCTTGGAAAGATGCTTTCTTGAATGGGGCAAGACCTGTTGGGTCAAAGAACGATATCTAGCCAAAAAAAATTATATTTGGAAGCATATTTACCATATTGTAATCCCAAAGGGGTCTCTGGATGGAGCTGGTTTCATCATGGGAGTCGCCGTGATGCTCCTTTCCCCCACCGTAGCGGTCGCCCAGCTCCAGGGAAGCCAAAAGACATTGTTATAACCAATGCATTGAGAGGGAAATAGAAAATAAATTGCTAATAAAAACTCTAGGGGAGGCCGTGTGAATGGGAATGGAAATAGAGCCTGGCACACGTTTTTATTGGCTTCAATGGCACTGCACCATGTTGTCCCCACTCTTGCTTTTGGTGATAAATTTGCAGTGCGTTTCTGATGGAGGTGCAATGATTAAGCTCAGATGTCTTATTAAGATCTCTCCTTTCCAAAATGTCATGTTGCCTTGATGTTTAAAGGTCTCTGTTGTGCAACAAACAGGGCATTGTGGCGAGCAGCAGGCTCGCTGGTGTGGGCAGGCAGGACCTGCTGGGAAGCGTGTGGAGGGGGAGGGTTGGCAGCTCCCCTCTTGCAGCTGGGCTCTTGAGTGCTGGGGTCCCAACCCCACCAGTACCCCCGGGAAGAGGGATGGGATGAGCCATGTGAGGCCTAGGGTGAAATTTGCTGGTGTCCCCTGTGCCAACTCAATGACCAGGGCTTTCAAATACGCCCACCAAACTTCTCAAAGTGGGTTTGCAGCCCCTCACTCACCGCTTAATCGTCATCTCCAGCAGAAGTAGGGAGGTGATTGTCCCCCTGTACTCAGCACTGGGGAGGCTACATCTCAAGTGTTGTGTCCAGTTCTGGGCACCTCAATCCAAGGTGCTGGAGTGGGTGCAGAGGAAGGCAACGAAGCTGGTGAAGGGCCTGGAGAATAAATCTTATGAAGAGCCATTGAAGGAGCTGGGACTGTTTAGTTTGAGGAAGAGGAGGCTGAGGGGACACCTCATCACTCTGACTACTTGGAAGGACACTGTAGAGAGGTTGGTGTTGGTTTCTTCTCGCAGGTAATTAGTGACAGAACAAGAGGGAATGACTTCAAGCTCCAACAGGGTAGGGTTAGATTAAATATTAGGAAAGAATTTTTCACAGAAAGAGTGGTCGGGCATTGGAATAGGCTGCCCAGGGAGGGGGTTGTCACCATCTCTGGACGTGTTTAAGAGTCGTTTAGATGTGGTGGTGGGGGGTATTGTGTAGGGGTGAACTTTGTAGTGTGGGGCAGATGGTTGGACTCGATGTTCCCAAGG
>JAOQGH010000008.1:7256259-7269144 GCA_025769975.1 Gallinago jamesoni
TGGTGTTGGGGGATATGGTGGAGGGGAGAACTTTGTAGAGTGGGGCAGATGGTTGGACTCGATGATCCCAAGGGTCTTTTCCAACCAAAATGATTCTATGATTCTGTCCCTGCTTTGTCCTGTCCCATCCCTGATGGATGCGTGTACCTGGAGCTGCAGCTCATGTAGAACCTAAGGGAGGCAACCCTGGCATCTACCTGGAGCTGCAGCTCACGCAGAACCAACACGTGGTCTGAGAGCTGTGCCCTTGAACACAACGCTCCATCAGGGGATGGAAGAATGTTTGGAAGCCTCCTTGAGCATCTTGTCCCTAAGGCCACCTTTGCAGAGCCTGGGACAAGGGCAGGCTGCCACATTCTTGTTGCTGCTCACTGAACAGTGGAGGTGGAGCTGCAAGTCAAGTCCCTCTAACAAGAACATATCAGTGTCCTCTTAATGGTACAAGCTTAGCGTGTGGTGAAGCATCTGGGCACACCAGGAGCTTGGCAGCCAACCACGTTCAAAAGGGCCACGCAGAGAGCAAAGGAAGCTGCTGGCTTGGTTGCCCTCCTGGCCACCATCCCTTTGACCCTTCTTGCCCACCTGCAGGGAGGAGGGAGTTTGGGATGACCCTTGGGGGGGGGGGGGGAAGGGGTTATCACCTGGAGGTCACTAGTGTGTGACCCCTTCATCCTGTGATGGTGACCAGCCGTGCTCACGGCAGCAAAGCCTGTGCACCCCCAGAACTGTGGGGAGGATGCTTGCCTTCTCCTCCTCCGAGGGAGGACCTTCCCTCGTCTCTGTCCAGAGCTTATCAAACCTGCTCCTGGGGGCAAAGTGCTCCTCAAACCTGCTCCTGGGGGCAAAGTGCTCCTGGGTTCCTCACCTCTGCAGTTTCGGGGAGGAGGGAGCGGTCTGGTGGTCCTCTGCATCTGCTGGTCCTCAAGGGCGCTGGTCCCTGGCTGGGCTCCCGGCTCTCCATCAGCAGATGCCTGCTGCCACCCCGTGGTCCCGGCCGGGAAGTTTCGGGAAGGGATGCTCTTCTGCCTTCCTCTCCGTCATCATCATCCTCCTGGGCAACTCCTGGGTCGATTAGGGGCCATCCCTGGGCCACAGAGCTCTGGGGGGGGTTGGGGGGGTGGTACTGGCTCTCTCTTCCCAGGTGTGGGGAGTCCGTAGCAGCGAGCAAGATGTTTTTGGGGCAAATTGGATTTCCGAGAGTCCTTGGAACCGTTGGAGCAGGGTTGGTGTGAGTTGGGTTCAGAGCCCAACTGTTTGGGGGTCCCATATCAACATCCTCCAAGGCTTGTCCTTGCAGTTCTGCTTCAGGTGATTCCTGCAGTTTGGAAATCTTGGGGTGGGAAAAAAAAACAGCGAGAGAAGAAACCCGATGCTTTCTATTTTGTTTTATTTTTTTTTCCTATAAGTTTTGTGTGACTCGGAGGCTTCATTTTCTTGTGACTGATTGAGCTTTTTCTTTCCACCTCTGGCTCGTCTGTCTCCTCCACTTGTGCTCTGGGGACCTTCCCATGTATTTGATGGGTTCTTTGGGGTGGCATCAGTGTCAGCTGCCCCCCAGGGAAGTTTGGGGCAAGGGGGATTTAGGCTTGTGGGACTGGGAAGCAACTGGTCTTTGGTTAGGTCAGTGCGATAAGGATGAGTGAATAGCCTGGTGACAAGGGTGGTTTTTTTTTTTTTTCCCCTCTCTTTCCCCAAGGATTTTGGGGGTTTGGTTTGAGTCTTTCTGTTCTATGTTTTTTTTGGGGGTACTTGAGCACCAGTTGACTCGTAGCTTGGCTTTTAAAGCAGGTCCTCACGCGTTTTTCTGAACTAAATCTTGGCTTAAATTTGACAGAAGAAAACTTCAGTGTGGTTTTTTTTTTTTCTTTCTACTTCTCAGTTTGATGCAAAAAGCTAAATACAGAATAGGGAGCGGGAGGGGCAGATTCCTCTCCCGACACGTGCCAAAAAATCAGCTTTGAGAGGCTGTGTGTGGGTACTGGGTGCCACGGGGTGTGTGTGTGTGTGTGTGTATGGGGGGGTCACCCTTCTTCTCTCCACCTCGGCTTGTAAATCAGGAGCTGAGAGCTCAGCAAGTCGGCGGAGGAGCCCGGAGCTCGGCTCACGTGCCGTGGGAAGTCACTCATTTCCTGCCCTGGGCTCTCCGGGGAGAGAAGCCGCTCTTTGACAAGCTTCTTAATTAGCCAGAAAGTTGGGTCATAACCACTGCTGTGTCTCCCCTTGTCATGGTTAGACTCCAGGGTGTGTGAAAAATCGAACCAGTACAATGAGCGTTTAGAGGAGCTCATGTTAATTTTAGAGAATGAAAGGAGGATTTTTTTTTTTCCTTCCCCCTGTTGATAATGATTTTTTTTTTTTTCAATACCCTCAGGAAAGGAAGAGAAAGGGGGCCCTTTCGAAAAGGCTTTAAAAACATGTCCCTCTGCGCTGGTGGTTCAGGAGGGAGGCGTTTGGCTCCTGGGCTGGTGCAACAGGCTCAAGTACGGGCTGTCTGGGGCTCTGGGAGCTTGGGCTTTGCTTGCTGCACATCAGGATGATGCCATGGAGCCAAAAGTGTTTTGTTTAACCTTTATTTTTTTCCATTTGGCAGCCCAGAAGTGGTACTTTTAAATTGTGAGCAGTGGGCCTGGCACAGGATGGTTTGGGCAAGCTTTTGGCTTGGGGTCAAGGTTCTGCTTCCTGCAGACCCCGATGCTTGGTGGAGCACATGATGTGATTCCTCTTTTGGTCCCACTGCCTCTAAACTTATCCCCCCCACTGGCATTTGCAACGTGTAAAGCGTGTTTTCCTTGCATCCAGGACTTTATTGGCAAACTTGAGGACTCACTGAAGCCCGTCCTGGTTTAGGAGGGAACTGTTATGACTATAATAGAGTGGATTTCTGAGACAATCATCCAGACTTGACCAGTGACTTGCTTCTTATCTTTTTCTCAACCTGTCTTTTGCTGTGCTGGAATCTGAAGCTCCTTAGGAGTGTAACAGAAGCTTGAGGTTACTGAAGTCTCCATCCATGGGATGGGGAGATGGCCCCTCTTGCCCTTTGCGGTACCTTTGGTATGTCACCTGGGTCTTTCTGTCACTGGTGTCCTTGGGTGCTAAAACCTGGGTCTTTCTGTCGCTGGTGTCCTTGTTTGCTCAGGCCCTTTCTGCTGTGCCTGGTTGGACAGATTGACACCCGTGTGCAATGAAGATGGGCTGTGGGATGTGGTATGCGGCAAGGATTCCTCTGCTTTCCCTAATATTGTCATGACTGGAGTATCTGATTGCGGGGTGTGATGGTGAGGAAAGGCACTTAAGCATGCCTTGAGTTCCTGAGAGTATTTTAGGCATGTGTGAAAGCCCTGAGAAGGGATGTCTTAGGGTAAGGACTTGGCATTTTGTGTACAAATGAGATCTGTCAGACTTTCCTCTGGTGCCAGTTGCACTGCGGAGCTAGAGGGTGGTGGACTTGGTCTAATTCACAACGTTGAAGGCTCAGATCCTTCTTCTCAGAGTACAGAGCTCCTGGTTTTGGTGGACTAAATGCCACTTAAGTCTTCAGTCCTTTTGGCATCCTTGCCTGGGGGTCCTGGACAGCATGTTGTGGGACCTTGACTCTTCCCAGACCCTGTCTCTAGGTAATGAAACTTAATGTCAAGGCTTGAGGCAGCTTTACTGGGTGCTGAGTGTAGCTGTGGCCTCTAGCAGGAGCTCCAAGCCGAGTTTGAGTGTGCACCGGTGTCTAACCTACTTGCAGCACAGAAGGGAGCTGAGGCTGGGAAGGACCTGCTGAAGGTGTCACCCTCCACAAAGTAAAGAATGGAGCGTTGTGGGACCTGTTTTTCCAGCTCAGCTGCATTACTCTTGGCACATACATGGGGTTGAGGGCTCCAAGTGCTGTAGGTTGTTTGTAACCCTGCTCTGTCAGCTGGGGGTTCGGAAAAACAGCCCCAATTCTTGCTTGGGCCCTTTATAGATGCAGAAGGAAGCAAAACATTATGCATGACCATCTTAACCCATCTTAGCCAAGTTATTTCTGGAGCTTGTGCTTTGTTTAGCTGCTATAATGTTCAAAGCTTTGTTTATACAACAAGAGCAGTTCAAATAATGGTAAGAGTTGTGCACAGATTTTTATTTTTTTTTCTTCAAAGGCACAGGAGTCCAGAAAAATCTGTGCTCCTTCAATAAATGCTGATTACATGGAAGGTTTCAGCAGCAGCGAAAACAGCCCCGCAGTGTTTCCGAGCCGAGAGCCCGTGCCAAGCTGCTGAAGGTGAAGGACTCGGGTAGAGCGAGGCTGTCTCATTGCATTTCTCAGTTCTTGGCTTGCCCTGCCCTGGGCACGCTGCCATCCCTCCCTGCATCACCCAGCTCATGTTCCCTCCGTCTCCAAAGCCATCGAGCTGCCATCAGCACGTCCTGCCTGCCCTCTGGTCTGTCTCTCTCTCTCTCTGGGTCAGATTTAGGTCAAGGTTAGGTTTGAACTTTCCAGATTCATGGTCGACCTCCACCAGTGAATGGGATGGCTTCAAGCGAAGGGCAGTTACCAGGAGGTGAACTGTTGCTGACTTCTCTTGCTTTTTTTTTTTATTTTAAATGAGTGGGGATGGCGTGTGCTGGAGAGCCTCGCTTCTCCAGCATAGCCGAGCTCTTCAGTGCTGCAGTGAAGCATCAACATGCAGGAGTCATCAAAACTGATGGCAAGAAAGAAGACACTGATTTTTGGCTTCTTTTTCTTTTTTAGAGCAAGTGCAAACTAAGGCACACAAAGCCAGAAAGCAGCTTCGCTGTGTTGTAGAACACTTAAGATCAATATAGATATATTGGCTATGGCTTAGAGCTGAGAGCAAATCTCTCCAGAAGGTCTGGTTTGGTTAGAGGAGATGAAGGTTCATTGCTCCAGGCTCTTCTGGAGTTAATGGGATCCCCGATGCCACTGTTAATGCAGCAAATGTCAGACCCAGAAGATCTTATGTAGACACTAGGTCTTCATTAACCTTCCTTAATGGATTGGAGCGGGGAGAAAGCTGCCTTGTGATTGGGATTTTCTCTCTTCCTTCCCATGGAGACATTTATAAACACTTAAAACAGGCGGGAAGTCCATGTTGGTGCTGGGAAAGCAAGTCATACCTACAGCATCCTCAGGCAGGTTCTGGATATGGTCACCTGGCTTCAAGGGATCTCAGCATGAAAAGGCAGAGGAAGTGCCCTTTAAGGATTTTCAGTGACTTTAGAAGGTGATTATAGTGTGTAGAAAAAGTGAATTTGCCTCTTCTGGGTAGACCTTTTCCTGTATTAAGGTATAGGGGGAAAAAATGAATTAAAGGGGTGAAATCTTTTGCCGAAGCTCCCCCTGGCAGAGAAGGAAACCTCTCGTTGTGGGTAAGTGTTAAGAATAGAACCAGAGTAAGTGTCCATTTACCGCTCGGACTGTGGACTAAAAGCTCTAACCTGGGCATTTCTCTTTGAAGGCTGTTCCTCATGAGAGCACTCTGCTCAGGGGGGTATTTTGGAAGAGAAATGTAAGGAATAGTGATAAAATGGAACTGGCTTCTAAGGGCAAAGCTCCTTTCAAATGCCATCTGTACGTGCACCTCTTCTCCTGCCTGGTCTCGCTAGAAACCTTGCTTCAGAGCTGGTACTGTGCATTCAAGTGATGGCTTTGTCCTTTCAAATCCTCTTAAGAAATGTCCTAAACGCTGGAGAGAGATGTCAAAGGCAGAAGTTTTGCTCCATATCCCTTCCCCAGACTGACTTCAAACGCCTCTCCTCGATGGTCACAAGATGATAATTGATTTAAACCCTTCATTCCCACTTGACCTTCTAATGAAAGCCAAATCATGAGTCCCTGTGACATTCTTGCAGCCCGACGCCACCCGACCCACAGAAAACCTGGCTTGTGCTCATTGCTTTCTAAAAGGCCAAATTTTGGCAACTTTGATGCAGTTGAAGTGTTTGACCTGGTGCGTTTAGGAGCTGTGTCCTTCAGTGGGTTTCTGTTGCTTTTTTTAGATGGGTGTAGTGAAGAAATCACATAGATGTTGGGGGAAAAAGCCCCTCAAAGCTTGCAGCAAGCCCTCTGTGTGGGTGTACAGGCAAGGAAAGAGTCAATGAGGCAGGACATGCAAGGAGTGGATGATGGTGGCTCTGCTGTGAAAGCTGGGGTGGAGAAAGGGCAGCTTCTCCACCAGGAGCAGCAGAACACCAAGATGGGTCAAGGAGGGAAAGCTCTGAGCCAAGACTTCAATGACTGGGAGAGCGCCAGCTTCCTTGTGGTGGGGGGAAACTGGTGGATGAGCTCCCTTTGCAAGGGGCCAGGAGATGCCTTGCTGGTGTGTTATTTCCACCGCTTGCCATCAACCAACCACCTTGGGGGCTTAGATGTTGCTGGAGACGCAGGACTTGTGGCCCTTGAGCAGCTCCATGACGGAGCACGCATCAAGGTGCTGCTGGCTTTGGAGGAGACCTGGAGAGTCCCGTGTCTCCGTACTGGGTGGCCCCACATCACTGCAATGCACAAAGCCCTGGTGTGCTCTCATGGTGCCACAGCACTCGGCATCATCAAAGCACCAGGCTGGGCTCTGGGAAGCTGGCCACCTCCCGAGATGGGCTTTGGTGGAGGGTGGGTGCTTTGTGCTGTTGTGGGGGGGTGGCAAACATCTCCAAGGATTTTATCAGCTGGGAACTGTCCTCCTCGTGCTGCTGGTTGGATCCTGCTGGAAGCATCTCTGCAGGATAGAGCTGGGGTGGGAGGGGAACATGGTCCTTGTGGGGCAGGGAGGTTCCCATCTGCAGCTCGAATCCCTCAGGGGAGCCAGCAAAGTGCTTCGTGATCCTTCTGAATAACTGGAAGGGTATTTATAGCCAGCCCCAGGATGTTTGCTGCTAATGAGATGCACACAGGGCTTCAATCAGAGGAGTCAGTGTTGGTCCATCCGCGTTTGTTGCTCTTAGTGGCATCCAAGGGCTTTAAACAAGGGGAAAAAATAAAGCTCTGGGCTGTATCTTTGGAAGAACTGGTCTAAACAGGCGGGAATAAAAAGCCATGGGGGTGTAAAGGGGGTGCACAGAGCTGGGGGGGGGGACTGGTGCCAGCCCGCAGCAGAGGTGTGGCAGTGGGTGCAGGCTGGATGAGTGGGGGGAGCTGTGTTCATCATCTCCCCTCCTTCGCTGTCAGAGGCTCACGGGGGTAGCAAAGCGTGGCGAGGGGGTCTCCGAGGCCGTGTCGCCGGGAGGCTCATGTGGATTCGGTTAGGGGCGTGAAATAGCGATGCTGGTGAGAGCGCTCCGGGGCCATCCATCACTGTCCCAACGGAGGAACGTAGGAGATGGGAGAAGGCAGCTGACAGCCCTGCTTGGTAGCCGTAGCACGGGAGTGAATAATGACAAGTGAAATCCCACCTAACACACAGCCCCGTTCTCCTCCGGCTCGCCACACGCGTTTCTCCACTCCATCCCGGCCTCTGCTCAGCACCTGCAACACCTCCAGCCCTGGAAACCACGGCTGGGGCTGTTTGTCAGAGGCTGTGAGAAACGCCCTTCATTCCTACTCGCAGCTCCTGTTCCCAGGCAGAGTCATTTGTTTCTCCAACAGAGGATTTTTTTTATTTTTTTTTTTATGGTAGGTCTCTCGTGCCAAGATTATGTCAGAAAGGAGGTAGGGGAGCGGGCAAATTTGGAAGACAGATGTCTCACCTGCTATGTCATGTTAGTGTCAAGGCAGGGAGATCCGTGTGAATGGATATTAATCTGGGAAAAGCAAGGCGGGGGGAGGAGGGAGAAAAAGAAGGTGCAGACATAAGGAAAAGGCGCTGTCACACCGTCTGCTTGTTTGATGCAGGAGGCTCTGCAGCAGCTTCTGAACAGTGCACACTGGGCTGCTGGTTGGGTCTGTATTTGTCATGAGTTAGTATGAGAATCACAGAATCACCGAGGTTGGAAGGGACCTTTTAAGATCATCTAGTCCAACCAATGTAAAAAAAAAAAAACAAACAAAAACCTCCACACAAACCCCACACCACACCCAAACCACCACCAACCCAACACTAATCCATATCCCCGAGCACCATGTCAACTCGTCTCTTGAACACCTCCAGGGATGGTGCCTCAACCCCTTCCCTGGGCAGCCCATTCCAATGCCTGACAACCCTTTCAGGAAAGAAATATTTCCTAATATCCAACCTGAACCTCCCTGGGGCAACTTGAAGCCATTACCCCTTGTCCTATCTCCTGTTCCTTGGGAGAAGAGACTGACACCCCCCCTGGCTACACCCTGCTTTCAGGGAGATGGAGGGAGCGAGACGGTCTCCCCTCAGCCTCCTTTTCTCCAGGCTGGACACCCTGAGCTCCCTCAGAAGTTCTCCAGCCCCTTCTCCTTGTTCTCCAGACCCCTCACCAGCTCTGTTGCCCTTCTCTGGACCCACTCCAGCACCTCAATGTCTTTCTTGTGGTAGGGGCCCCAAAAGGGTCACTTGAAGGCAGGAAGCAGCCTCGCTGCTCGAGGATGGCTGTCTTCTGTCTTCTGCCAAGCACGAGAGTGGTCTGGTGAGCCATATCCTTTGTGTTCATCCAGCCTGGCCAGGAGGAGTGAAGGTCAGGGCTGGCTGAACAGGAGAAACTGAGCTAAGCAGGGACAACTTGCACTGAAAGTGAGGGGTGGTAAGGGCTGGTGGAGGAGGGATGGATGTGCCTCTGCCTCATCAGAAGGAGCATCCTCCTCCTGCAGTCCCACAGCGTGTGTCTGAGTGGGTTTGTTTTGCATGTCCCTTGTGTTCTGGGGTCGACTAACGAGGTTCTACCTCTCTCCAGTCCCTACCAGGGCATGTGCATTTGTGCTGTTGGGTTTGGAGGCAGCTGGGGGGTGGGCAGAGGTTTTGGACCTCCTATTTTTTGGGGGATGCAAATGGCACAGGGGATTCTTAGATGGAGAAAACCACCCCCCCCCCTCAAAATCCCTTCAGGCTGAAAGGTGCTCATCCTTTAACTGCTGCCTGTGGCTTAAGGAAGGAAAGGACAAAACCTTCCCTTTCCTTCTTGCTATTCCTGTCCTTGGTGTTCTGCTTATCTTGGTTCGGGCTGGACTGCCCCTGAAACTCTCCTTCATGGGCTCTGGGCATGTCCAAACCTACGTAAGTACCAACTGCAGGGTCCAGAGAGCAGCTGTCTCCTTGTATCAGCAGAATCACCTCCTGAACAGCTCCAACAGGCACAGTAAATCCATCAAATGTCTACCAAGTCGACTGAAATCAGGTTAAGAGGCGGGATGCAGGCCTCGGGGAAGGTCATGGCAGGGATGCTGGGGTAGCCACTGCTTCTAACCGTGTGCTTTGGAGGTGATGAGGTATAGGGAGGAAGATGTTTTGGGCTAAGAAGGTAAGCTTTGGAGAACCCCATGGCAGGGCTGAGTGGAGAGGCTGAGTCTTGGGACTTTGACTCTTCTAAAATATAGAACTGTTTGACTTGGCATCTTTTATGGAAGATGTGTGGAGCAGCTTCCACTGACACGGGAGGGAAGGTTTATGTCCTTTCCTGGGGGACTCGGAGTCCCAGTCCGGGGAAGGAAGCTGCTGGAGCCAGAGGCTTGAACAGCCTTGAGGTGCTGCAGTGAGAACATCCCACACCAGCGCAAAACATCTTGACCAAGAAACCAGCTGGAGCTGGGCTAGGGCAGCCAAACTGGTTGCCACCAGCTGGTATACAAAGGTCATATTTGTAGCTTTTTCCTCCCTCTAATCCGTTGCTGGACCATGAAAGCCTCTGAGAAGTTTGCCCCAACGAACAGCCCATGGATCTCCACTGACTTGTGTTGTGCAGCCTCCGGTGGAGGGATGTGGGAGACAAATGTCTGTCAAATGAAATGGTTTCTATTTCAGCCTCGGAGGTAGCTGTGATCAGCTCCAAGTCATGGCCAGAGATGCTTGGCAAAGCACCCGGCCAGGGAAGGGAAGCAGTCCATCATGGTTAAACGTTGTGGGTGCTGCACTGGCACTCAAAATGCCAGCGGGTCTGGAGGAGATGACAGCAGAACCACCAACAAGGACCTCTGAGATGGGGTGTGGGTTTACTTCCTATCCATGAACGCTAATGGTATGAAGAGCAGAAGTAGCAGCCATATTCCAGTCTGGTCTTTGGTCACACTGTGGCAATAAGCTGATTTAGCTGTGTGTTAGAAGTGCTTATGTATGTAAATGAGAATGACTTGAGTCATTTCACTGAATTATTAGAGTTGGAAGGGACCGTAGAGATCATCCAGTCCAACTCCCCTGCTGAAGTAGGATTGCCCAGAGCTGGAGCATGTTCCTCAGAATGGCATCCAGATGGGGCTTGAAGATCTCCAAAGAAGGGGACTCCACCACCTCCCTGGGCAGCCTCTTCCAGGGCTCTGCCACCCTCACCATGAAGTAGTTTTTTCTCATATTTGAGTGGAACCTCCCATGTTCCAACTTGTGCCGGTTACCCCTCGTCCTCTCACTGGGAACCGCTGAAAAAATTCTGTCTCCCTCCTCCTTCAGACCACCCTTTAGATACTTATAGGCATTAATAAGGTCTCCCCTCAGCCTTCTCTTCTCCAGGCTAAAGAGTCCCAGCTCTCTCAGCCTTTCTTCATCAGGGAGATGCTCCAGTCCTTGAATCATCTTTGTTGCCCTTCGCTGGACTCTTTCCAACAGCTCCTTGTCCCTCTTGAACTGGGACTTTATCTGCTTCCAACTTCTTTAAGCCATGATTCAGTAAGTACGCGTTCTTAGCTCTAAGCAACACCACTTGTGACCTTAGCGAATTATTTGTGGGATTGGGGCAGAAAACCTGTCTAAATCCTGCCGCGGTGATGTCACAGCACTGATTTATGCTCGGGCACTTAATCACTAGCGAGGAACAAACGCAAAACCAGGACTCAAAGCCTGGGGTGTAGCTATTTATATTCGGGTGGTCTTATTAATGCCACAAAGACCCGCTCTTTGTGAGTGCTTCAGCAGTCAGAGATTCTGGAAAAAGCCTTGTGTTGCTGCTTTTCCTGTGGGACAGACTTCCAGTTGGTGCTAAGAGCTTTGTGCCAGGATATAGATCGTGCACGTCATGAGGGGATGCCATGTGACAAGGAGAAATGGCTCCACAGGAGAAGGTTGTCCCCCTTCTTGGTACTCAAAGGCTATAAAAAGTTGCTCTGACCCAGGTTTTTCTTTGTGTGTAGCCTCTGGCCCGGCGTCTGGCTCGGATAAATGGAGCTTGAATATACAGCAGGGTAAGGAAGAGGAATAATTAGCGATTTGAAGATATTTATAATGACTTTGCTCTTCATCTCCTCTCCCTGCAGCCATGCATGTGACCCAGGCTCTGCGCTGGATAGACTTGTTATTGTCGTGCCTCGGTCACGGTGGATGCTGCTGACACATGATAGAAAGATGTCAGGGAGACCATCAAAGCTGGCTCTTTACAGGGAGCCCTTGTCGGTCCAAAGGACTTCGTGCAGACGTGAAATGAAGTGGGGACAGGGAGGGGAGAAGCCTGAAATGGGCAAGATAGATTAGAAAACCTTCTGGTCGTTAGTTAAAATAGTCCAGTAGTTAAAAAAAAACAACCAACAAACCCACAAACACAGGGAGCTTTGGTAGATGACGTGTTGGGTTATTAGGTGGACACGTGCGTGGGGCCGCATGTGATGGGGTGTACAGGGACAGAAGAGGCTGTGTCTTGGGCCATAGGCAGGTGGGGTGAAGTCCTGCTGCCCGTGAGGTTCTGGGCACAGCCCTTCCCTTGGAGAGAAAACACCGGGCATGGACAGCTGGGTTAAACCCCTAAAATTCAGATATACCTCTAAGTGTGGCCTCATGTGGCTCCAGGAGACCTCATTTTATTATTTATGACCATATTGTCCAGGTGAGTGCTGGAAACTCTGGGCAGCTCTGTGTACTCTTCTCCAGAGCTCAGGACCAGTCAGTGATGTCCAACTCAAGTCTACCCAAACAGGCAGGAAGACTTATTTCTATAAACTCCTCAGCACATTACAGCTTTCTGTCTTATTTCTGACCCCTTCCTTGGAGCTAGGTCACTTTGTGCCTTGCTTAAGGTTCATATCCAGGCAATAAAATAATAGTCCTCCTATTAAAAAAAAAAAAAAGGCAGAAATGGGGTGAAATATACCTTCATATCCCCTGTTCAGTTGGAGAGCAGGAGATGCCCCCACCTCCTGGATATCTGTGTGAGGTTCTTTATCGCAGCGCTCTGTTACGCACATGGCTGGTGGAGATCAGGGGTTGCAGGGAAGATAAGGAACTGAAGTCCTATAAATTATAGCTGAGCTTGAAAACTTGCTGGCTGGTGGAGCAGGACACTCGAAGAGGTGCCACCAAGGCACGCCTGGCCACGGGAGAGCAGCTACCCAACAACTCCCTGGCCTTTCCATTTCCAAGGTCGGCCGTGTGCTGCCACCCTCGCTTGAATCTTGCTTTCACTTGGGTGGTTAGTGATAAATGTCAAGCCAGGAAGCTGCCACCTGTGCTTATGGGCAGGAAGGCTTCATTCAGCTCAGGAAAAACCTTCCTGATGGTGCTCAGGGTACAGGGCATAGTCCTGTTCAATATATTCATCAGTGACCTGGACGAAGGGGCAGAGTGTATCCTCAGCAAGTTTGCTGATGGTACCTAACTGGGAGGGGTGGCTGACACCCCAGAGGGCTGTGCTGACATCCAGCAAGACGTGGACAGGCTGGAGAGCTGGGCAAGGAAGAACCTCATGAGGTTCAACAGGGAAAAGTGTAGGGTCCTGCACCTGAGGAGGAAGAATATCAGGCACCAATACAGGTTAGGGATGGACCTGATGGAGACAAGTTCTGAAGAGAAAGATCTGGGGGTCCTGGTAGACAGCACAATGACAATGAGCAAGCAGTGTGCTCTTGTGGCCAGGAAGGCC
>JAOQGH010000008.1:7286379-7307190 GCA_025769975.1 Gallinago jamesoni
CAAGGGCAGGTTGGAGGGGGCTTGGAGCAACGTGGTGTGGTGGGAGGTGTCCCTGCCCAGGGCAGGGGGGTTGGAACGCGATGATCTTTAAGGTCCCTTCCAACCCAAACCATTCTATGATTCTATGATCAGTAGAAACACAGAGGTGGGTGTCAGAAATCAACGGCCGGGATCTGGTGGTGGTGGCAGGAGCCAGAAGGTGACAGGGCTGTTGCCACTGTCCCTGCCAGCCCTCCAAAAGCTCCTCCCCCTGTGCCGGTATTTGAGAGCAAAAAAAAAAACAACCAAAAGACCATCCAGGTCTGAGTGTGGATTTGCATTTGTCCTGTCCCCTGAAGTCATTTCACCGTCACCCACAGGATGGCTGCGTGCTTTTTTTGCTCCAAACCTGGTTGTCCTTCCCCTGCAGAACAAGCAGTGCCCCGGCACGGAGTGTCCCCAAGGCTTTTAATCTCCAAAATGCCTCCCCAGGCGAGTTGTGTTAATATTGGAGAGTGCAGGAGCAGGGGGGGGGAACGGGGGGGGGACGGGACAGGGGGACGCTGCTATTCATCCCTCACCGTCGCTGGGGGATGGAGGAGGAAAAAGCTGCCGGGTTTTGACGAGGCAGCCTGGCAGCAAGGAGTTAAAAAAAGTGAAATATTAGAGCGGAAGCAAAGAGGCACCCTGAGAAGAAGGGCAGGATCCCAGGAAAGCTTTTCTGGGGATGAAAAAAAAAAACACAAACCACCAAACAAACAAAAAAACAACCCACAAACCCAAAAGCTGTCCCTTGGAAGGGCTCCAGCTGCCTGGCTCCCACCCAGCCTGCCTGTCCTCTACTCCCCAGCACCCAGCCTGCCCTGGCAGGGATGCTGAAGGGCACAAAGCCGGGGTGGTGGTGGGGGACAAAAAGCTTTTTTGGGTTGCAAAAAGGGGCCAGGCTGCTCCAGTGAAGCAGCCTGTAGCTGGGTCTTGCTGGGGGAGAAGTAGAACATGTGTCGGAGCGTGTGTGAGCCCCTCTGGGTGAGCTTGCTGCTCTGAGGGCTGGCCCTGGAGGTTGTGAAACAACAAGGAGTTAAATAATAATGGCAATTATGAGTCCAAAAAAAAAAAAAATTCCTTAAGTTTACCAAGCCAAGCATCCCGGCACAGAGAGATGCTGGGATGCAGGAGGCTGCAGCCCCGGCACACCCCGGTCCTCCTGGGGTAGGAAGAGGTGGCCTCAGGGGTGGTGAAAGAGGCTGGACCGTGGCACGAGGAGAGGACACATCACCCACCCTCCATCAGCAGAAGCAACGTCCTGGGGCTAATGAGCAAGCCTCAGAGGCAGGGTTAATTAACACAGCCTCCCCAGGTCTCCTAACATGGGTGGATGCCGCTGACCTTCGTAGGAAGCCCTTGAAGGCAGCAACGTGAGATGTCCAGGCAGTTAAGGGAGAGAAGTAATAAATACCTTTGGGAGCACCTTGAGAGGACATTAACCCAAGCTCTCCTTGACCACCACGAGCAGCAAGGCGTGAATTGAGATGCTATGGGCTGCTCCAGCACCACCTCTCATCTCCGGGCGCTCCAAGCGCACCCACGACTTGGTGCTCATGATGCTCATGATGCTCACGGAGGCAGGTACGGGAGGGTTTTGTCCGTCTGGGAGTTGTTTTTCGTCCGTCTGGGGCTGACAGATGACAGATGACGAGCCGCGTTTGAGGGGAAGAAGATGCAATTACCCAAAGTAGGCTTTTGGCAGGACACAAGAGGCGGCGAAACGAGGTCGGTGAAACCCGGGGAAGAAGGGATGAAAGACCGGCTGCTTATATCCTGGTGTGCTTTCGGTTGCCTCCTCAGAGACGTTGTTTGTGCAGTAATTAGCGATGTAAAACACGCGGCGGCCTCTTTGTTCCCATTAGGCTTGGCTACGGCTTGAAACGATGCGCAACAGTAGCCCCTGGTTAATTTTACCGAATGCTCGCTTTAATTTCATTTAAGACCAGCTGTCTGTAAATCTATAGTGCCTATTTCCATCAGGTGCGTATAAATATAAATATAATATATATATATGTATATTCTGTGCTGAGGAGAAGGATAACAGATAACAAGGCACTGGTGGAAACAGTGCACCCTTTGGCCCCCAGCCTGGGGGTGACGTGCGTGGTCAAGCCTGAAGGCTCGGGGTTGGCTTGATACCAACGGGGCTGACCTTTGGGCCATACCTCCTGAGGGATGAAACCTACCTCCCTGCTGTGTTCCTCCACCCTAAAACCCGCCGTGTCTTACGTGTCTCCAGATCAATATTAAACACCCAGTGTGGTAAAGCAGTTTCTAATTGGGTCGTGCACAGCTGGGAGCCTGCGGGGAGACGTGGTTTATTTGCACCCGAGCAATCACACCTCTGTTTAAATACCTTTAAGCAAACAAGTCCACCCAGCTCCTGCTTTGCTCTTCCTTGTGTCCTCAAGGCTGAGTTTAGTGGTCATATCCAAGAGCAGTTTGTCTCCTTCCTTCCTTACAAAGACTGGGAGATGCCTGCTTGATGGTCGGGATGGGTGACGTTGCCCTGGTAGTGTTGGTCCCATGCTACGTCGTCCAATGTGGGATGGTGGCTTCTTCTACCAGCTTTCACCATCATGTCACCATCTGGGTCACCACCGCTGTTGCATGAGACCCTAGAAAGGATCCCTCAAACCTGCGTTTGTGCCGTCCCTCCCTCCGGCAGCACCAGGACGGCCGGGAGGAGGCTGCCGTGGGGCGATGGGAAGGGCTGCAGCTCCTTGGTCCCGAAGCGTGGTGAGATGTGGTCGGCCAGGAAACGTAGGTGGAAGTACCGGCCGATGCAGTGGACCAGGCTGCCCACCACGGCGCACTGGAAGCCGGACGGGTTGGCCATGGCATAGGTGGCACACTCATACCATAGCTTGGCCTTGGCGCCGCAGCGGTAGACGCTGATGCCCGCGCTGCGGTGAAGGTCGAAGCGGTAGATGAAGCCGTTGGCGCTCACCATCTCGGTTGTCCTCTCCTTGCCACCGCTGGCCGGGCTGACGCTCCAGCTGTCCCAGCGGGCGGCGTAACGCAGCAGCACGTAGCGCAAGGTGCCCCCCGTCACGTAGATCTCCCCATCGCACACAGTGGCCGTGTGGGCCACGGCGAAGGTGTCGTGGGGCAGGGGTGCGGTGAAGGTCCAGCGGTCCTGTCGGGGGTCGTAGCGCTCCACCGTGTAGAGGCACTCGCCGCCGATGGCGTAGAGGTGGCCATCCAAGGCCACGAGCTTGCAGTGCGGCCGCGCTTGGTTCAGGGGGCAGATCTCCCTCCAGATGTTGGTCAGGGGGTCATAGCAGAAGACACGGTTGGAGGGTCTCTGCGTCCGGCCCGTGCCCTCGCAGCCGGCCACCACAAAGAGGTAGTTGAACATGCTGCACATGGCACACCCCCGAGAGACCACCTCTGGTGGGATGTGGCAGAGGTGATGCCAGCAGTCCCCTCCGTCATCGTAGTAGCAGAGGCGGCTGGTGTGGAGGCTGGGCTCCTGCACGTTGACATCTGCCACGACCATGTACGTCTTCCCCTTCATCCTCCGCCGTAGGATGAGCTCCCGCTCACCAGCGTTGAGGCGGCCGTAGATGGAAGGTGTCCTCAGCACCTGCAGGTAGTTGTCGCTCATCACTTTGTAGGTAGCCTCCTGGAGGTGACTGAGCTTCTGCGCCTTGGCTGTGCGGAGGACCTCGTAGCAGTTTCCCAGGTCCAGGTGGGTGGGTGGTGGCATTTGGAA
Source organism: Gallinago jamesoni (assembly GCA_025769975.1). Taxonomy (NCBI): domain Eukaryota; kingdom Metazoa; phylum Chordata; class Aves; order Charadriiformes; family Scolopacidae; genus Gallinago; species Gallinago jamesoni. The sequence continues at coordinate 7,290,122 of JAOQGH010000008.1, forward strand.
GTGCTCAGCATTGGCCACCAGCCCTGGCTGGGGACTTGCAGGCGGTGGGCTGGCTGGCACCGAGACCCCAAAACCCTCCATGGGCAGCTGGAGGTGGGGGCTGTTGGCAATTTGGAGGATGCTGTCCTTGCGGCCAGGAGATGGTAGGTCAGGGGAGCTCTCCTGAGCTCCTGGAACTCTGGAGGAGGTGGTGGGATCCAACATTGCCAAATTTGGGTCCTGGGTTGTGAAGTTCTGCAACTTTTCATTGACCTGCTCCAAGCTGCGGCACTGGGATGTTCCCGGAGGGATGTAGGGAAGAGACCTCTTCTTTGACACTGACTGGGAGACAGACTGGACATAGTAGTCATAGACTTTGCCTTTGAGGCCGGGGACCGGTTGCCTGGCCCCATCCTTCACCCGCCGCTCAGGGATGTAATTCTCCTCCACCTGGATCTTGGCCACTGAGGAGAAAGAGTAGGAGGCGTCTGACCTCGCGTCGCTCGCTGTCATCGTTAGACCCAGGTCCGAGATGACTCTGAGGGTCTGGATCATCCCCCCGTGCCCCTCGGCTTTCTGGCTCGTGCCTCCACTGGCCAAATCCTCCTTCGTGCTTCGGGCGCGTCCATCACCTGCCACCTGGGCATCAGCAATCCCGGGGGAAAGCTGGATGCTCGGGGCAAGCGCGGCCTCATCCTCGCGGCTGCTCAGTGGTTTGGTCGTGTCCCCAGGGTCATCAGAGTTCAGCTTGCTTCCCGGCTCACTTCCCAGCTCGCTTCCTTGCTCTCTTCCCAGCCCACTTCCCAGCTTGATTCCTGGCTCAGTTCCTGGCTTATTTCCCGGCTTATTTCCCAACTCCCTTCTCGAATCAGTTCCCACCTCAATTCCTGGCTTGCTTTCCCACTTACTTCCCAGGTTACGTCCTAGCTCACTTCCCAGATCTCTTCCCAACTTAATTCCTGGCTGGATTCCTGCCTTGCTTCCCAACTCACTTCTCACATCACTTCCCTGCTCTATTCCCGGCTTGCTTTCCCACTTACTTCCCAGTTTACTTCCCAGTTTACTTCCCAGCTCACTTCCCAGCTCACTTCCCATCTCTGTTCCCGCTTTGCTTCCCAACTTACTTCCCAACTCACTTCCCAGATCACTTCCCTGCTCTATTCCCACCTTGCTTTCCCACTTACTTCCCAGTTTACTTCCCATCTCTCTTCCCGACTTAATTCCTGGCTGGATTCCTGCCTTGCTTTCCAACTTGCTTCCTAGCTCACTTCCCAGCTCACTTCCTGACTTAATTCCTGGCTGGATTCCTGCCTTGCTTCCCAACTCACTTCCCAGATCACTTCCCATCTCTATTCCCGCTTTGCTTCCCAACTCACTTCCCAACTCACTTCTCAGCTCCCTTCCCAGCTCTATCCCTGCCTTGCTTTCCCATTTACTTCCCACCTTGCTTCCCGGCTCCCTTCCCCTCCCGGCCAACCCCGCTTTCCCACAAATCATCCCCGGATCGCAAACCATCTCCCCTCCTTCCTCCTCCTCCTCCTCCTCCTCCTCCCCCCTTGGCAGACTCCGATCCCCCGGGGGAGGCGTGCGCCGTGTCCTGGGGACTCTCTCTTGCCCGTCCCCACCGTCCCTCCTCGCCTGCCCCCCGGACCCCCTCCTCCGCCGCAGACCCACCGCGCCGGCTCCATCCTCATCCCGGGCGGCGTTTTCCCGGGGATCTCCTCCCGCATCACCCGGTGGGGTTTTGCCCCCGGCAAGCGAGCGGGACTTATAGAACCTGTAGGCCAAAGTCAGGAGGAGCAGAGCGGCGGCCGAGAGGACCAGCTTGCCGGCCAGCTGCATGTCGGAGTGCCAGGGCAGGGGGGTCACCCCCCGCTGGGGCATTTTTCCATACCGGGAATGTGGCGAAGCCCGATTAATAATTGCCCAGCGAGCCCCGGAGCTGGAGGAGCATGGAGGGTTTTGGGGCAAGGTGACTTTGTCAAGCTGGCAGGAGGTTGGCGTGGACAAGTTTTGCATGATTGGGCTGGGCTGGGCTCCAAGGGGGGGTGGGGGGGGTGGGAAAAAAAGGTGCAGCCCAGAGCTGGTGACACTTGATTAGCCTGGGAAAGAGAGAGGAAGCCCAAAAGGAGGAAAAAATCTCTCCACCCATCAGCCCGGTGGTGCTGCCTCTTCTTTTTTTTTTTTAAATAGGGATCGTGCAAGGAAAAGGTGGAAAGAAGTTGGTTTGTGCGGGAAGGGTCTCCCCATCCCCGGGAGAAGGGGGGGAGACACCGGGCAGACCTTTGGTCCGACGCCGAGCAGCTGCTCCGCGGGTGACTAATTTGGTAACCTTCGTTTGCGGCACGCTAGCTAACGAAGGGTGACGGGAAATAGCCCGAAAGCTTCTGGGTGGGGGTCTCTCTGACGGCAGCTTGGAAGTGGCAGGGGAATTAAGAGCCGGTGGAAAAGGAGCTCGGGGGGGGGGGGGTGGGGGTTGGAGGGGGGGGGAAAAAGGTCTGTCAAAGCAAATAAGGGAAGGAGTGAAAGTGCGGCTGGTGGCGGCCGCGCTCAGGGTCCGTGGGCGCAGGGAGAGGGGTGGACTAAGGAAAGGGAAGGAAAACATTGGGACGGGGTAAGAAATTTGGGATGGGAAGGGATGGGAGAGATGCGGGTCCTCCTTTCGAAGCGACACGCTGCTGCCCGGGGGGTGTCCCTGGGGACTGGAGTCACTGCGGGGGAAACTGAGGCACGGAGGGTGCCGGGCAGTGTCACACTCGCTTCTATGTGTGTCCCCCCCCCCAACCCTGGGAAAGCTGTTGGGGATGTGTCTGGCTCTGATCTGAATTTCAAAGATTTAGGGGGAATTGCTGTCCCCACCGTCCCCCAGGCAGTCTCCTCACGCCTGGACTGGGGTGGGGGGAGTCGGAAAGGGGGGGGGGCCTGGGGAACGACCCCCCCCCTGCAGCCGCCGCCGCCACCAAACGAGCTGAATTCAAAGGGATAAAATTGATTTCCTTTTCCCCCAAGGGGAACGTCTCGCGTGCTGAGAGACGCAGAAAGACACGAGGCCCTGCCAGGCGGCGAAAAAACAGCCAAAATGGGGGCTGGGGGGGTGGGGGGAGTGGGGGGGTGGCTGCTCCTGTTTGTGTGCAGGGACTGGTTCCCTGCCCCCCCCCACCTTCATCCTGATCCGGTGGGATTTGCCACAGAAATGAGCCCAGGGGATGCTAAACCAGCTCCTTGTGTGGGTGTGATGGGTCCTGATGGTCAGCGTGGGTGGGATGGGGGTCTTGCCGTGGGTCTTTCATGGGTGGTGGGTGCTCCTGCTCATTGTCTGCAGCCCCCCCCCCCAAACCACAGCCTGTGCAGCAGCTGATCTTCACCAGCAGGAGCTCAGGCACTGCCTTTTGTGATGGGGAGGAACACGGGGACGTCCTTGGGGAGTGTTCCCCACCATCACCAGCATCTGAGGTGGCCTCCCTGCTGACGTTGAGGGGCCGCTTTTCACCCGGTGGCTTCCCAAGGGGACATGGTGGTGGCCAAAGGGGATGGGGGTGGTTATGGGGCTGCCACTCGACGTGCCGTGGGTGCTTGTTAGGGGGAGGACCGCGTCCTAAATAGTGTAATATTCACATAAATATATATAAATATATAGAAAGAGGATGATCTTGGGGATCAGGGACCTCCTGTGCACATCCCTGCTGTGAATGGGAAGAGCCCACCGGTGGCTTTTAGGAGGATGTTTGAGAAGTTGTCACCTTGCACGGGTGCAGCATGGGGAGGGAAATGCAGCAATGAGGAGGTTGGGGGGAGGAGGACCTTTAGATGAAGAGCTGGGCTGGTGCATCCTTCTCGGTTGCATCTTGAGCTTGGCCCATCCAGCTGCTCCCCTCCATCCTGTGTGGCACGGAGACCCCGAATGCATTGCTGAGGGAGTTTAATCCAGCCAAAACTTTTGGGAACACACATCCTTTTCCACCTGCAAATGCAGAGGGTCCTGAAGCCGAGGCTGGTGCTGGGGGAACGGGGACATGCCTGGAGGCTGGGCACGTGTTTTGGAGCTGGGCTGGTTGGCAGAGGGTCTGGCCAGCCGCGTGTGGCCGTGCCACTGGCTTCCTTCATGGCTCTCACTGCTGCCATTTTTAATCTGCAGGTCGAGCTGCAGAGATCCTTGCGTTGGTGAGCCGGGAAGTATGAATTATGGATGTGCTTGGGGGCCTTGTGGACCCGGCCATGGCAGCCCCTGCCTGGTAACGAGGTGGGGTGGGGTGGGGGGGGAGGCAGGGGACGCACTGAGCAAAGCCCACCATCGCCCCCGCTGACATCCCCAGCCCTGCGGAGCCGGAGCATCCCTGGTTGTTTTAATCCCAAATATCCCAAAGGGCTGGGGTGGGGGGGGTGGGGTTTGGATGAGCCCTATATCCAGGATGACTGTGGTTATCCTCACCGTCGGTGGGGGGTTTTTATGGGCCTCGGGAGGGTGGAACACGGAGCAGGAGGGGGTTTTCAGCGGGCAGGGTGCTGCTGCCTCCACCAGTGTCAGGATGGGAGCCCCACTGTCGAGCTTGAGCTGCGGGGGATGATGTGGAGAAGGAGGATCCCCCACGGCAAAAAATGCAAGTCCGAGGTATAAATGTATATTTATGGGTGCCTGGAGGGACGGGGGACGAGGCAGGAGAGCAGGGGATGCGGCCGCGGCGTCTGCGAGCAGCGGTGACGTCTGGGCGCTTGTGACTCTAATTGAATGTAATTGCCTCCTCCAAATTTGGCTAAAACCTTTTCAAAGTCCCCCGAAATTAGGCAACATCGATAACACCGCTCCTTGGGGTTTTTCAGCTCGCGTCATCCCTAAGAAGGGCGATTAATTTTTCACAAGCTAATCATCTCTCTTAGGCAGGTTGTCAGCCGTGGATCTGTCATCGCCCATCAATAATGAAACAACCTGAGCAGCTCTTTTCCCCCTCCAGCCTCCTGCATTATTCACTGCCAGGCTCCTCAAACAACGGGGTGTGGTGGTGGTGGTGGGAGGGTAGCCAGGGACTTAATTGGTCTCCTCCATAATTACCTGCAGGAAGGTGGATGGGGATGGGGAGGCAGGGCTGGGAGGTGAAGGATGAGAGGAGGTGGGAGGTGAAGGCAAGGTCCACCACGTAGTGGGAGGCTTTCTTTGGATTGCTGGGGTGGGGTGGCATCTCTCTGTCCCTTGTTGCCTTAGGGACACTTTTGGGAAAGCATCTCTGGCAGCATCTCTGCCCAAAATGAGGAGAGGCTGCCATGTCCCCTCCCTCGGTCATGGCTTTAGCTGTGATGGGTGCTGGGAAGGTCCCATCCTACATCCTGCTCCATCACTGTGGGAAAGAACTAAGCATCCCAAAGGGACACAGAGGGGATGTGGATTTGGGATACGGGCCCTCTGAGCCCACCGGTCCTCTCCCAGCTGCTGGATGGGGAGGTCGCGTCCTCCTTGAGATGGCACCAAGCTGGTTGATGGTGGCACTGCCTCACTGATGCTCCTCATTTTCATGGTTCTGGGCTAAAACCGCCACATTTGCATTTAAATGGAGGTTTGGGCATCCGTAAATCCCCGTTTTTGAAGCGAGAAGGCTTAATGGTTGTTTAATCACGTTGGGATGAGGGCCCCGGAGCATCTCTGATCCAGTGAGGAGGGTGAGAAGCATCCATGTTGGAGGGGGGCGCGGGGCAGGGGGGAGGGAGGGGGAGGCGTTCTCCTGCCTGGTTAGTAGCATGGGGGTAAACTGAGTCACACAGAATAGAGGTTCCCCTAAAAAATAAAGGTTCCCCTTAATAAAAAAAAAGAAGGTTCCCTTCTCGCCCAGGGAGGGGCAATGGGCTGAAGCAGTGACAGTGGTGGGGGAGGCCACAGGGGCTCGGGAAGCTGGTCGGAAGGGATGCTTGGATCCTGGGATGCCGTTGATCCTGCTACATTCCAGCCAGCTGGAGCCTTTGCGTCGCTGCCAGCCCGAAGGATTAGGTGTGGAAAGAAAGTCCTGAGCTGCCGCGTGTTTGCTCGGCTCCTCTGAGGTTTGGAAAATCGCTCACAGCGAGGTTGGCAAGGGAGCAAGGGTAGGGACTGAAATCTGCTTAATAATAATTAATCATAATAGTAATAATAATGCTTAGCACTCGTACAGGGCTTTGGGAAGACGAAGCGCCACGCGGCTGCTGGCTAATCCTCTAGGATTAAAAGTTCCCGGAGGAAAAGGCAGGGGAGGGCCCCATCCCCGGGCTCCTCTCCCCCCCCAACATCTACTCCCCAGGGATCCCGGTCCGGGGCTGGATGCTCTCGGAGCACCACGGGGAGGGAAAGCAGCCTGGCAAACTGCCTGCATCCCCCAGCACTGGGTAGGATTGAGGCAAAAACCACCTGTTTTTTGTGAAAAAAAAAAAACAACAAAAAACAACCCTCATCTTGCAGCAGGATTAGTGGGCTTGGGGGTACCACTATCTGTTTCCATGGAGACAGTTGGCCAAGAGGGATGGGGAGGGTGGCATGGACCAAAACATGGGTGAAATGCTTTAAACCCGGGTGGTGTCTCTGTACCGGAGCTGCCCGGTTGTGTCTGAGTGCTGACATTTTGGGTCAGGAGCCATCTGTCCCTAGAGATTGAGTGTCCAGCCCAGGACAAGCCTTGTGCATGGTGCCCATCTCCCAGCAAAGCCCATTTGCCCCAACCAAGCCCAAGTGATCCACAGCTTTCAGGCTCCCAGAGCCGTTGTCCACGTGCAGGATGCATCCCTGACATCCTTTCATGATGGAGGGGACACATCCCTCATGCTCCCTACCCTGGGGAGCTGAGACCTGGAGCAGCTTGGTGCAAATGGATTTTTCCCGGGGAAATGTGGACTTAACATAATAGACACACCTCCCTCAACCCCCCCCACCCCAGGACCTTGCAAAGTCTCTGGGCACCCCATAACGGTTCTGGGTTCCCCAGCATTAAGCACAGCCTTCTACCAGGGGAGATCTTTTGTTTTCCTTTTAATTAAATTGTCTGAGGAAGCCAAGACACAGACAGAAAGAGATCGAGACTGTAAATAGTATAGAAAAAAAAAAAAAAAGAGAGAGAGAGAGCAAGAGAACCCATTGATGGAGGTGTAAATGCCAGGTGGAGCCGTACGGAGGAAGAGGAGGAGGAAGAGGCAGGTGAAGCTTCACGTTAGCTCCAGGATCACTGTTAGGGTGAGCGCCAAAACTAGTCTGAAGCCACGGTGGCCGGTAAGTGAACCTGGGCAGGAGGAGAAATGGATGGAGAGGTCAGGGAGCCGCATCTCACCGCTGGGGTCCAAAGTAGGATGGGGTCACTGCTTTTTGTGGAAGGCATCCAAAGCGTATGGAGCTTGTGTGGGCCAGGCAGCAGGTCAGGGATGCTGTGGGGAGCATCCACAGGGCCCTGCAAGGACATCTCTCCTGCCAAGGGGAAGGACTTGGGGCCATGGAGGAAGACATGCTGAAGGTCTTGGGGCAGTGCAAGGAGAGATGTTCAAGGTCTTGGGGGGTTGATGCAATGAGAGATGGCTAAGGGCTTGGGGCAAGGCAAGAAGAGATGTTCAAGGGCTTGGGGCATCACAGGGAGAGATGTTCAAGGGCTTGGGACATCGCAAGAAGAAATTTTCAAGGGCTTGGGTCAATGCAAGGAGAGATGTTTAAGGGCTTGGGACATCGCAAGAAGAAATTTTGAAGGGCTTGGGCCAATGCAAGGAGGAGAGATGGCCAAAGGCTTGGAGCAAGGCAAGGAGAGATGGCCAAGGGTTTGGAGCAAGGCAAGGAGAGATGGCCAAGGACTTGAAGTAATGCAAGGAGAGATGCTCAAGGGCTTGGAGCAAGGCAAGGAGAGATGGCCAATGGCTTGGGCATCTGGATGGACCATGCTCTCTGCATGGTTCTTCCCTCCCTGGGGGGTTTCAGGTCAAAATACCAATGCCACCACTACTCACCGTTGGAGTCCTCTGTTCCTCTGGGAATATTTGGGTTTTCTAATGGGAAAGAAATAGCAGAGAGACAGTGTTACTGAGGGGAGATGCGAGAGATGAGAGAGGATTTATGGAGGGAGGGGTGACCCCCACGGTGCCACCATACCAAAAACGATGAGCCGGGTGTGGGTGTCGGTGGAGCCCAGGGGGTTCTGGGCAGTGCAGCGGTACATGGAGCCGTTGAGCTCGGCTGGCACCCGCTCCAGCACCAGCTCCTTGCCGTCGTGCTCGGCGCTGCCGTCGAGGAGCCGGCTCCCCACCCGGGTCCAGGTGAAGAGGGGCTCAGGGAAGACTTCATTCTGTGGAGAGATGGGGGGGGCTGTGAGATGGGTGTAGGGGGATGGTGTCTCCCACCTGGAGCAAGGATGGGGTACAGCCAAAACTCCCAGGGGTGCACCAATGTAGGGCCCATGATGCAACCCAAGGCCACCAAGCCAACCCTGTAAAGTGTTGGTGGAGATGCAAGGGTTGTCCGTTGGTGTGGCATCGCCCCCACAGCGATGGGGATGGATGGGGATGCTGACCTGGAAGCCCTGCACCAAGATCCGCACGGTGTCTCCAACGCGGGCTCTTGTTGGGGTCATTGTGATCTTCGGCCCCTTGGGAGCAACTGCAAAGGAAGGGGACAAGAAGGGCCATCAGCTGAGAGAGGGGTTCCTGGTGCTGGTGGAGTGCCCTTGGCCAGGGTTAATGATGGCTTGATGAACAAGCGTGGTGAGGGGGTGGCAGCATGTGCCAGCCGATGGGGCTGAGGGCTGAGTGATTGATGGACAGGCTGACGGACGTCCAAATGACTGATAGACAGGTAGGCAAGGACCCCACAGGCAGATGAACGGGGAAGACTGATAGGTGACTGTAATGGGATGCATTGGTGGTGAAGGACGTATTGCCTAATTAAGCCCTTCTCTGCTCAGAAACGGGGATCAAGACGGGCCAGGTTGGTTGGAAGCCATGGAGATGGACACCTCCAGAAAGCACCCCCAGGACAAGGTGGCCTTGGTAAGTCATACACAGGTGCTGTCAGCATGGGAGACAGCCATGAAGCCTTGCTGGAACAAAAGGACAGCCCTGTAAAGAGGAAGGGGACCCCTTTTTGCACACCAGACTTGGGGTGCCCTTGCCTGGTGCGTTGTGATGCAGCCAGCCATGGCGGGGTGACACCACACTGGCGGGGGGGGGGTCTTCTCTTTGCTCCCAGCTGGGTTGGGGTTGCGTGGATGTCCCTTCTGGGCCATGGGTGGGATGGGACAGCCCTAGGCTTTGCGTGGAAAGAGCCTTTTGGAGGTTCAAAAACCATGGGCAGGAGGGAGGTTGTGCTTTGCCAAACATGGGGGTCTCATCCTTTGTATATTCAAGCGCCACCATGGATGGGACAGGTATCACCCTGACACAACACAAAAGGACAAAGAGCCACCAGAAAGCACCCTGGTCTGTGCTGGTGGATGCTGGTCCTGGGAAAGGGCAGCCAGGTCCCAGGAGGGTCCTCATGGACCTGAGCCAGAGACCACGGCTGTGCCCCTGGACTGCAATATCCACGCAGGGTCTGGCCCTCTGGGGTTAAAGAGGAGGTGAAGAGCTGCAGATGATTGCACCATGCTATGGTCTGTACTGAAAGAACGTTCTCTGTACTGAAGAGAATGTTTTGCTTTGGTTTCAATGTGGCTTTTCTTGAGAGTATATGTAGTGTAAATATATTATTTATACATAGGGAGAGGGTTAATGGGGGATCTGCTGTGATGGTGCCAAAAAACCTGGGTATGGGTGGTGGTGGAGGGACGCCCAGTGAGATGCACAGGCTGGAGGACCATCTTAGGGCATGGGGAGAGCTGTGGGTGTGGGAGGTCAGGGTGGGGTGAGCTTTGCAGGTATTGGAGCTTCTGGGGACAAAGCAGGAAGCCACCCAAGTCTTGGCCATCACAGGGAGGCCCACAGAGTGGACACCTAAGCTGAAGAAGGTGTGACAATGCAGAAGTTGGGTTATTTTTTGGCCAGTTGTATGCTGGGAGAGAGCTGTAACGCTCAGTGGGGAGGGACAGCTAAAGGAGGACCATCTATTAGCAAGAGAGCTGCTGCCCTCCTTGTTGACTGACAACCTCCCGTTGACCTCCTCGTTGCTGCCAACCTCCCACTAATTGAGGCGGTTGATGAGCTGAAGGAAAAGAGACGGAGCACCGGCACTGACGGGCTTGTGCACGGCGAAGCCCACGCCAAAGACGGGTGGAAAGCCAACGAGGAGAAGCTCTCCAGGAGATCGTGCATCATCGCTGACGCAGCGAGCCAAGTGTCCTACTTGGCCAGGACCGGAGCCCAGTCTTCTCCTCCTGGCTCATGGGGCGGAAGGATAGGGCAGCCTGCCCAGGAGGGTGCCCCAAAGCTGGGATAACACTGGTGGAGAGCTCAGCCTCTTCTGGTGAGGAACCTGGAGAAGGTAGGGGAGCCCCCAGCCTTACCTGGGGGCAAGATGGGGCAGAAGTGAGGGGGCCTCACTAACTACTCTGCTCAACAGATCCCATGGTCACTTGAGGAGCTTCTGCTTTTCTAGGGTCCAGGGAAAGCTGGGAGCCAATGGGGCAACCCCAACCTCAACCTCACCACCCCACGGCAGCTGGGGCTTCACCAGCCAACCTGGCCCCTCCCCAGAAATATCCACTGGGATGAGTTGGGTGGTGATGGCCAACAAGGGTGATGGCATGTCCTCAGGTCTCCTGGGACTGGGTATAGATGGATGGAGGTGACATCAATGTGGGGGGAAGGTGTGCCCCCCCCCCAAACATGTCCAGGGGAGCTCCTCTGTCCCATCCCCTCCCAGAGTTACACCCCACAGGAGGTAACATGAAGGGGTTACCAGTTTCCTCACCAGCCCTGCGCGCAAAGATCCACCAAACAGCAGGTCCCCCAACAGAGCCCCCACCCCTGGCTTTAACATCCCCCTCCCTGCTCAGCCCTACACCCAGCACAGCCCTGCCCCCCCCCCCCCAAACCAGCCCTTCATTGTCCCCCTGCCTCAGTCCTCTGCCTCCCCCCATATGGAAACCACCCATCCCCTTCTCATAGAGGGGGCTTCTCCCAGCACAGTCGTGTCCCCCCCCCCAAATCTAGGGCTGTGCCCACATCACCCCCTACCGCTGACATTGCCCCCTTGCTCTGATGTCCCAGGAACCTCCATTGCCCCCTTACCAACCCCACACGTCACCCCAAACCCCCACAACCCCCTCCCCAACCCCAGCCCTACATCCAAAACCCCACCCTATAGCACCCTCCATGGCTCGGGGGGTGGGGGGCTGCACCCCTTACAGCCTCAGGGCTTGCTCCTCTTTATGGGGCACCCTGGGGCTACGAGGACTTGGGGGGCAGCAGCCTCTTTCCTTACCCCCCCCATGCACGAGGGGCTCTGCACCCCATAGACCCCAGGACAACCACCCCCCGAGCACCAAGTCCCATTCATCCCCCAAACTGCCCTCGCCCCCCATCCTGCCCCACACAGCCCCCCCAAGCTCTGTCTCCCCGACAACACACAACAAACATCTTCCCTTGCCTGATGAACCCCCCCAAGACCTGCTGGCCTCCACCCTACTTTTTTGGGGGGACCCCCAGCATAACATCCTCCCGACATCACGCAGCGCTATATGGCACCCCACTGTAACCCATGAGTGCCTGAAAAAAACCCCAAAACCTCCAAAAGTAAAGCAAAAGTGAAAGAATGCAAAAAGTGGGGGGAAAAAAAAGGCAAAAAAAGAGAAAAAAAGTAAAAAGAGAAGAAAAAAGAAAAATAAGGAAAAAAAGAAAGTAAAAAAAAATAAAGTTGAAAAGAAAAAAGAAAGCAAAAAGGAAGAAAAAAGAAATATAAGAAGAAAAAAAAGAAAGAAGAAAGAAAGAAAAAAGAAAGTTAAAAAAAAGAAAAAAGAAAGTAAAAAGAAGAAAAAAATATAAGAAGAAAAAAGAAATCAAAAAAAGAAGAAAAAATATAAGAAAAAAAGAAAGGAAAAAGAGAATAAGAAATAGAAAAGAAGAAAGTAAAATAAGAAGAAAAAAGAAAGTTAAAAAAAGAAAAAGAAAGTAAAAAAAGAAATATATGAAAAAAAGAAACTAAAAAAAGAAGAAAAAAGAAATATAAGAAAATAAAAAAAGAAAAAAGAAAGTTAAAAAAAGAAAAAAGAAAAAAAAAGGAAAAATATATAAAAAAGGCAAAAAACCCACCAAAAATTAAAATTAAAATAAAAAATTGCAAAAAGTACAAAGAATTGCAAAAAAGCCAAGACACACCCCCCCCTCCACCCCCAACCCCCCACTTACCGAGCGTCACCTCGGACTGCATGGGCATGGAGAGCGCCGGGTGCTTCACCTCGCAGCTGAAGAGGGCTTCGTTGTCGATTTGGGGGTTGAGGGTCCAGGTGAGGGTGGCCCGCGCCTCCACTGTCCCGTCGCTGACGGGGGCGTGGGTGTGACGGAAATAGTAGATGGGCTCGGCCACGTGCACCCACCGCGGGAACTCCCGGCTCACCACTGTTTCGGGGATGGTTTCGGTGACGGGACCCCGTTCGGCCGCCAGCCCCCGGGGGGGTTCCGCCGTGGCCAGGGGTTGCCCCCAGCCTCCCGCCTCCCCTTCGGCCGCCAGCGATTTCGGCACCTTGGTGTCATCCAGGTCGCGGTGAAGGAGGTTACGGGGTGCCCAGCTCCCGGCGCCGGCCGGCGGCTCCGGCAGCGGGGTGGCCTCGATGGGCTCCCCGTCCCGCTTGAAGTACACCTTTGGGGGGGGGAGACAAAAGGGATGGTGAGCCCGGTGGGGACGGCCACCACCCTGGACACCCCCAGCATCCCATCCCCTTGGGTAGCTTCACGTGGAGCTCCTTCCCAAGGTCCCCATGGAAAGATGCTGCAGGGCAAGAACGGACATCAAACAGCTATTTGCCTTATTTTGTCTCCAAAAGCACCAGATATGTATTATATATTTTTAATATATATATTTTTTTTCGTGCTTGTTTCATATCTCTCTATGAAAGATGAAAGACCCCGGGGGCTCACCAGGGGGGCAGGCTTGCCGCCGGAGACCACGCAGACCAGGGTGAAGTTCTGCGCCTGGTAGCGGCTGAAGGGCGCCGGCGTGTCGGCAGCGAGCACCGAGATGGACGTCGGAGGAGCTGCCGGGGAGCAGAGCTGGGGCGTTAGCACACCCACCCACCTCCATCCCTGTCCCCATCCCTGTCTCGAGCCCCATTCCCCTCCCTGTCCCAATTCCCATCCCCATCCTTGTCCCTGACCCCATCCTGATGTCTATCCTCATGCCTATCCCTATTCCAATCCTCATCACCATCCCCACCCTTGTCTTCATCCCCGTCCCTTTCTCCATCCTCATCCCCACCCCTAAACGCATCCTCATCCCTGTCCTTGACCCAGTCCTCATCCCCATCCTCGCCCTTGTCCCTGTCCCAGTCCTCATCTCCATCCTCATCCCTGACCCCATCCTCATCCTGATGTCTACCCTCATGCCTATCCCTATCCCATCCTCATCACCATCCCCATACCTGTCCCCACCCTCATCCTCATCCCCAACACTGTCCCCATCCTCATCCTCATCTCCATCCTCATCCCCGTTCCTGGCCTCATTGCCATCCCCACCCCCATCTTCATCCCCATCCCTATCTTCACCTCCTCCCCATCCCTGTCCCAATCCTCATCCCCATCCCTAAACCCACCCTCAGCCCTGTCCTCAACCCTGTCCTCATCCCCATCCTCATTCTCCTCCCTATCCCCATCCTCATTCTCCTCCCTATCCCCATCCCTGTCCCAATCCTCATCCCCATCCCTAACCTCATCCTCTTCCCTGTCCTTGACCCAGTCCTCATCCCCGTCCTCATCCCCATCCTCATCCTTGTCCCTGTCCCAATCCTCATCCCCATCCCTAAACCCATCCTCATCCCTGTCCTTTACTCAGTCCTCATCCCCATCCCTGACCCCATCCTCACCCCCATTCCCCATCCCTATCCCTGGGGATGGGAAAATGAGCCAAATCCCTGCTGCCTCCCCACACCCGACACCCCACAGCCATTTCCCCCCCGCCCCCACCCCACTGGGAGCCACACTCACCCATCACGTTGAGGAATACATTCCCAGAGGCCAGGACCACTTTCTCCCGCGTGGCTCGGTCATAAATCCCCACGTGACACTCGTAGGGACCGTTGTCCGAAATGCGGACCTCGGGGAGCCTGGGGAGGAGAGAGGAGGGGGGGATGCTCACCGCTTGCTCCCCGCCCCATCCCAAACCCCTTCTCCCTGGGGGAATGCAGCCGTTGCCCTCCGGATACCAAGGCGTTGGACGGGGGTTACTTTTCACCGGCAACGGGGATCGATAAACTATTAATAACCGCAGGAGAGAGCTGCGTAATGCGGTTTAGCAGCCGGAGTTCACCGGCACTGACAGCTCCTCGGGAGGGTAAGTAATGGCATTACCGAAAGGAGAAGCGTGCGGGAGGTGAAGGCATCGCCCAGAGCAAAAGCCCCGCCAAGCGCGGACATTAAACGCCTGCAAAAAACCCCCGTGTGAAAAGGCTACAGAGCTGCTCGGGCGAGGCGAGGGCTGCAGCAAAGCGCGGGGGATAAAAAGCATCAGAAGGCCAAATTCCGAGCAAATCCGGAGCACGCTTTGAGCGATACATTATCCAGGCTCTTTATAGATATAAATATATATATACATATATATACACGGACACACAGAGCGGAAGAGCTGCTGGGAAGCAGAGCAAGGGTGTTAGCACGTGTCCTCCACTTATCTCCATCCCTGTCTCTGTCCCATCCCCATCCTTGATTCTGATCTCCATCTTCCCATCTCCATCCCCATCCTCAACCAAGTCCTCATCCTCATCCTTGTTTCTGTCCCCATCCTTGCCCCTGTCCCTATCTTCATCCCTTGTCCCTGACTCCACCCGCATCCTTGTCCCCATCCCCATTCTCATCCTATCCTTATCCCTTGTCCTTGACTCCATCCCCATCCTTGTCCTCATCCCCATCCCCGTTCCCATCCCCATCCTCATCCCTTGTCCCTGACTCCATCCCCATCCTTGTCCTCATCCCCATCCCTTTTCAACCCCATCCTCATCCTCATCCCTTGTCCCTGACCCCATCCCCATCCATATAGCTATATATACATTAAAAAATGATGGGTTTTATATATATAAGAGGAGAGGAAGATGTGCAAAGGCTGGCTGCTGCCAGAGGTGGACATGCTGTGCAGGCTGCAAAGTAGCCTCTCTGCCAACTGTGTCCCACCGAGGACGGGGACAATTCCCACACGGAGCACCTTCCAACCCCCCCCCCCAGCTTAAAACCCCCCTTCCACCTCCCCGCTTTTGCCTTTGAGCACCTCGTGGGGCTCTCCCCACTCGGGAGGGGGAAAATCCGGCGCGGCTTTGCCGGATCCTTTCCGAAAGCCCCCGGCTGCCTTCCCACACCCCCTCCTCCCCGTGTGAGCCCCCCGCCAGCGCAAACAAGCCCCCGTCAAAAAAGCCAACAGTCGCTTGGCAGCTCCTTTTAACGGCTGCGACGCTTTCAACTAAAGCCTCCGCCATCTGTTCCAGCCTCTAATTACCCACGCGCCGAGCGGGGAAGTCAGCCCTTCGTTAGGGGCATCGGCGGGTTCCCTCCCTGCCAAGCTGGGGACCCCCCGCATCCCAGTGGCTGCCCCTTTGGGTTTATGCGTGGATTTTGGGTGTAAAACGATCCTAATTGGGTCAATTTGATGCTTCTGCAGGGATTGGAGAGAGGGGAACCCCCCCATCCCCGCGAAGCCCAAGCGATGCCCGTTGTGTCCTTGGTGTCCTCTAAGCACGCTGGAAATAAAAAAAAAAACCAACAAAAAACCCCATGTCGATATTCATAAAGCACTGCCTCGCTCGACGAGGGTGGGTTTTTAATCAGAGGAGGGGAAAAAAAAAAAAATAAAAAATAATGGATATCTCCCGGCTTTGCTCTTCACATCTGAGCGGGCGGCGTTCAAAGCCGGTATGAAGGGAGGCAGCCCCGGCAGCCCTCTGCGCCGCGCAGATAAGAGCCGTGCCGCCCGGGATAACGCTCCCTGGGACGGCACCGACGTGACCGTGCCACTAAAAAGATTTTTTTTTTTTTCTTTTTTTTTTTCCCCCCCAAAAGATGAAAATAGAGAAGGGTAAAAATGAAAGGGAGAGAAGACCTGAGCGGAAACGCTCGGGAAAGCGGCCGACCCATCGTCAAACCCATCCCAACGGCGCTCCTCTTCTTCACCGCAGCACAAAATAAGGCAGGATCCCCACTTCCCCCCCCCACCCCGAAATAAAAGCATCAAGCCACCGATCCAGAAAACAAGCTCTTTTCATACCCTCCGGGGAAATAACTCCTTTCTCCCCGGGCGTGTTGCTGTTTACCTCTGAAAACAACCGCGTGAAAACACTTTTACCGCGAACATCCCCGGCTCCACGGACGATTTGCCGGCGCCGTGCTGACGACTGCCAATGCTTTTAAGTGCTGGGTCCTAGGGCGGCGAGGATTTTCTGCTCACAAATTCTATTAGTTCTACAATACGCGGGGAAAAGGAGCAAAACGGCGGTTTCTGAGCCAAAAAAAAAAAAAAAAAAGAAAGAAAAAGAAAAAAAGCACATCTGCTTTGCCTCGCCGGGACGCTGTAACATCCCCGTCCCTTCCACAAGGGATGCTCGTGGGAGGGATGTCCTGCTCCGTGCACGGGGGGGATGTTTTATTCTGGTTTAATTCCCAGTTTTCCTGTTTTTTTTTTCCCTGCAAAGGCTAAACCCAGCACCAAGTAAAACGGCTAGGTTTATGGCAGGGAAGGCAGGGTGGTGAGTTAGGGAATGTGTAACGCGCCTGTGAAGCCGCCAAAAACTTCCTCTAAACAATAATTAGGCGTGTCAGAAATTCGTACAACATCCGAGCGGGCGGTGGAGCGGAGCCTGTGCTACACGGGGAAAACGATCCTCAGGGAGCGGAGCAACTCCTGAACGTACTCCTGAGCAACCTCTGACCATCGCCTGAGCTTCTTCCCGAGCATCCCCCTCAGCAACCTGTGATCATCCCTCTGAGCATCTTCTGAGCATCTTGGTCGGCAACCCCTGAGCATCTGCTGACCCTCA
>JAOQGH010000008.1:7335694-7351822 GCA_025769975.1 Gallinago jamesoni
ATTTTTAACCTAGGGTTCTGCTTAACTCCCCCCCCCCCAAAATACCTTGCAATAGAGCAGGTCACCTCCCCAAAACTGGGGGCATGATGGGGGTCGATGCTCGAGGCTGGGATGCCCAGGGACCCTGCTGCCTTAGCATGCTAAATATTCATCCCCCCCTCACCCCCCCCCCCCCTTGCTTTTTCATTATTTTTAATCAAGCAGCATCGTGGCGAGGGGGGTGGCAACTCCTGACCTCCAGCACTACCCCACCCCGGGGCAGATGTGGGCTTTAAATCTTTAAATTAAATCTTTTAAAGCTGTTCTGCAAAGAATTGGAAATGGGCCACCACCACCCCCCCCAGCAAATATCCAGCCCCCCCCTCCATTTCTCCAGCAACAGGCTCAGCTTTGCATCCCCACGCAGAAGAGATTCCCCTCCCATCAGCTGGATCCCTCCTTCTGGCATCTCCGTGTGGGCATCAGGATGGTAAAACATCTGGATGCTGTCCCCACCCCCACCCCCCCCACCCCGAGCACGGGGGATTATGGAAAACCTCACCTGGGATCAAGGATCTTGTCTCCAACCAGCACCAAAAGTGCTGCTGAGAAAAAAATAAAAATAAATCCCAGAGATGCAATTCAGGAGGCAAAAAACCCCCCAAAAAACCAAAAAAAGCAAATTATTTGTATCCAGCCGGGTTGGTTAGAGCTCCAAACCGAAGCGGATGGATTAGATACAGATGTTGAAACCTTGGGGAAAAAAAAAAAAAGGATGCTGAGCCCCCGGCAAAGAGTGAGCTGCTTCTTGGGCAAACTGGGAAGGGACCTGGATTGGCAGCAGCCGATGGTTTTGCCGCTGCTTCATCCTCGGGGTGAGGATTACGACACCAGCAGCTAATTATTTGAAACCACTTGCTGATAGAGTTAATCTAGGCTGGAGCATAATCCCAACCAGGGCTAATTAGCAGAGCTGGGAGCTGCTCAGAGGACACCGAGTCCCCTTCCGTGCCTCAGTTTCCCCACTCGTAAGGAGGAACTCATAAGACCCTTCACAAACCCATCGGAGATCCAGCAAAACTCCCATCCCGGAATAACAGGATTCTCAGAGATGCTGCTCCTCGGGGAAAAAAATCAGCAGAGTTTTGAGTTTTCTCAGCTGAAACCCCACAATTTTCCCTAAACCTTCTCTTCTCCCGGCTTTAGCAGGAGAAACACGGGTGTGGGGTGGGCAGAAGGGGGCAAAATAATTAATTTCACCAAAGAAATTAAGCATGAAGATTTAGGTTCAGGTGCTGCCATCAAGTTTCCCACCCTGCGAGGTGCTGGCAGGGTTTTGCCGCACCAAGGTGGCCCAGAAGAAGTTGGTGACCACGACCCAGCTGATGAATTTGCTTATTTAGTCCTCTTTTTTTTTGCAGGAAATCCAATTATCCCAGATTTCTGATTGGTGACAAACGAGGCAGCCATCGATTCTCCCCCTCCCCCCCCGGGTGTCTGCCAGGAGCCATCTCTGCCCGCACCATCGATTCCTCCTCCTTGTAACTGGAAAGGGATTATTATTATTATTATTATTATTATTATTTTTAATATTTTTTCCATTTTCCTTCTGAGCGACTTTCCCAAAGCCACAACCTCAGGCAGAGGAAAGAGGGAAATAAAGCCTGGGACTGGGTAAAAGTCCCAAGAGCTAAAAAAAATCCACATTTTCTTGCAATTTAGAGGGAGACGCACAGAATTTTACCCCAAAACCAACCTCGGGGGAGCCTGAGGCAGCCAGACTGGGACCGCTGGGAGCTGAGTTGGGTGCTTAAAAGCAGCCAAAACCAGTTTGCTCCTCTCCTCCACCACTGCAAAACCCTCTGGGCTCCCACAGGGAGGGCTCCCGAGGCAGCCAGTGTCTTCTGCTGGCTCTGTATGGGGGAAAGGGATGGAGGGAAGGATGGAGAGAGGAAGGAACAACAGAGGGAGGGATGAAGAAAGGGATAGGTGGAAAGTTAGAGGGATGAAGGGATGAAGGAAGGGATGGATGGAGGAAAAGAGGGATGGAGGGATGAAGGAAAGGATGGATGGAGGAATAGAGGGATGGAGGGATGAGGGACGGGATAGAGGGATAGAGGGAAGGATGGAGGGGTGAAGGAAGGGATTGAGGGTTAGAGGGAAAGATGGAGGGATGAAGGAAGCAATGGATGGAGGAATAGAGGGATGGAGGGATGAAGGAAGCAATGGATGGAGGAATAGAGGGATGGAGGGATGAAGGAAGGGATGGATGGAGGAAAAGAGGGTGTGATGGAGGGATGAAGGATGAGATGGAGGAATAGAGGGAAGGATGGAGGGGTGAAGGAAGGGATTGAGGGATAGAGGGAAAGATGGAGGGATGAAGGAAGGGATGGATGGAGGAAAAGAGGGTGTGATGGAGGGATGAAGGATGGGATGGAGGAATAGAGGGAAGGATGGAGGGGTGAAGGAAGGGATTGAGGGATAGAAGGAAAGATGGAGGGGTGAAGGAAGCAATGGATGGAGGAATAGAGGGATGGAGGGATGAAGGAAGGGATGGATGTCAGAATAGAGGGAGTGATGGAGGGATGAAGGATGGGATGGAGAGGTAGAGGGAAGGATGGAGGGATGAAGGACAGGATAGAGAGATAGAGGGAAGGATGGAGGGGTGAAGGAAGGGATGGATGGAGGAATAGAGGGAAGGATGGAGGGATGGAGGGATAGAGGGAGGGATAGACTGAAGAACAGAGGGATAGAGGAATGAAGGAATAGATGGATGGAGGGATGGATGATGGAAGGGAGGAAAGGAGGGAGGGAGAGAGGGAGGGAACAACACAGGGATGGGTGGAAGGAGGGATGGAGGAATGAAGGGATGGATGGAGGGACAGACAGATGGACGGGTTGACAGGACAGATACCTGTATATCCTACAAGTAACAGACACAACCTACGGCACTGTCCCACTCCCTCACTTACTCCCAGGCACTGATTTGGCCGGGATGAGGGACACCCACTTCCCATCCTCTCCATCATCCTGCCCCCCCCCAGCACAGGCTTTTTGCCCTTTCCCTCGGTACCTTCCCCCTCACTCAGCCTCCATCCTTTCTGCTGTCCTTTCTCCTCCGGCTCCCCTACCCCCCTCCGCTGTACGAAGGGATGTTGCTAATTTGAAGCTCCCCTCTTCTCCCCGTGATTAATAATCCCTTTGCTCTCCCAGCGATGCCGCGCCGCTAATAAGATTAAAACATATCTCCCTCTTACAGCGCCGATTCATAACCCTGATTTACCGTCACTTCGCCGCGCTTCCAAAGAGGATGCACATGGCTGTTACCTTAATCCCTCTCCGTCTCTGCACCATTGAGAAATAATTGCTAATTAATACCTTTCTGTCTCCCAATTGCCTCCAGATCCGCCTGGCTGTCGATATTTGTCTGGCATCTCGCTGCTGATCCCGCGGGTTGACACGGCGAGCTCCCAGCCCTGCTCCCTACTTTAGCTCTGCCAAGGGGATGTTGGTGTTTTTGGGGGTCTTTTCCCCCAAAACAGCGATATCCCGGAGGTTCTCCCACTCTTGGCTTGGTCACCCAAAGCTGAAATAAAAAAATCAACGGGGGGAGGCTTTTCTGAGCATCTTTCCAAGGGGATGTGCTCATCCCCTCGGATCCCTCCATGGGATGACATCTCCCCATGTCCATCCCCGTTCCTGCATCCACCAGCTCTTTCTGCCACACGACCCCACAGCCCCAGGCCAGTTTAGAGACATAACATCCTTAGATAAATCAAATCAGCCACGTTTTTCACCCCCATTGCATATTTTCCTCTTCTGCCAGGAGACCCCGGCCCGGCCCTACAGCCAACCCAAGCACTCCCACGCTTTGGAAACAACCGCGCCGGCAGCCAGAGCTTGGGAGGGGAAAAAAAAAAAAAAAAAATTAAAAAAAAAAAGAAAAACACCAACAGAGCCTCTGATCTGATGAATGTGGCAGGGGAGGCCGATGCTCTGCTTTTAATAAAACATAACGAAGCGTAGGATCATAAAATATTTCCTTTAATTCAGTGCTCCCGCGAGGGTGGGTAATAGAGGCTGGGTAATGCGGTAGGTTTTCCTCGCGGCTCGCCGGCGGGGAGAGCACTGCTGGGGTTGTTAAACAGCCCATTTGGAAGCCTGTAAGTGCTCTCCTTCCCAGCCCCAGCCTTTTTTTTTTTGGGGGGGGGGGTGGGTGGCAGAAAGAGGAGGGGAGCTGCGTGGACCCCCATCGAACAGAGCGCATCCCTCCCGCTGCGTGTGTTTGCCCAGAGTGGCATCGCTTTGCCTTGCCTGGGGTGAAAAAAGGTCAAAAAAGCAAATCCAAGAGGGATGTTCCACTCCCATCCTCATCCTCAGCAAGTACACGGGGGTCTGAGCACATGCGTGTTGCATATATATAAAAATATATATATATATATATACACACATACACATATCTCCGAGGCGGTGTGGCGTAAGTGATTAACATTCCCGCGTTAAAAATCTCTCTGCATCTGCTTTGTCCTACGCCCGGCACTAAATATAACCATTCAATATGCTCTCTCCCTTCACCAGAGAGATAACATTGTTTAAATAAGCCCTTTCAATTTTAAAGAGCCGGGTTGTTTTCTCGCGGCGGGGAGCTTTTAGCGGATCAGGAGGCGGAGGAAAGGGGGGGGTCTGTGCAAAACAAACCCAGGGGGGCACCAGCATCCCTAACATCCCAGGGCCCAAATCACTTCCCACTGTGAAGTTGCCCAGATGTAGCTTCCCCGCTCTAAAAAAAACCCAAAAAACCCCAGCCCCGACAATATTAAAGCCACATTTCTAGGAGCAGAAGGGTTTAATTTGGAAAACCGGGCTCGCCCGCGCTTCCTCGAGCATCGCTCCGCTCCCACGCCGCTGCTATAATGACAGCAGCGTAAATTCTCTCTCCCCATCAGGAGGAAACCCAACTATCTCCAGCCCGTTGGCATACATCAACCGCTTGCGAAGAACTTCCCTCGGAGAAGCAAAAGGGGAAAAAAAATAATAAAAAAAAAAAATAAAAGCACTGCCATCATAACGCAGTGAGACGCAGGCGTAGCTTAAATAGAGCCGCCTCGGCCAGCACTTATGGAAAACATCTCATCATCGAGTTGCAAGGAGAAGATGGCCCAAGAGGAGGTGAAGGTTTTCCTCCATGAATGATGGGTCTGTCTGGGAGCAGAACCAGCCGTGTTGTCCCCCAGCCTTGTTCCTGCTGGTGATCCATCTTTTGCATCCCTTCTAGAGGGATATCTATCCATTATACAGTGCTTCTGCATCAGCAGATCTAGTCTGTTATTCATCCCCCATGGAAAAAAAAAAACCTCTGTTCCCAGTAGCTTGCTGTATGTATTTTTGGGGGGCTGGGCATGCTGAAGTCGCCCAAGTCCTCCCACCCTGCTCTGAGTCACCTCCGTCCTTCTGCAATGTAACTTGGCAGGTACATCTTTAGGAGAAAAGCAAGAAAATTGGCCAAATTCAACCACTGGCTCTTTGGGATGCTCGCAGTGCTAAAGCGGGGCGTGGGGGTGGGATGGCAAAGCCCGTGTGCGTGGTCCCCATCATCTAGTGGCTTGTGCAGAAACCAAATCCGCAGGGAACAGGGCTTTTCCGGGCTTACAAGATGAGAAGGGTGCTCGACGGAGCAGAAGAAGTATCTCAGAACACGGCACATGGAGGGACTGCCCGAGCTCAGGCTGGAAATCTTCCGAAGTGCCACTTAGAGCCAAGGATTTAACCCCAATCTCCGGAGGCGCAAAGGATGGAAACCTAAATCCCTTGGCCATTAAAATCCCCTTCCAGGCCATTTCCAACCAAAACGTGGATTTTCCTCCTTTTTTTTTTTTTTCTTTTCAGAAAGAAAGACACAGCCAACAGCCAACCTGTGATGAAGGAGCCCTCTGCAAGAGGGGTACAGGGAGCTCAGCTCACCCCCCCCTCCCCCCCACCTCAAAATTGAGGGGATCCTGGTGCTTTTGGTGAGCCTTTCCCTTCCCCTCCCACTCTTATGGTCCATCTCAGCCCCTTGTGAGGAGCCAGCAGTTCCCAAAGCCATCGCTCGGTGCCCGTGACAATGACAGCCTCTGGCCAAAACCACCTCTTTCATCATCTTACTCTTCTCAAACGTTACCAGCTCAAGAACAAAACTCACCCTGGGGACCAGCCAGGCATCCTCCCCGCCACGAGCACCAGCAAAAGCAACGTTGCTACCAGCAAATCCGGCTTGTCCGTGAAGCCCATCCCAAAATAAAGCATTCCCATGGGTGGTAGACCACCTAGGAGCAAACCCAAGGGCCACCCAACCATGTTCCCCCCCCACCATCCTGCATCCCACCCATCGCTTTGCCCTCCTGGGGAGAAGCCAACCCCCACCGTGGAGCATCTCATTGCTGTAGATCCCTTTGCAAAGAAAGGAGGAGGTGTAAATACACGCGAAAAGTGGGTGCATCCCAATGGAAGGGTCTCCAGCTCCCATTTTCCCTGTCCTGGGCAGATAGGATGCAGCGTCGGGATTTATCCGCAAGCACGGGGAGGCGGAGCGGGGCTGGAATAACCGCTGCTAATCCCCTTCACCCTCCCCTCTGAAGTGTATATTGTTGGAGGCATTATATAAAACGGGAAATTATAGAGAGGTTTGGGCAGGAGAGGAACTAAATCCCCACCTCCCCTGCTCCGTTTTGCAACGCCCGCAGCCCTCCGGGACGCCGAGTATTCCAGCCGAGAAGGATTTTCCAGATGGAGACTCTGCCCTCCCGGCACCACAAGAGACAAAACGTGTGGTCTGGAGGCTTGGGAAGGGCTTGGTGATGCCACAATTCCACCTCCACATCCCCCTTCCGTTGGGTCACAACAGCCCTCTGCTGGGAAATGTGGGGTTTTTTTTGCTGACACCCCCCAAAACTCCTTGGAGTTGAGGGTTAAACCCCTGCCAAGCCAGTGGCCAAATTCCTCTCCGGGGTGGTCCCCAGCAGGCAGGGCTTTGCTGTGGACACAGACCAGAGCTAGAAAAACCCTTCTTCCCTCCTTCAAACCTCCCTCGCCGGGGCTGTCCGGACCCTATTAATGATAGTTTTCTTTCCAGTTAATGGAAGCACTAATTGCATTCCGAAGGACCGGCTTCTGCTGCAGACACACGCCTACTCCAGGTGATGACCCTGTGAGATCGCAGGGATGGAGCACCCCAAAAGAGCTCGAGGTCACCTCACTACACAGTGTTTGGGGGGGGGGGGGTGACGAAGATGATGATGATGAACCCCATTTCTCAGCCAAATGTAGAGGGAAAACAGGCAGGGCACACACCTTTTGCATTCCAAATAGCTCCACAGACCCTAAAACCCTAATTTTATACAGTAACCCCATAGAGTACAGTTTCATACAGTAAAAATTTATATATATATATAAAAAATGTACAATTTTATACAGTAACCCCCAGCAGTGGGTTATTGCCCCTGCTCTTTGCTATGAGCCCCCCTGCCCTGGGCACTGGTGGCGAATCCAGCCCCAAAATCCTGGAAAACAAGCCCCGTGATTGATGGTTTATTTTAGGAAGGAGACGGTGGGGGGAAGGGAGGGGGGGAAGTGGGAAGGAGATAATGCTGGGGAGGGATAATGTGAGTTAAAAACAAGCCCATCAGTACTCCCAGTGCCTCGGCATGGAAAGGAAACAAAAGGGCAAAGAGAGCAGCCTGGCACGGGAACAAACCCTGCCACATCAGCTGCATCCTCCCCCCTCCCTCCCTTGGCTCTTCCCAGAGGGATTTAGGAGCCGGGAAGTTCGCGCGGCGAGAGCTGCACCTCCTGCCTCTCCCCCTCCCCAAAAATATTTAGAAATTCCGAGGGCTCCTTCCCTTGATTTCCCTTGATAACCGAGCAAAGAGACTGACTTGGCAGCACTGAAAAACAAATTTTTTTCTTAGATAATAAAGGGGAAAAGCCCAAAGAATTGAGAAAGTCCTGTCACTGGGAGGTCCTGAGAGGAGTGATGCTCCGTCCTCCCCGCACGCGGGTCCCAGGCAGGTCCTGGCCATCTCCATCCTGGCCAGGGTGAGGTTTTTGGCTCCATCCCTGGCTCCCTGGAAGGCTTTTCCCTCGGCAAGCTCTGCAGGAGCCTTAGCAGCATCCTTGTCCCTGTCTCAGCCTAATTCCCAAGCCGTTGGCGCATCTTAAAGCGCTCAGTTAAAGGAGTGAGGCGAGAGCCAGTCCCAGGCAAGGATTTTCTGAGAGAAAAGACCATTTCTGCGACGACAACCAGAGGGGGAAAAAAAAAACAAGCCAAAAAATGCAGGTGGGGGGCGTGAGAAGCCCTGAACATCTCCAGGGGAAGGGGAGGCTTGGGAGAGCACGGGGCAGGTCACCTCTGGGTGCTCCACAAAGACCCAGGAGCTGAGTTGTGGTTCCATGGGGCTCAAACCTGGAGGCAACGCCGGGGTAGACCTTGCCCGGAAGGGCTTGAAGGCACCAGAGAAGCCACAGGGTGTAGAGGAGGGCTGTGATGTATAGGGTATTTAGGGCATCTAGCACCAGCACGCTACATATAGCACCTGGCATTTAGCATGTAGCTTAGAGCCCTTTGCATTTAACGCACCGCGTGCAGCACATGGGATTTCACGTGTAACACGTAGCATGTTGGCATTGAGCATGTAACATGTGTAGCACCTTGCATTTAGGACACAGCTTGTAGATATAGTGCATTTTATTTAGCAAGTAACATATAGCATGCTGCATTTAGCATGTGGTTTATAGCACGTAGCACCTTGCAATAGCATGTAGTGCACTGTATTTAGCATGTAGCATATGACACCTGACATATAGCACCTTGCATATAGCATGTAGTACACTGCATTTAGCATGTAGCTTATAGCATGCAGTGCACTGTATTTAGCATGTAGCATATAGCACCTTGCATTTAGCATGTAGCTTATAGCACATAGCACCTTGCATTTAGCATGCAGCTTATAGCATGCAGTGCACTGTATTTAGCATGTAGCATATAGCACCTTGCATATAGCACGTAGCTTATAGCACCTTGCATATAGCACATAGCTTATAGCATGGAGTCCACTGTATTTAGCATGTAGCATATAGCACCTTGGCATTTAGCATGGAGCTTATGGCAGCTTGCATTTACACACTGCATGAATTTAGCATGTAGCATATAGAGTCTTGGCATTGAGCGTGTAGCTTATAGCGTGTAGCACCTTGCATTTAGCACCTAGCTTATAGATGTAGTGCATTGTATTTAGCAAGTAGCATGTAGCACCTTGCATATAGCATGTTGCATATAGCTGTTGCACGTTGCATTTAGCATGTGGTTTATAGCATGTAGCACCTTGCATTTAGCATGTAGCTTATAGCATGGAGTCCACTGTATTTAGCATGTAGCTTATAGCACGTAGCTTATAGCACCTTGTGTTTAGCACATTGCATATAGCACCTTGCATTTAGCATGTAGCTTATAGCATGTAGTGCACTGTACTTAGCATGCAGCATATAGCACCTTGGCATTTAGCACGGAGCTTATAGCAGCTCGCATTTACACACTGCATGTAGCACACTGAATTTAGCATGTAGCATATAGAGTCTTGGCATTGAGCGTGTAGCACCTTGCATTTAGCACCTAGCTTATAGGCGTAGTGCATTGTATTTAGCAAGTAACATATAGCACCTTGCCTATAGCGTGTTGTATGTTGCATTTAGCATGTGGATTATAGCACGTAGCACCTTGCATTAGCATGTAGCTTATAGCATATAGCACCTTGCATTTAGCACAGAGCTTATAGCATGTAGTGCACTGTATTTAGCATGTAGCATATGACACCTAGCATATAGCACCTTGCATATAGCATGTAGTTCGTTGCATTCAGCATGTACCTTAGAGCACGTAGCACCTTGCTTTTAGCATGCAGCTATAGCAGCTTGCATTTACACACTGCATGTAGCACGCAGGTAGCATATAGAGTTTTGGCATTGAGCGTGTAGCTTATAGCCTGTAGCATCTTGCATTTAGCATGTTGCATATAGCATGTTGCATATAGCATGTTGCATATAGCATGTTGTACCTTGCACTTAGCATGTAGTGCACTGTCTTTAGCACGTAGCCCACAGCAAGCAGCACCTTGCATATAGCACGTAGCCTATAGCACCTTGCACCTAGCACCTTGCATTTAGCATGCAGCTTATAGCATGCAGTGCACTGTATTTAGCATGGAGCATATAGCACCTTGCATTTAGCACGGAGCTTATAGCATGTAGCACCTTGAATTTAGCACACTGCATACAGCGTGTAGCTTATAGTGTGTAGCACCCTGCATTTAGCACGTAGCTTATAGCATGAAGTTGCACTGTATTTAGCACATAGCTTGTAGCTTATAGCACCTTGCATTTAGCACACCATATACACTGTGTAGCATATGGTATTAAGGATGTAGTTTAGAGCACGTAGCACCTTGCATAGAACACCTAGCACGTTGCATATAGCATGTAATAGATTGCATTTAACAAGTAGCTTATAGCATGTAGCACCTTGCATTTAGCACATAGCTTATAGCATGTAATAGTAGTACATGTAGTATATGTAGTATAGCATGTAGTTAGCATGTAGCATATAGCACTTAGCATATAACATGAAGTCCATTGCATTGAGCATGTAGTTTATAGCACATTGCACCTTGCATTGAGCATGTAGCTTATAGCAGCTTGCATTTACACACTGAATTTAGCATGTAGCATATAGAGTCTTGGCATTGAGCGTGTAGCTTATAGCATGTAGCACCTTGCATTTAGCATGTTGCATATAGCATGTTGTATGTTGCATTTAGCCTGTAGTTTACAGCACGTAGCACCTTGCACTTAGCATGTAGTGCACTGTATTTAGCACGTAGCACACAGCAAGCAGCACCTTGCATATAGCACGTAGCCTATAGCACCTTGCATCTAGCACATTACACATAGCACCTTGCATTTAGCATGCAGCTTATAGCATGCAGTGCACTGTATTTAGCATGGAGCATATAGCACCTTGGCATTTAGCACGGCGCTTATAGCAAGTAGCACCTTGCATATAGCACGTAGCCTATAGCACATTACATATAGCCTGCTGTACATTGCACTTAGCATGTAGTTTATAGCACCTTGCATTTAGCCCTTAGCATATAGCACGCAGCACCTTGCCTTTAGCACAGAGCTTATAGCATATAGCACATTATACTTAGCATATAGCACATTATACTTAGGACACAGCACCTTGCATTTAGCACAGAGCTTATAGCATATAGCACATTATACTTAGCACCTTGCATTTAGGATGCTGCCCAGAGCAGGTAGCACCTTGCATATAGCTCCCAGCCCACTGCATATAGCATTTAAACATACAGCACGCTGCATATAGCCCACTGCACTTAACATATAGCACGGAGCAGATTGCATATAGCATTTATCACGCTATAGGGGCTGCTTAGCTCTTAAAAGCAAAGCCAGGACCTCTAACACAAATCCTTCTTTCCCGACAGAGGAGCAACATCCCCAACCCAAACCCTAGAGCATCCCCAGAGCTTTTATTTTTTTTTTTTTGGGGGGGGTGGTGATGCTAATAATACTATAATTATTGCAGCGAAGGAATTTGGGAGGTAAAGAGCCCCGAAGGGAGCTCCGACACGTGGAAATGCTCAGGGACAGCCGGGATTTGATGCAGGAGGGTTTTGGAGGAGAAATGGAGCCCGGAGCATCTCTGCACCCCGAGGATGCTCATCATCTGGGGAAGGCACGAGGTGAGGGGGAGACACTCGTCTGCGTTAAAAGCTTCCTTCAAGAGCTTTGGATTCGAAGTGGCAGCTCTTAAACCGCTACAAAACGCAGCCGGTGGGAAGAGGAAAAAAAAAAAAAAATTGGGCTAATTGGGGAAGGGCAATTAGCACCCTTAGGAGGATTTTCGGAAGGGGCTTCGGCCGCCTGCGTGGCCTGGATTCACCCGGAGAGCAAAGCGCAGGCTTTGTGGAAAGGGGAGGAATTCATGGAAATAGTAGGAAAGGGCTAAAAAAAAAAAAAAAAAAAAAAAAGAGGTGACCCTGACCGGAATGCAAAATTTGCCAGGGAAAAGCAGGAGTAGAAAAGGATGGAGAGAGCATGGGGTGGCTTTCCAGGTGAGGGCCGTGCATCTGCAGGTGAGTTAGAGCAGGTTTCGCTCCCACGTGGCACAGAGGATGCTCCTCCTTTCCCCTCATCCCCCCCCCCCAGCCCCCCCCAACACACAAACTCCCACCAAAAACCTCTTTTCTTTAAGTGAGCTCAGCGGAGACGCGAGCAGGTGGCTCCCATCGCCCCAGTAAAAGCCACCCACTGCTATTTTCCTACCAAAAAGGAGGGAAAAATGAGCTTTTCCAGGCTTGCCAGGAGGAGCCGCCCCAAGGGTTGCAAACTGGGAATATCCCTGCGAGGAGAAGCCTCGGGGGGGGTCCCCAAGACTGGAAAAATTCAGCTTGCTGATAAAAATAACTGTAAAGGGATTTTTCTAAGCTGGTTTTTGGTGTGGAGGAGCGACACGGGGTTATCCCTAAGGGGCAGGTCCCCGTAAAGCCCAGCCCCAGCAAACCTGCCCCCTTTTGGGGCCAAAGCCCAGAAAACCCCAAAACAGCTTCAAATAATGAGCGACGAGCTCCAATAAGGACTGTATCAATATCTCACCGAGATCAAAACTCCACAGATTTATCCCTCCCTTCCGTGTTTGCACAACACAGCTCTGATTTTTTCACGCGGCTGTAAAACAAAACCCCGACAGGCGTTTTACGGGGCACGTTATTTCAGGTGTGGAGCTGAAAGCACCGGTTAATCAGCCAGCCCTGATTCTGGGGGGGGGTCCTGCCTGCAGATGGGGCTTCCCAGCTTCCCAAAACCAAGGGAGAAGGGACCCTGGAGCTACGGCTCCATCGTTATCCCTGGTCCAGCCGCTCGCCTACTCCGCCTGCCCTCATTTTTTCATCTTGACGGCTCCTTAACCCACTTAGCCCTGCCCCAGGCAGCTTTTTTTGGTTTTTTTTTCCCCTCTTTTTTTTTTTTCTTCTCTTTTTTTTTTTTTTTTTTCCTGGCCAACAGGAGAGATGGAGCTTGTTATAAGGACAAAAAGCTGTTTGACAAGGGGTGATGCTCCCCGGAGGGACGTACGACGCACACATGGGGAAGGATCCAGCCTTCCCGCAACAAGGGAGCAAGCGGCTTCGTTAGGGGGATAAATAAAAGGGCTTTTCATTAAAGGAGGTGATGGATGGAAACCCCAAAAAATCGCTCCCCCACGAAGGTGTGGGTGCTTTGTCCTTCAGGAAGCACTTCTGGGGCATCCCTCAGTGCTCTCCTCCGTGCCAGCAGTGGGATCTTGTTGCTCCTCTTGGATGCGGGAGCTGCCCACCCAGCAATAGAGAAGGTGGCAATAAAATTAGGTGAGATTCCCCCCCCCAAAAAATGGGAGATGCTGAGAGCAAACTCACTCATAGGGAAGAGCAGTGGGAGTTTGGGTGTTGGGCACGTGTGTCCCCCTCCCCAGGGCTTAGAAATCAAGCTGCTCACCTCTTACAAAGCCAAGGTAATGGGAAAAATTAGTCTAAGTAACAGTGATTGGGGATTTTTGAGGAAAGATTTTTTTTTTTTAAGCGGAAAAAAAAAAAAAAGTGTACTTTTTGGGTCAGAGACCAGTGGTCATGGAGTGGGAGCAATAGCATTGAGTAGAAGGTGAAAACACAGAGTGATGTGGGAAAGACAGGGGGGGTCTGTGCTGCAGCTGGATCCCAGCACAGCTGTGTTCACAGCTCCTGGTTTTAAATACCCCCAGTGAGTTTTCTTCAAGTCTTTGTAGAGAAAGTATCAGCCCATGGAGGGGTGGATGGAGGGGGTGGATGGAGGGGGTGGCAGAGTTTATAATAAACTCCCCCCTGAAGGCTGTCACGCTGCTGTGGGAGTGGGAAGCAGAGTTCCTATTTCACAGCGGGGAATTCCAAAGGTTGAGGACTTTGGGACTTCGCTTGGAGCCACGTTAAACCAGTGGCAGAGCTGCTCCCTGGGTGACTGGTCGCTGACTGATGGATCTCGCTCCCCTTCCCAACAGCCTTGTCTTTACTCCCTGATTTCTTTTTCTCACAAAGGATTTTCCATTTCGTCCTCACCTTTTCTGGCAACGACAGAATTTACCTTTTTTTTGCTGGGCAGGAGAACTGATAAAAATTACTCTCTCCATCCCTAACCCGGGGGGCTGAGCAGGTTTGGGATTTTGCTTCTTTGTTGGTTTTCAGTCTTTTCACCTATTTCTGGGGGGGGTAGGGAGCGGAAGGAACAGGGTTTTTCCTCCTTGGGGGTATCTTAGGATGAGCAGGATCCATTTTCCCGGCCGGATCCTGCTCCATCCATCTCATCCATCGGGATGGGGAGGGGATGGACCTCTGTGGGCACGTCCTCCCTCACAGGCAGCTCCAGCCAAGGATGCCGTCAGCCACGGAAAAGCCATCTGCCCACCAAATTTCGGGAGCAGCGCTCAGCCTCCCGCTGCCCAGAGCGAAGGGAGGCATCAGGATGGGCGCAGCCACCCCAAAACCCAGGTTTTTTGCTGCAAAAGCAGAGAGCAAACTGTGGCTTTTTGGGATGGAGTTTCTCCACCGGGGGCTAGGAGATACTCAGAGCAGCTGATGCTCAGGACACGGGAAAGCAGCGAAGTCCCAGCGTGGTTTTACGAGCCAAAACCCGGCTCGTGGATGCCCAAACCCCAGCACTGCCCATCAAACCTGCCCCCGAGACCCCCTTGGACACCAGGATCCTCCTCCCTCATCGCTCGATAACCCACAGCCCCCTCAGACCCACCATAAAACAACTTTAACCTCTTTTTTTTTTCCCCCCCACCCCCCAAAAAATACAAGTCTCAAACACAGATTTCTCCAGCCCCGCTCACAGACCACCGGCAGCGGAAGAGCAACTGCCCAGTTTGCAGGGGTAAAAAAAAATATTAAAAAAATTAAAAAAATAAGAGAAAGGGTGGAAAAATGATCCGTGCGCTGGTGACGGACAGCTCGGGGCTGGGGGAAAGCCAGGAGGATGAATTGTTCCCTGAAAATTATCTACCCGTGACCTTAAAACCGTGGCGGGGTCCAGGTGGGAGGCAGGACTGGGTTTGGCACAACCTTCCCCCCCCCGAAATTCTTCCTCCCCCCCCCCCAAATCCCCCCCCCAGCCTTGCCCTGAGCCACCCAGGTTTGATGTTTTATTATCGACCGCGTGTTCGGCAGCAGGATGGACGGCGGGATGCTCGGGATGCAGGGAGCAAATCCGGGAAGAGGTTGGGGAAATTTTGGGGGAAGGGGGGGGGGGAATGGAAAAAGCAGCAGCCGCAGCCCGGCAGCTCAAAAAAAAACCATCGGGGGGGGACAGGGAGGGGGTGGCAAAGAGGGATGCAGGAGATGCACGCCACCTTCCCACCCCTGGTTCAGCCAAAATCCAAGCCGGGCTCTGGCCAACCTTAGTGGTCTGTGGTTTTCTTTGCCCCCCCCCGCCCCCCCGAGGATGATTTTGGAGCTGCTGGTGATGCTGGGGGAAGAATCGGCTCCTTTGTGTCAACCTCTCCCCGTTCAACCCCGCAGAGCGCGGCCACCGCTCCCCCTCCCCGCGCCCTGCAGCAGCTGAGGGTGGCTTTCCGGAGAGGAAAAAGTACATTATAAATTAAAAAAATTAAAAAAAGGAAAAAATTAAAAAAATAAAAATTAAAAAAAAATAAAAAAAGGAGATCTCGAGCAAGCTCTGCTCATCCCTCCATCACCCCGCACTCCGCAAAGCCTCCGGAGAGCAGCCGGGTCCCGCTGTGCTCATTAAAGAGCAGCCACCTGAGACCCCACAGAGGGTGATTTTGGGGGGGGCCCAGGGAGGGGGGAAAAGGGGGGGGGGGAAGAGGGGGAAGGAGAGGAGAACCGCATTCAAATGGACAAGAAATGAAATTGCCCCTCAGCCTCCGGGATGCGCGGAGGGGAAAGTTTCCTGCTCCATGGATTTTCACATCCCAGAAGCCCCGTTTTTGGGGATCCCTCACCTTAAGCTCTGCCCTTGTTGCAGTTTAACAGCATGGTGCTGTACTGTGTGCCAAAGCTGCGGCTGATA
>JAOQGH010000008.1:7411394-7442079 GCA_025769975.1 Gallinago jamesoni
CCCCCCCCCCCCCCCCCAACCACCCCAAGACACCCACAGGAGTTTTTATTTTTCTTTTTAAGAAGCTCGGGGGTGTATTTTTTATTTTTTATTTTTTATTTTTTTTTTACCCTCCCCCCAAGCACAAAGAGATGCTGATGGGATCGGCCCCCCCAACTTAAACCCACGCCATAAAATATTCAGCGTGACACTGGAGCCGAGCTGGGGACATGCCAGCGCCGGGCTCAGAGAGGTTTCATTTCTCCTCCTAAAGGGTTTTATTTGCCCAGCTAGAAAAAAAAATAATTGCCCTTTTATTCTTCTTTTGGGAGGTTTTTCTTAGTTTTGCTAAGTGGGTGCTTGCCCCTGTCCCCCTGGGTGCTGCGTGGCTTGGAGGGGGGGTGGGGGAGGTCAGCACGTCACCTGCGGTGGGGGACAGTAGACCCCGCCACGGTTTTAATTGTCTTTGTTTTAATTAAATCCTCATCTCGGCGTGGGAGAGCCCTTTGGGATGCAGCTGTCCCCCCACCAACTCCCTGCGGGATCACGCGCCGCTGGAATTTAATATCTCTCAGGCTGGGGAAACTCAGCCGAGCCGTAACCGCAGGGAAAAGGGGTTCCTGGGGTTAGAAATCCTCTTTTTGGTAAAAAAAAGAAAAACCACAAAACAACAACAAACAAAAAAAACCACCAACCAGGGTGCCAAGAGGGATATGTGAGCCTTTTGGGGAGCATCCCCCTTGATTCTCCAGCACCGCATCACAGCACTGTGTACTGGAGGCCTAGCTATGATTTTATATCTCAAAAAGTATTTGCCTGCAAAATAAAAAAGAAAAGAAAAAAGTGGTTTTATGCCCCATAATAACTCCCGGGGTGGCTGAGGGGTAAGTGCCCGGGGCAGGGGACTGGTTTCGGTTCCTGCTGGGCGAGGGCAGCGCTGGCAGGAGGGACGGGCAGGGGTGCCAGGTCGGATGGGGAAATGTCACGCTCCGTTTGCCCTGAAAAGAGGGAGAGAGAGAGCGAGAGCAGCCGGGGTGGCCCCGACGGGGAGAAGGAAGGTTCCTCGTCAGGGAAGGTGTAAAATGATCTGCAGGAGGATGGGGCTCTGTCTCCACACCAAGGGGAGGTGGTTTTGTGGCTGATAAAGGGGGTTTTTAAGGGGGATTGTTAGCTACAGTGCTGGGATAAAGACCCTTCAGCAGTGGGATGGGGCCTCAGACCCCCACCCTCCTTACACCACGCTCCTGAAGATGCCCCGTGTCCATCCTCCACCCACCAGAGTCAGCCCCATCCCACACAACCACCATTCCCATTCCGAACCCACGAGCTTAAAAAAGAAAGAAGAGATTCCAAACAATGTTTTCGACCCAACAGACAAGGAAAAAAAAAAAGGATGGGAGATGGGGAAGAGCTGCCTCCTTAATTGTTCAATGCAGCTTTATTGGCAAAACCCTTTATTTTGATGCATCTTCTGATGCACCAAAGGCACCTTCATCCTCCAGTTACAGGATCTGAGCCCAACCCTGGGTACTTCAGGGCACCATGTGCCACCATTTGAAGGCGAAGGGCTTCCGCCGGACGTTGGTGCCGCAGTGGACATCCCCAGAGAGGATGTGGTAGGAGAAGTAGTCATCGATGAAGGTGCAGGTGAGGCCCAGGGGTTCCAGAAGCTCCCGTACCCGCTCCTCCAGGCAGCACCGCCCACCCACCAGTGGTCCAAAGGGCTTGGGGATGCCCAGGTGCCTGCCCAGCACCAGCATGTTGACCTGCAGCCGGACCAAAAAAAATCAGTGTTTTCCCACCCAAAAGGTGTGTTTGCGTCAGGTGTGGGTGGAAAAAGAGGGGTGGGAGGGGAGGAGGTGCCGGAGGTCTCACCATGTCTGGAAAGAGGGCATCTGCACGGGAGCCCTTCATGATGAAGAGCTGAGGGATGTCGATGATGTCCTGCTCGTTCAAACCCAGCTCGTGCTTCAGAACATCACGGTTCCAGTCGATGCAGTGCTGCAGAGAGGGGAGGATGTGGAATTGCCACCCCAGGCCATTTCGGTCCCCCCAAGTCCCATGTGCCCCGTGGCATCCTGCTCAGACCCACTCACCCACTCCATCCCTCTGAGCAACCTCCTGAACCCATCCCCAACCCAAGCAACCTCTTTCCTTTGGTTCTGACACCTCCGCAGTCATCTCCCAGCAGGAGAATGGGCTGGGGTGACCCAGCACCCAAGGGTGCCTGGCTCCTTCATGGCTGCTCTTCTTGCCCACCTTCTTTCATGCTGCCCAGCGCAACTCATGGGACAGTTTCTTGCTCTTCTAGAAATGCTTCCACCGCCCAGAAGTCACTCGGCAGCGTCGTGCAAACGAGGTGAACCCAAATCCACGGGTGCAGAGACCCACCTGCACGTGCCTGTTGTCGTTCCTCAGCGACTCATCCGCCAGGAGCTCGTCGATGCTTCTCTTCTCAGCACCCTTCAGCCCTGCACGGGGACCGAAGCAGAGTGGTCAGCGGGGACAAAGGGACCACAAGGGGACACTGGTAAGGGATGCTGGTGGTCCCCACCACACCGCAGGGATGCCCTTGCCCTCTCCCTTACCAACAACCTGCACAGCTTCACCATGGCCTTGCCTCTGCTTCTCCTTGTAGAGCTTGTAGCAGGCGTTGGGGCTGGCCAAGAGGAGCCGGAAACCCTGCGGGAGAGAGCTGAGGGGTTCATGCTTTGCTGCTGGGGGGATATTTTAGCCCATTGTCCCACCAAGAGGCACCACGTTGACTCTAAACCCAGCCCCAGGTGTCACAGGGTGTACGGGGATGTCACCACCGCAGGGTGCAGGGGATGCCACCAAGGACTCGCTCTTTTCCAGGAGGCCACCCCAAAAGAAGGTGCATCACCTAGCTCCCATGGGGAAGACAAGCAATTACAAAGTTTAGGCACCATCCCTGGGAGGTATTGAAAAGCCAGGTTGACATAATGCTTAGAGACATGGTTTAGTGATGGTTTTTTATCAGTTAGGCTGATGGTTGGACTCGATGATCTTAAAGGTCCCTTCCAACCTGGATAATCCTATGATTCTGTGAAAAAGAGTGAGGTTTTTTGGCATTTGTAGAAGATTTCCCAGGGCAGGAACAGCTCCAGGGACCCAGTACCTTCCTATCAAACGCGGGGACGAAGGTGAGGAATTCATCCACGTGGCCCACGCTCAGCCACTCCGAGTAAATCTCCACCGGAGCCTGCACTTTTTGGGCGTAAAGAAAATCCCTGACCGCCTTGGACATCCGCCGGCCGGAGGCCCTGGGGAGCAGAGGGAGGAGGAGAAAGCGAGCGGCCATCGCACCCCTCCCCAAGATTTACCCCCATCCTTCCCCCAAACATCGAACCAAGGGGAGAAGAGGCATCTGCACATCCCATTGGAATGGGAAACACTGGGAAGAGGCTGGAAATAGCCTGAGTGATACGTGTCTATAATATATTTTGATATATACATTATATATTAATAGATCTACATTACATGTTACTATATAGTATACTGATATATATATATATAAAATCGTATATATTGTTATATCTATATTATCTATTAAAATATCTATATTCTATATGTATTATATACAAATATATATATCTACATTATATATCAATATATAGTATACAAATATATTAATGTTATTATATAATGTGTACTAAATATTCTATATTACTAGAACTATATTATCTATTAAAATACCTATATACCTACATTATATACACTAATATCTACATTATATATTAATATATCTACATTAGATATTACTACATTTTATAATCTATACAAATATTATATATTGCTATATCTATATTATCTATTAAATTGTCTACATTATATATAATATATACCTATATAATCTATTAAAATATATATTTATGTATATAAATATATTCTTATATAAATATAGAAAATATAGGTTTCTATATATGTATATAGGCTGTATATATCTATAGGCATCTGGGCATTCCATCCCCTGCTCTGCTCAGGCACCTTCGGATTTAATTTCCCCCGTCCCTGTGAATCTTAAATCGCTCCTTTACGTGCTTAACGCGGGGGTGAAGTTTTCCTAGAGAGACAGCAGGAGGCTGGGAAAACATTAATTAAACTTCTTGTAATAAGGGATAATTACGGTCCCAGCGAGGCTGGGAAAATGCCATTTACCCACCGCCGTAACCGAAGCAAGCTCCCTGGCTTGCAGCGGGGCTGGGATGGGAGCATCCCATTCCTTTTCCCGGATCAAACCCCATCTGGATTGGTCCCCCTTGTTATTTTTTCCAGGAAAATAACCTCCTTTGTGGAGGAGTTTGCAGGGCGCTGTTGTTCCCACGGGGCCGCCCAGCACTGCCTGCCCAGAGCAAAACAATTTCCAGTTATTCAGGATTTTACTCTTTCCTGGATCCCCCTGCTTTTCCTTTGAATAGCCCAGATGCTGTGGGATCGGAGCAAAAAGCACCAAAAAATTTGGGAGAGGGGAAAAATCAGAGCGGTGGCAGGATTTTGTAAGGGATGAAGTAATAACGATGCACGTTAAATCTGGGATTTGATGAGAATTGGCCCAAACTCCCATTTTGATGGGAACTGGCCTCAAATTTCTGCACTGAAGGGTGCAACCTTTCCTCACGCATGGATTTTTGGTGCTTCCCTGCATCCCGGAGGGAGGGCTCGGGCCCCTCCGCGTCTCACCAAGGCAGGGGGCTGCCGATGAGGATGCGGCCCAGGGGATATTCCTTCCCTCGCACCGTCACCGGTGGGCTGACATCCAGGTTGCCGAAGGAGTCGAGGCTGGTGATCTCTTTCCCGGGGGGCTCACGGGTCACGTAGCCAAAGTCGGGGCCCTGGGGAAGAGGGTAGCGGTGAGGGGTGATCACCCAGAGATCCTGGGTGAAGGATTTTTTTTTGGGGGAAAAAAAAGAGATTGGCAACGCGACGACGCACCAGGATCTTTTTAAACGCAAAATCCTTCAAGCCTCTGTTCCTGGGAGAGTCGAAGACAACGGGGAAGGACTTGTGTGGTGCTTCCACGTAGCCAAACTCCAGCTCATCCTGTTGTGGGAAGAAGGGGAAAGGAGGAAGAGGAGGAGGAGGAGGAGGAAGAGAAGGAAAAGGGAGGAGGAAGACTCCTGATGAGGTGATAGCCATCTCAGCGAGGTGTGCGGTTGAGGGTGGAGCAGGAAATGGGGCAAACCTAGCAAAGCCTGGCTGTTGTCCTTAAGCCCAAGGGAAACAGCTGGGAGGTGACACCCCACCTGGCACCATGGGGCCTGGCACAGGTCACCCCCAGGGAAGCAACATGTGGCCACACCGGGCAGGGCCAGCAGGGCTTGGGCATGCTGTGGGGAGCACATGGCGCATCCAGCCTGTGTCCTCCTGGAGATGCAATGGGGGGTCCCTCTTGCAATGGAGACCCTCTTGCAATGTCCTGTAGGGTTCCTCTTGCAGCAGGAACCCTCTTGCAATGCCCCATGGAATCCCTCTTGCAATGGGGACCCTCTTGCAATGCCCCCCAGGGTTGCTCCTGAAGTGGGGAGCCCTTGGCAATGCCCCACGGGGTCCCTCTTGCAATGGGATCCCTCTTGCAATAGAAACCCTCTAGTAAAACCCAGTGGGGACCCTCTTGCAATGTCCCATGGAGTCTCTCTTGCAATGATCCAGGGGTCCCTGGACCAGACCCCTGTCTGTGCTGGTTGCCACCACCAGCAGCATTTCCCCATGCTTTAGTTGATGGTTGCCTCCTTCACATCTTAGCTTCTAGGTGCTTGCCCAAGCAACTCATCTTGTCCCTCTCAAGGGTGTCAAGAAAGGGGATGACACCCTACATGCCCAGAATCCCATAAGGGACCAGGAGACCACATATTACAAGCATCAATTGATGACCTGGATCCAGCGGTCACTGCGGGTTTCCACCTCCGAGCAGATGGTCAGCTTGCAGTTGGCTTTCCTCAGCAGGACCTTCAGCCCTTCCAGAAAGACTTGGTTGGCGTCTGGGCCCTGCTGGATGCTGGAGGAAGAGGAAGGAGCAAACATGGGAAGATGGGGATCACAAGAAGCCCCCCAACCCAAACCATGAAGCATATTCCTCATTCCTAAACACACTGAGTAATGGTCCTGCATGAGGTTAGACCCTGGAGAGAGTCCTCCAACCTTTCTCCTTGGGGTTGCAATAAGTGCAGTGGTGCCAGCGGGCTCCCCACCCAAAATGTTGTCCCCATTATAGCATGCATAAATCCTGGCTCACCCTACAGTGGCTATGTAGCAAGGAAAGGTCAAAAGCTCCTCCTTGGAGAGTCACCCAAACCAGTAGAGTGGTGGGTTGATGATCCTCCTACCTGCAGACAAAAACCTCCATAGGCTGCTGGGTGTTGGGCGTCATTATCCAGGGTGCCACGCGGAAAACCACTGTATCCGTGAAAATTGGGGTGCCCGGTGAATTCTGCGAAGGGTGAAATGCCAGGGAGCAGCAGTTGAAAAAACCCCACTATTGGGGGACTTCAGAGGGGACAGGACAAACCCCACATACCTTATGGGGAACCTCCAGCAAGCTGGCGCTGCAGGAAACCAACCCAGAGAAGCCCACATCAGGGAAAGCCAACCCTTCGACGTAGAAGGTGTTTTCTCCGTTGCCGATGTGGTCCAGCACGTAGGAGAGCTTGTCCGGCCCCAACACGGGTTTGTACTGGGGGTGTGAGTCACTCCCTAGAGAAACACCAAAATACCCAACCCAAGACGGGATGACCAACCCGTCCACCAGACTGGAAGGAGGCACCAGCGAGGAGGTGGCTGATGCCAGCGTGGTTTGCAGAGGAGTGGGCGTGCCTCCTCTTCTCCGGGGAACACACTTGATCTTCCTCATACAAAGAGGACTCTATACCCTCAGGTCCAACCCTTTCAAGGTGCGTAGCTCCAGTTAAGCATCTAATGATACACTTGGGTTCCCTGACCTGATTTTCGACGGGGAGCTGCTGGGGATCCAGCTGCCGGGGTGTTCAAAGGCAAAAATGCGCTGCTCGACAAGATGGGCTGCTTGGGTGGCTGGGTCATTGCCCGCACCAAAAAGGTGCCAGGAGCCACGCGGGGGTTAACTGCCCCATGGGAATGTCAAAAATTCAGCCACCTCACTGAGAAAAGCTTTTTTTTTATCCTTTCCCTTTGTTTTTTTCTGATGCTCTAAGACAGCAGAGCAGTTTTTGGGACAAATTTCCAGCAATTGGAGGTACCCAACCTCTAGTTATGGATTAAAAAAAAAAATAAAAGAAGGCTCACCCACCTTGGGGTCATGCATAGATATCTGGAAAGGAAGGAATACTCACGGATAGCGTGGAAAACCCGTACTTTATCCGCATCTGACTCGGGGATGTGCAGGACCACCTGGTACTCAGCAAAGATAGCGCTGGGACCTTGGGTCCGCAGCAGCATGACGGACATGTCCTGAAGGTCTACGGTGTGGAAAAAGATGGAAAGAGGGCACACGGAGAAAGGGGAGGGAGGTCTTGCAAGTGGGAAACACCTCAGTGAGATCTTTTGGGTCCCCTCACGCTGTAGATGACATCCTACCTGCAGGGGTCCGTATGTCCACCTGACCGCTGTCCGGCCCTCCCGTACCAGGGCTGTCCCGATCGCAGTTGACTAGGAGGACAGCACCTTGCCCATTTGGCCCCCACGTCCACTTGGCCTGGAGGAGAAGAACCCAAAGAGGATGGAAGCGAGATTTCCCCCATCCCAGCCTCCTCCTGAACCTGGGAAAACCCCACGGCCACAACCATGCTCAGGACAACCCACAACTTGCCGTCAAGACTGGTGAGGAGACAGCAGCGATGCTTTCAAGCCACTAAATTTCCTAACGTCCGCTTCTAGCAGAGCCAGCAAAGACTATTTCAAAAAGATCTTATCTTCTAACGAGCCAGGAAGTATCTGCCGGGCCTCATCTGGACAACACTATGCCGTTTCTAGAAAGGCATCTCATCTCACTGGACAATTTGCACCGCCGATTGGGCTGCAGCTAATTACCCCGGTGTAAGTGCTCGGGCATATGCAGATTTGTTGCCAAAGGGGTAAATCTCTTGCTGTGTGCAAAATTTGCAGCTGACTCATTATTTAGTGGCATGTTTCAAGTCCAAAAAATTAATAAAAAAAAAAAAAAAGAAAGACAAGAAAGAAAAGAAAGCAAAATATTTTCTCCTATATGATCCTTGGGGCTGGACTGGAGAGGCAGGAGATTTTGGCATGGAATAAGAAAATAAAGTCTTTTCCTCCTCAATTAGTACGTTGAGAATTTGCCATGTTATTTTGTCTAATTCAGACACCGACACCACCCAAGTCTCTCTCCCTCCTGGAGGTTCTTGGGGAAGAGACTTTGAACGGCTGCACCCTGCCTTGACCCTCCATACGTTGCCTACAGCAAAGTTTCTCCTTACCTTGTCCTTCCCTCTGCTCTTCACTCTTCCATTACGGCTCAAGTCCACGTCCAGGGATATCTCTGAAACACCAAGAGAAGAAGAAGCTGCTGGCAAGGGAATGAGCTCTCAGTGGCATTTTGGGCTCATCCTTGGCACTAGTTGTGAGCCATCCAACAACCACCCCACCTTCACGCCCCAAAGCTGCTCCAGACCCAATGTCTCCAACAAAATACTGATAGAAAAACCAACTAGATGGCTTTTTCATGGCTTTCTCCCTTTGGGCTCCAGCTATCTTGTCCCGTCTGGTTCCCCCAGTAGGGACTTACCCACTTCATGGCATATTTTGTGTTTTCACCAACTTCATATTGACTGTAGCATGTTTCACGAAGGCGAAACACGATGGCATGGAAGCGTTTTCACCATGGGTGAGTGGACATCTAAATAATTACTAGGCTCGATGCAACATTTGAGAAGGACTTTCCCTCACAGAGCTCTTCTTGGACCAAATGTCTGCTTCTGCTGCGATGAAGCAGAGATTTACCAGCGACCTTATCTAAAGCCCACCTAAACTTGTATTAAGCCTATCTTAATACAGAAACTCCTCCGAATCGGATATTCGGCATGTGGAAAACACAGGCACTGAAGCAAAGATTGTCCTTCTCCTTGATCCAGAGAGGAGGCCACGGAGAAGCTGGAAATGAAGCTCTAAACCTAAGCAAGTCAAGAGCGTTTATAAGGCCAAAGCCCTGTGGACAGTGGTGGCCTCAGATGGCTCCAGCAG
The DNA here is from genome assembly GCA_025769975.1 of Gallinago jamesoni. Taxonomy (NCBI): domain Eukaryota; kingdom Metazoa; phylum Chordata; class Aves; order Charadriiformes; family Scolopacidae; genus Gallinago; species Gallinago jamesoni. The sequence goes on from JAOQGH010000008.1 coordinate 7,420,566, forward strand.
AGACCATCAGTTATGGGACTTGAGAAACCATCAGCCTCTTCAGGTGTAATTTTGGAAGGCATATGCATGACTTAAGGACACAGGTCTGGCTGTCATGTGAAAATGCTTTAGAAAATTCCAAATTTAGGGTAATTAATCCATCCAAGTGGAAGGCTCTCCATCCAGACTGGTTGTCTAGACTCCCTTTGTAGTCAGCAGAAGAAAATAGGCATTTCAAGGGAATGATTCATCTCATCCTATACTTCTAAAATAGGTCAGACAACTATACTTTGGTGCCTCTTCCTCTCCATTAGTGGCAATGGAGGTCGAGGAGGGGGACGCTGGCCAAAGTTGGGTGAGATGGTCTCCTTTGGACTCTCTTCTGCCAACGTAATGGTCTTGGCAAGCAGAGGAGGATGCTCGGTCTATACATTGGGTGGGGACACGGCCCAGCCTGTGTCTTTTTTGCACCATATAAGGCAGCATAATAACGTTTTAATTATTTCCCTCTTGCTTGTCAGCATAAGTCAACACCCAAACCTTCATTGCACATCACAGATGGGCAGCCCGCGCCCCCCACTTAACTCCCATCCCTTGAACCCAACTAGATCGTGGCGTCAGAAAGGGTTGGCTGGGTTTTGAACAAGTGTTGCAGTAATACCTACCTACGCAAGTGAGATACAACCAAGCCACCGAAAGCTCATTGCCTTCCCGTCCGTAGTATGAAATCTTAACCTGCGGAGACATCACCACATCATCACCCAGGTCCCGTCATCCTGAGTAGGTGTCTCCACTCATTGGGTTGACCAACCAAAGCTATACAACAAGCTCTTGGAGGGTTCATTCAAGCCATTCTCCATTAATCATAGTTCGGCCAAACCATTTTTGCCTGCTTCAGCACAAAAACGGGTACGAGAAAAAGCCACGGTAGGAGTATTTTTGCTGCCTGGCAGGGGGTTTCTGACACCAGCTTTTGCAACCTCTGCTGTCTCACAAATGTGATCTCCTTCTCCTTCTCAGTTTCATTTTCTGTACACGATAATTACACAATTCTTTTTGAGTCTTCTCCACAGAAACGAGCTCGATGTCAGCATTACCTGGAAACGCTTGAGCCTGCCAACAATTCTCCCTTCTTTCCTGGAAAATTTGACTTATTTTTCCAACTAACCTTATTGTCATTGACGGTCTTGCTGGTGACATCAATCGTCACTGTAACCTCTATATCAGGATCCAGGGGCCATCTGGAGTTAAGCATGGGTTTTGTCGTGGGGCTGTGGATGATGTGGACCGTAACCGCGGAGGTGGCATGGACATCAAATGACATGGCACCTTTGGGGGTAGATCTGAAACAAAGAGCAGCATTGGGTTATAGACCAAGTTGTCTCTCCTGTTCTCCTCTGTGGAGCCAAATACTTGAACCTGGAATTAAAATCCAGCCTTAACTGGATGGAAAGGACTCAGAAACCATCTTCAGGTGACGAAACACGTCGTCTGAATTTTATACGTATTATTTCTGTGGTGGTGTTGAGCAAGCAGAGCTCCCACTGGAGCTCTGGCACGTCCGCTCGTGGTTGATTACAAATCACTGAAGTTTGGGCATCCAACCTCCCTCCAGAACAGCAAGAACCTCCCCCCCCCCCTCCAAAACTTCAGCATTCTCCAACAAAACCCTAACAAAGAGCCAGGACAACTTTTGATGTCAACCATTGGAGGAGATGGCTATCGTGGGACCATACCATGACCTGAAAGATGCTCAAAGTGGAGTGGAGCCCGAATCCGAGCCCAGAGAACCCGCACCCCACCTGCATGACATCCCTCGCCTTTGAAGTGCTGCCTAACTGCTCATTACAGGCCCAGCACCTCCATCCCAGGAGCACGAGTGCTCCGACCTGTCTGCCATCGGGAGCCAGCCTCCCCAGCCACACATGAAAAGGCACGGGGTGGTAAATTTTAACAGCAAGAATTAAAAAAAAACAAAACACAGAAGAGATTTGTTCCCAGTGTTGCTCTTGGCATGGCAACCCAAGTTCCTGCAGCAGCTTGTAAGGGGAGATTAAAGCATCATCTCGCTTGTCACCCCTTGGATTTAACATCGTGCAACGCCATAAATCCACCTGCCTACTTTTGCACACCATGACTTCTCAAATTTGGGTCTATTTGCCCTGATTTGCTTGCTCTCACATCTCAGCATCACCACCGGATTCCTGCCGTGCTCCATTTTCTGTCCCAAAACAGACCAAACCGCAGTCAAAGCTTGACGCGTCCATCACCGAGTTCCCCCTGGCCGGTGCTCTTGGGCAAAAAAAAATTATTCTATTTTTTTACCTAAAAGAACATTCACCCTCTGCTTTTTTGGAACAAAGCTCAGGTTTTGCTGCTGGGTCAAATTAGCCTATTTTGGGGCTCGGGCTTCAAGTTTAAGTGGGATCGAGCTCGCTTTGAGTCCAAATCCAGGGGAAAAAAATTCAAATAATAGGATTTATATATTCCTATCTGGATGAGAGGAAAAAATAATACTTTTTTAGGACAGCTAAAGCTCAATCTGAAGCCCTTTGCGGGGACGATGGCATGTGCTGGCCCGGCTCCAACACACAATCCCAATAATTGCCCCGGATGCGATCCCAACTGGCTTGTCCTGTAGTCTCTATCATTATAAACGTGATTTATTAAATAATGACAACGTAACAGCAGGGTAAATACAGCCTCCTATCTGACCAATAAAGCAACCCCCGCATTTAATGCTGGAAAAGAAAAAAAAAAAAAAAAAAAATCTCTTTTTGTGAAATCACTCGTGCAAACCTGCTGGTGGATTTTTTCTGCCTGAGCCACACATTTTCTTCTTTACCCCATTTTAGCTCCGACCCAAGTTGCTCGTCTTGAATTGCTCTTGCCTAATGTTTTCACAGCCAGAAATAGCTCCCGCTCAGCCGGGGTGTGCATGGGCTTTGCCTGCGAAGCGTCACGGCTCGGCTACGCTTCGACGCCTCGCGTTTGCCGAAGTCCATGTCCCTCCTTTGGGCGCAGCTCCGCACGGGATGTCGTCCCCTAAACCAGACCCAGTGGGATGTATCCCCCACGCACCGAAAAAGCTCACCAAATCCTTGGAGGAACTCATGATGTGGGCTCAAAATGAGCCCCCATTTTCCCCCCTAGCGCTCATTTCTCCGCCAAAGAGCAAAACCACTGTTGGGCTCCCCCAAACCCCATCAATCCTATGGAAAACAGTAGGCATACCCCCAACCCCATGCCTTACCGGCGCGTATCGAGGAAGACCTCGGTACCCAAGACGCAGACGCCATAGCTGGCGTGGCTGGTGGACATCTGCACGACCTGTCGTTGGGGCATGATGTGCCGGGGACCGCGGCCGCATGTGAAGGAAGCTGCTGCCTGGCTTTGTAGGTAAACCAGCACGACTGGATTAAAAGGCAGGGGAATTTAACTCCTCCTTCCCTCGATGACGGGGTTTCGCCAGGGGACCCTGCCGTCTCCACCTCCACCACCCAGCAAGCTGCCGCCCCACTCGCTTGAGGAGATGGAGGTGATAAGACACCCCCCCCCCCCTACCCCCGGGGGGAGCCAGGCGGCTCCGGGGAGGGGACACGAGGCAAAGGGGCAGGACGGGGTGGGTGATACCCAGCCCTGCCCCAGGATGCTCAGCAGCAAGCTCTTTCGGGGCTTATTCTCACCTTTTTATTCCCTTATAGATCCATATAAGGACTCCAAAAGCTTAACGCATTAAACGTTTCAACTCCTCCTGTTGCGCAAAGTGGTTGTTTAGGGTTATTACAATAGACTGTATCATTAAAATAAAGCATTTTCTTTAAAACAACCCAAATTTTCCATCTAGCCTCTCCACAGGTGACTCACAGCCTCAGCTATCCTACTAGGGCAATGCCCGACTGAAGGCTAAGAAAAGGAAATGTTTGTTCAGGTCGGTCCTTCCCATCCTAACAATTCCCAAGGATGGGAACTGCAGAAACGGGTGCAGGGAAAACTGGTTATTTGGCACGCAGGGAAGGGGAAAACAAACAACCAACCAACAACAAAACAACAAGAGGCTTTCGGTGGAAATTAAAAAGTTCTCGGTGTTACGCTCGGACCTCACGTTTCAAGGGAATTGGGGCAAAAGTCTCCCAGGAAACATCTCCACCGCTGGAAGATGTTATCTTCTCGGAGATAGGCATCTCTCTCCAGGCCACCCCAGGAGAAGAGGGAAACTGGGTGAGATTAATCTTGCTGAAGCTGGGAAGGAAGCCTCCACCACGCTTGGGGATGGAGGAAAAAGGCAGCGTGGGGATGGAGAACGTGCCAACAGCCCTGTTGCCACCACATTCATCTTTGTAGCCAGGGGAACGGGGAAATGTGGTCCCCATTCTCACGGAGAGGGCTGGAGCAAGGAGAAACTCAGTTTTCCGAGCAGCAATACCCCTCACAAGCCAAAAAGGTCACAGCATGGACCATCACAAGACAAAAAGGTCGCAGCAAGACCCCTCGCAAGACAAAAAGGTCGCAGCAAGCTCAGTGGAGCAAGAAGGACCAGTCCCCACCGGTGCACCGAACCACACGTCCTCAGCCAGAGGAGCAGCGACCTGCACGTACCTTCCCCCTGTGAGATCAAACCAGCTGCTTTAAACATCTCCCAGCCCGTCTACATTAAAGGCCTCCTTCCAACTTTAATTGCAGCAGAAAAATAACCGACAGCATCGTGTCTCGTATGCGAGCACGGCTTTAATAAGGTCGTGGGAGCCTGCCGGGGCGGCCAGGATGCTCGAGTGGGAAACGCTAGCGGCGTTTCCAGGCTCTCCAGGACCTCGCCTTGCTTGAGATTTTAGATAAAATCCCGTTTCCCAAAACCCAGCCACGAGCCAAACTCCTGATGTTCATGGAGTTGTGAATTTTGTCCCTTCTCAGGTCTTCCTAGATGAGCACAAGCTTTCACACCCCCCTAAAAGCCTTCGAGCTGGGGCAAAGCACAGGGGGGGAGGAGCTCATCGCATCCTCCCACCAAGTGTCTGGCCTGGGCAGCATCTCTACCGAAGGGAGCTGCAAGTTGGATTTCCCACTCGTGGCTGCTGGTCGCACTGGTTTGAACTGGGCACGGTGCTGAGCTTGCCGCCTGCTGTGATTTTAGCATCGCATCCTGCTTGGCTGGTTTGAGCCCTGTGCCGGACAGGGAACACACCTTAATCCCCACGGGGTCAGGCTGGTACGGTCTGTAATCTGGAGGGAGGTGGAGGATGGTGGTTTCGGGCTCCCAGCAAGAACAAGGGCTTCAGCAGAGGGTTTGGGAGCACACGCTTCTCAAAATCCACCCGGGATCACACCGATCCAGAAAGGATGGAGACACAGAGTTGAAATCTCATCTTCGGTTCGGGTTTGGGGTGGTTTTTTTTTTCCCAGCAAGTTTAGTCACGGCGCATTTTGAGCCGCCACGGTCACTGCGGATGCTCGCTCAAGCCTAAAACACTTTGTCTTCGTTGGGTGGTACCTCCACTCACCTCTCCTTCCTCCTCCACCTGCTATTAGCACCGACATGCCCGTGCACAGGGAGAATGATGATTTTAAGTCATCTGGCCCATTCAGAGCTGAGTGTTTCTTCCTAATAACACCTTGTCTGGAGAAGTTGCTATTAGGATCCCTGGTACGCGACGCATGGGATCCTGCCTCTCCATCAGATCGAGCGAGCTTGCTCAGCCTTGGGATTTTTTGGGCTCACTTCATCTTTTTCCCCAATTTCAGCCTGTTTCTAGCCATGATGGCGCAAGATCCGCCCCCCCCCAAGTGCTCCCCCAGGAACCCCACTAATAGCCCAAGCCCCCCTCAGGGTGTTTCTTCTCACCCGTCCTGCACCGCCACTCCATCAAGGAAAGTTTGATAACCTCCCTAAGCCGATAATTACACCTTATTTATTACTCTGCATATGTAATTGCAGGCAGGAACTTTTAAGAGCCATGTCAGCCTAATTACTCGCAACAGGGCAAGGCATCAAACCAGTTATCAAGTCCTGCTCCGGTTTGCATGAGGGTTTATTTTCTTTAGGTGCATAGCTGTAACAGCGTGGCAGGAGCATCCCGGGTAGCCACCTAGTCCCCTCCTGGGCACCTGCCTTCCCCATCCCACTTAGAAGCCAGGGAAGAAGAGCAGGAGGAGGTTGGACCAGGAAAAAAAATGCTTTTAAAGCCGGTAAACCCCTGAGAGGTTGGTCTCCATCCTGGTAAAACATCTGTGGCCAGGACTCGTCTGAGCTGGCTTTGCAACTGCCTTCTCCTGGGTGAGAAAGCACCAGGAATCCCCCTCCATCCTTTCTTCTTCTCCAAATAAAGGCGTCTGCCCGCAGAGAGCCTTCATACCTGGCAATCCAAGAGCCAAGCACCCCATAAAACTGCTTTTTTTTTTTTTCCCCTGGCGCTGGAACCACGCACGTACCCCATGCTCGCCCTGCCCACGCTTCTCCTCCAGCTTTGCATTAAATTCACTGCCCTATAAATATCTCCCTCACCGGGAGAGCAATAAAGCCACGGGTGGGCTCAGCTGCACCCAAACTCCTTCCACCCTCGCCCTTCACCTCCTCGAAGCCGCCTGCCTCTTCCAAAATAAAGCCAGCGCGGGCAGGAACGGGCAGGAACGGGCAGGGCCTCGTGGCTCGATTGGGACGGGCACCTGTTTGCACCTCCTAAACGCAAAAGGTCAGCTGGAAAGGACGCCGCACGGGGGGACATTTCCCTCCTACTCTTCACAATAAGGCACGTGCCCCAAAACCACCCCGAAAAACCCTTCACTGGACACCCACGGAGCTTAAAACCCCCTTGCACCCACCGGTTCACTCCTCCTCCTCCTCCTCGGGGAGGAGATGCTGGGTGATAGGGACGTGGAAACCCTCAGGAACCAGCTCGCCATGGCTGTTTGCAAGTTCCAGTGCTGGGACCTGTTCCCAGGTCCTCGAAATTAAAGCAGGCAGAGCTCCATCATCAGCGGGGAATTTTATGCAGAGCAGCTCCTAATCTGGCAGATCTGATTTTTTTTAAAAAAAAAACACCGGAGAACTCCTCTGACCAGATTGACTACGGCCACGAAACCACGAGCCTCCAGACACCTCCATGAGTGTGTACATCTGTATCTATATATACATCCTGCCATGGTTTACCACGTCTGATCTCCTACCTGATAGCCCAGAGCAGAGCCTGCATCACACACAGCACTTTTGCACCCTGAAAAATCCCATTCTTGCAGCGTAAAACAAGGTTTATTCAGTAACTGGCAGGGGGAGTCGCACAGGCTTTTCCCACCCCTCGTGCAATGGGGACAAAAAGGGTCTTGTGCCTGTCACCAGCACCAGAGGCAGGTACGAGAAGGACACCGAGGATTTTTCTTGGGTACAGCTGCCTCTCTCCTTCCTCTTCAAATGCTTCCCAAGGAAGGATTTCATATTATCACCACTGCAAACATCCTGCAGGGACACACACACACCCCCGCCCAAGGCTTGCAAAGACCCCAAAAAAAGCTTACAAAGAATCTGCATGGCTTGGAAGGACCCCCAAGAAGCTCAGAAAGACTCCATGGCTTTTAGCCATACCAGCACCATCACGTCAGCTGGCCCATGCGGGATATAAATACATTTATATTTATATAGAGATGTATAAAACAAACCCCGTAACCAGCTAGAAATACTCCTGCTGATTTTAAAAGTCACATGTGACGAAGTGACCTTGGGGTCTTCCTGTCAGATGGGAGGGCTTTGGGGTTGGGGTGGGTTTTTTTTTTTAAGAAAAGGAGGATTTTAATAGCGCGTGTTTTCCTCGCTGACAACTGAAACACTAAACCCTCAGGTGCAGGAATTGGGAAGCGAAAGCGACAAAAGAGAAGCTGTTTGTTGCTCCTTTTCCACCGAAGAGGTGGTTTTCCACCTCTATTTCCACAGCCAGGAGAGCACGGGGAGGTGAGGCCACCCCAGCCTATGCCATGCCAGCTGCTGGCTCTGCTTTGGGGTAGAAAGAAGGGAAAATAGGTCTCATACAGTGCCAGAAAACAGAGCCTGCTTGTACCAACAACATGCAGTTTTGGTTTCTTTCTTTTTTTTTTTTTTCCTCCTCTTTTTAAATCATTTCTTTTTCTCGTTCCTCTTTCCCCAGTGTTTCTTACTACTGGTGATTTAAACAGATAAATCATGACTAAATCACGATGCTTCTCAGAAGGAGGATCATTTTCCAGCTGTCAACAGCTCAGCTCTCAGGTCAGAGGGTCATTTCACTCAATTCCCCAAACGTTTTACACATCGTGCCACCCTGGCCACGGTGCTTTACAAATCACCAAATTTTAAGGCCCTGGGAACAGATCCCATGCAAACAACCATAGCGAGCTGGTTCCTGAGGGTTTCCAAGTGATCACTTTCCAGGAGCAAAGTGATTTATGTTTTTTTATATTCCTAAGGGAAAACATCTACAGCCCTTAATAAAATCCCCTCCTCACCACAAACCTCTTTTTAACATGTGCAGAAAAGCAGAAAAACTGCCCGTTTTGTCTTCCCAGGAGTTTATTCAGCAACACAAAGCCCTCGGCTGCATTTCCTCAGGTCACAGCAAAATAAAAGAGGATCTGCTTCCAATGGAAAACTGGATTTGAGCTTGTTCCCTACGCCCCAGCCACAGAAGGAAGAAAGCACTAAAAAATAAAAGCCCAAAAGGGATATAATATAAATAAGGGAACATCAACCCAAACGTTTCTGCTCCTGACTAATTGCTTGTGGCTTCCAAATTCTGGGGCAGAAGTTTGGGTTTTTAAATGAATATTTAGCTTGATGTTAATAAATAATGCAAATGCCTGCGTGGGCAGCAATTGCTCCTGACGTGCTCTGCTGTGGCACGAGGTGGCAAGCGGCAGGTTCGCCGTGCAAAACCACCTCTGATTTCTCCTCACTCCCCAAGTTCCCTTTGAAAATAAGGTTTAAAAAAAAAAAAAAAAGGAGTGTCCTGCTCTAGCCCAAGGGCTGGGAAATTGTATTTCTTCCTCCCCAGAGCAGACAGTGCCTTTCCCTAGAGAGCAAAGTGGTTGTCCCATGGATGCAAACACCAGCCAAAACCCAAAGCGCTGCAAAAATCACCTCTGCGTTGGGCTGCTTGTCCCAGTTTGGGGTTGGGAAGGCACTGGAGGGACAGGGAGTTGGGGACAGCTGGGGGAGCTCCTTGCATAGGGCTGGGAGCTGGGTGGGCTTTGGGCCAGCCTTCCCTCTCCATCCATCCCCTCCCCTCCCAGATCATTTTCATGGGGCTTTAGAGGGTCCAATCCAACCGCCCCCTCCCTTCGGACTGGGGTGGCGGCTGCAAATTTGTCATCCCAAACTTTGCAAGCTCCAAAAGCCAATTGATTTGCTGCGGGACCAGTCGAGGAGGAGGAGGGAGGTGTGCTGGGGAGGAAGGAGAAGCCACTGGGAGCTGCTGGGGGGGGCTCAGTGCCACCCAGAACAGGTGGGAAAGGGTGTCTGTGCCCATCATCGGGGCGTCTGGGCTGCCGTGGAAGGAGATGTTGGGGGATCGCACGCTCCGGCTGCAGCATGGGAACCGCATCGAGGCCCTGTGCGTGCTGGGCACCCGCATCTCCGTTGATGTCTACGGGTGAGTGGGATTCCCCAGTCTCCTCCTTCCATTTCTGCACCTCAACCTTTCTCCTCACCTTTATCCTTCCGCAAATCCCCCCTCCTCACTTTCCCTCCTGGCTCCCCCCAAACCCCACAGCCCTGACATTGATTTAACGCAATTTGTGGGGAAAATCTTCCCTGGGCTTAAAGCTTTGAGCATCTGTGTTTGCACGATACGGTAATTACCTCGGGTCTTTGACAGCGATGGACTTGATCCGTCCACAGTCAACAGATCCAACATCATCTGGGAAAGCTGCTGGAGAGCGGAGGGATGAGCAGGAGCCACAGGGATGGAGTGGAAAGGAGAGGATGTAGCTGGGAGAGGGGAAGAAAAGATTTAGTGACCAAGCAGTGTCCTGGGAAAGCATGGAAGTCCCCACACTACCAGCCCTGCACTCCTAAAACCACCCTAACGCGCTGCAAGATAATTATTCCCCCCAAGGAAAAAAAAAAAGTTTAAAAGCTCATTTCATTATTAATTCTGGTCTTTGCTGCTTTTGCAAATCTCACCCTCAGTATTCAAGCCAAGCAGGGCAGTTACAACTCATCAAGCACCTCTCTCCGGGTCAAATCTCCTCCCGGTGGGATTCCCAAAACCCAGAAACAAGGAAACCAAACCAGTTTTTCCATGCATAATTAAATGTAATTTAACAGTTTAAGAAACGCCCGGGCAGCAGCAAACGAGCGCTCAGATTTCCTTCTCCCCCCCCCCCCCTTCCTCTACCCAGCGAGGATTCGGCGGGACCGTCGGCATCCAGAAACCAAATAAATGATGCTGTAACCGTGATACGGTGCGAACTCTCGGGTATCAGAAGCAGGAATGCTCAAAGAGAATCTGCACCTTGGGAGCTGCAACCAGCCCAAAAATAATAGCCCTGGAAAGACAGGGAAATTAGGGACAAGGAGCCAGGAGAGGGGAAGGGAATGGCATGGAGCAGCTGGAGAAAAGCAAGGGAACATCAGACTGGGAGCGGCGCAACACCAGCTGCTTTGGGGCTGGATAAAATCACCCTGAAAATGAGAGTTTCCCATGGTAAAGTCTCCCAGCTGGGTCACCACACCATTACCATGAGCTCTTGATTGCCTTGATTGGAAAATAAACACGGATTTCTCCATTGAAGTGCAAACCCAAGCCCAGTTCCATCGGCACCGACTGTTTTGGCTGGGATTATTATAGATCACAATCTGCACCCACGGCTACAAAATAGATTCATTTTGCTAAAATGGTGTGTTCTGCCCTAAAATAAAAGACACTTAAAGCATTTCCAGGCAGGGAGGAAAGGGTAGAAAGGTGCCGGCGGTGAGCGTGGAGACGCCAGCCTTGGCAGCGAAATTAATTGCAGTGAGAACTGGGTGTTTTGGGTGCAAACCTCTAAAAATACAGTGGTTTTTTTTGGCAGGGCGGCCCCAGCTGGGGCAGTGACCTTTGGCGTGAAGCACACAGAGGGGGTGACCGTGGAGGTGACATGCCAGGGCCAAGAGGAGGATGGGTCAGCTCCCAGCAGGGGGACACGGTGGCCGCTGAATGAGGGGACAGTCTTAAGGCTCAGCATGAGCCAGGCCAGCACAGAGGTCAACGATAACAAGGTAAGAAATGGGGTGCTGGGGTGTGGGACCTCCATGGAGATAGAAAAATCCTTCCCCAACCAGGGATTTGGGGGTTTGCAGGTAACAGTCAGCTTTTACGCAGAGGGAGGGCAGCCCATCAACCAAGCCGGAGTCTTCCTCACCGGCATCGGTGAGTATGATGGCTTCTGCAAGGCAGCAATCCCTCTTCAACCCTTTGGAGTGCCTTGGAGTGGGGTGTTTTGATGCAGGGACAGAGATGGACCCAGGCCTGTTGGGTCCAGGGAGGGCTTTTGCACCCACGTAACATTGCCGTAACCCTGGGATGATGGTGGGGTCTGACCATCCAGGGATATCTCTGGACGTCGATGCGGATCGGGATGGTGTGGTGGAGAAGAACAACCCCAACAAGGTAATTCAGCCCCTTCTGCTGCACAGAAAGTCCATGGGCTTGTAAGAGCCTGAGCTCACTAAGCCCCTGGGGGGGTGCATGTTTTAGGCAAACTGGACCTGGGGACCTGAGGGACACGGGGCCATTCTGCTCGTCAACTGTGACAAGGAGAGCCCCTTCACCCCAGCATCAGACTGTGACAACGAAAGGGTATTCAACAAAGAAGGTAACCCAGCTCCAAAAAGAATATTTTTAAAAAAAAAACACAACATATAAAGCAAAAACCACTCTATTATTCCCCCTCTTTAACCTTTTTGGAGGTGAAATTTTGCTTGGGAACCGATTACCCACGAGCTGCTCTCCACCAAGCTGCTGAGTGAGCTTCCCACATGGGAATTTCTTTTTTTTTTTTTTTTTTTTAAATGCCAAGCAAACTAATTGCGGTCAAGCAGGGGCACGAAGCAGAGCCAGAAAAATAACAGAGGTGCCACTGACGGCAGAGCTTGGCCCAGGGATGCTCCGCACAGGTGAAAGGAGCTCGGGGCAAAGCGGGTCAGCTGGCAGCCAGGAATACCCACCTGTTCCTGGAAAACTAAAACCATGCGGAGTCAGCGCCCGTCGACTTCTTAAGAGACCAGGGTACGGGCTGTGCCAGGGCTGTTGAGGAAAAAAAAAAAAATAAAAAATTAAAAAAATAAAGGGCATTTGTTTCAAAGCACAAGCCACAAAGCTTTGCTAGCAGGGCCTCGGGGTGTTTTTCCTGCTTGCAAAGGCTGGTGGAGAGGGAAGAGCAGATTTCTTGGCATGGGATACGCCAACCCCACGGGGGAGCACAGAAGGTGGCCAGAGCCACGTGGTGCAGTCACCCGTCACCCCTTTTCCTTTATGTTTGCACCCCAGATTTGCTGGACATGTCTCGGATGGTCTTGAGGACCGAAGGGCCTCAGCGCTTGCCCCGGGGGTATGAGATCGTTCTCTATATTCCTGTCTCCGATGCTGACAAAGTTGGGGTCTTTTATATGCAGAGTAAGTCCTTCCTCACCTTCTCCTCCTCCTCCTCCTCCGCCACCCCTTCCTCCTTGTTTGTGGTGCTTGAGATCCCTGCAAGCTCTTTTCTTTCCGTCTCTGCCCTTGTCCTCTTCAAATGGCACTTCTGAAACAAGTCATGCCCTCAGCATCCCTTCTCCAAGTTTTTCCAGCATTGAACACTCTCGCTTTTCTTAGGCAATTGGAAAACTTTGGAGATCAACAAGCAGATAAAGCCATTTATCCAAGGTCCTCCAGCAAAGGAGGAGCCAAAACAAAGCCATGTGTCCTGACGCCCAGATGCTTCATCCATGATGGCAACATGTTCTACAACACATTTTCCCCTCCTTGGTCCTTGTGGGCACACTGATTTATTCCCTGGGACTAAAAGCCACCATCCAGCCCAGAAATGTGCCATTCCGTAGCTTGCGTTTGTTCTCCAGTACAGAAGCAGCCCATTGGCGGAGGGTTTGGTGGCATTGCCATCCCATAGCAGGTCAGAGAGGGCTGCAAGGGCAGAAACCCCAAGAAAACATCTTCTCAATGACTGCTCCATCCAAGGAAAGGCTGAGACATTTTTCCTCACCCTTCTTGTGCATGACTACAAAAATCACAAGCAGCTTAGCTCCTCTTTTAAGGTACACCTGCCAGGTGAAGATGTATCCACCTAGGGAGGCAAAGAAGCTCCAGCATAGAGGGATTCTTCTTGCGCACAAGCAAAATAGGCTTTGAAACCACCACTGAAATTCTGGAAATTGTCCATTTTTCCCTTTCTCTCCTTGCAGACCCCTTCTTTGGGCAGCGCTACATCCACGTGCTGGGCCAGAGGAAGCTGTACCACACCGTGCAGTACATCGGTGGGGCTGCAGAGCTTGACTTCTTTGTCGAGGGGCTCCGTTTTCCCGACGACACCTTCCCCGGGCTGGTCTCCATCCATGTCAGCCTCCTGGGGACCCTGGCTGAGGTCTGGGGGCCCCGGAGATGGGGTGCAGATGGGAGGCTGCAACAGCTCAAGGAGCACGGAGAATCATAGAATGGTTTGGGTTGGAAGGGAACTTAAAGACCACCCAGTTCCACCCCCTCTGCCCTGAGCAGGGACACCTCCCACTAGACCAGGTTGCTCAAAGCTCCGTTCAATCTGGTCTTGGAGGAGAGGCTGAGGGACATGGGCCTTTTTAGCCTAGAGAAGACTGAGGGGGGGGATCTGATCAATGCTTATAAATACTTCAAGGGTGGGTGTCAAGAGGATGGGGCCAGTCTTTTTTCAGTGGTGACCAGGGATAAGACAAGAGGAAATGGGCACAAACTTGAATATAAGAGGTTCCACCTAAATATGAGGAGGAATTTCTTTACTGTGAGGGTGGCAGAGCCCTGGAAGAGGTTTCCCAGGGGGGTGGTAGAGTCTTCTTCTCTGGAGACATTCGAAACCTGCCTGGAGAAGTTCCTATGCAACCTGCTCTGGGTGGACCCGCTTTGGCGGGGGGTTGGACTAGATGATCTCCAGAGGTCCCTTCCAACCTCATGTGATTCTGTGAGGAGGAACGGAGAGTGGTTCTCATTAATTCACCCCAAAAATGACCTCTGCGGGAGGGTATTTGTGGAAAATAGTCATAAAATAGGGTGTGGGAAGTCTCCAATTTCTGCTTGCCTTCCTCAGGGTATCCCTCACACACCAATCTTCACCGACACAGTAGTGTTCAGGGTAGCACCATGGATCGTGACTCCCAACACTTTGGCACCAGTGAACATCTTCGTCTGCTGGTAAAGGCTGAGGGATGATGTATTTCCAGCCAAAACAGCATCATGGTCTCCCTGGAGGTGACCAAGAGAGGCTGGGGAGATGATGAGTAGAGGGAAAGGCAGCTGCCTGCGCGGGATATCCATCCTGCAGCAGCCCTTCAGCCCCTTCCCTCTTTTCCCAGCATGAAGGACAACTACCTCTTCATCAAGGAGATAAAAAACCTGGTGAACAGGGCCGGCTGTGAGCTGAGGGCTTGCTTCGGCTACATCAACCGCGGGGACCGCTGGATACAGGTAGGTGGGCACCAGAGAGGGGGAAAAGCTTTCCTTCCCTGCTGCTGTGCCCCCATGAGGGTTTTCCTGCCTTCTTTAGGATGAGATTGAGTTTGGCTACACCCACGCTCCCCACAAAAGCTTCCCGGTGGTGCTGGACTCGCCTCAAGATGGAGGGTTGGAGCAACTGCCCATCAAGGAGCTGCTGGTAAGAGCACAACAGCATTGCCTGAGGAGCAGAATGAAGGTTTTAATGCTTAGCCTATTTCACCAGTCCTAAAAACCTACTTGCACTTGGCTCCTTGGAAGCCCTACAATGAATTCCCTGAAAAAAATGAGAGTTTAACACTTCTGCATGCAACTGATGGAGATACTACCCTGCCCATTTGCAGCTGGGAGGCCACCAAATAGCCTCACCTCCTCTCAAAGCAAGGATCAGAGCCCAATCCACATCCCAGCCATCTGGAAAACCCTTTTTCCAGAAGGTGCTGGATGAGAGAGGCAAGGAGGAGCTTACCCTCCGGGGATCAAGACTCTTGCCAAGCTCCAGGTCAGGAGTGGGTTTCTTCACCCCGAATATCCAAACAATGGGCTGGTTTTTCCTTTCCTCTTCTACGCCTGTGAATACACTGCAGCTCCTGAGAAGGAAAGGAAAGGGTGAGAGGGTCAATTTACTTGCTCAGAGTACAGCAAGATGCATCCAGCTGCCAAGAACATCCCCATGGGCCTTCTCTGCGAAAGGCAAAGAGGCAGCCAGGGGCAGGGTGTGCAAAGAAAGCTGCCTGCGAGAGCCCAGCCAGGGTGTTTTGTGAGAGCCTAAAGCCAAGCACAGAAAGAAGTAAGAGGGATTGAATTATTCCTTTGTTATATCATTAAAGGTGACATCCCCAGGTAGCCACCAACAAACCCCATAACCCCAAGTGGGTCCACTGGGCAGCTTTGGCCCTCGTCTCTCCAGCAGTAATGGGAGAAGAGGGTAGCATATTGGCAGCTCCCCTATTTATTTATTTATTTATTGCTGCATGTCACTTTGGGGAAGGTTAAGTGCTTTCGAAGGCTTTGAAATACATCTTTTCTCATGCCTGAGATGAGTACACGCAGTCCGGGATTCAATCAGGCAGGATGGGAATAGCACGCTGATCCGCTCCTGCGCAAATAAGCCGGGCAACCACTCCTATCTGCCCTCTTTAGGAATTGCTTTGCTTCTTATTTAGAGAAGCAATTTCAGCCTTTGGAGCCGCTAACACATTGTACTCCAATTTCTGCTTTGAAGCCTCCCCTAATCCCCACTCCTATCTTTCCAATCTCATTTTCCAGCTAGGAATATTTAGCCAAAGGCAACACGCACCGGGTCCTTCTCTCGCCCCAGCCAAGCCCTAAGCCCCTGGGACCCCGGCACTAGGGAAAAAGGAGACGAGAGGGAATTAGCCCCTTAAAATAAATAAATAAATAAATAAATAAATCTGGAACTGACAGGACTTGGATGTGACCCGCAAAGCTGGGATGAACCAGCACCTTGACAGTTGAAACTGTCCCGGCTCCGTGGTTTATTAAACTGAAATAAGCTGAGAGCAGGTATTTCGTCCTCAGTCCCTTCCTGCAGCACCCAGGAAAGGATCCACTCCCCAGCCGTACACCCCAAAACCACACAGGGAACCTCGTGGAAAGGCAGTCCTGCTGCACTCCCTCTATCCCAGCTTCTCCAAACACCCTCAATTTAAAAAATAAAATAAAATTTTAAAAAAATCGAATTTGAGATCGAAGCCATGCACCCTCAGGGCTCCCTGCTCATTTTTACCAACCTGTATATTTGGGTTTTACCCCTAAGGAAACCCAGCACTAATAAGCGATGGGGATTTAATGCAAACCCAACAGATACCTGATCCTATCCCAGGGGCTGCCATGAGCTCCAAGCCCACGGTGACGGGAACAGGGGAGCAAGGACAAGTTCAAGGCAGGAATTTTGTCTCCCCGCTGCCATTTTTGCGCAGTTTTTAACATCGCAAGCTCTCCCTTGGGCGTTTGACCCTGATGCATCACAACCGAGGGTTAATTACCCCTGCAAGCACAACACCTTAAATCCCAGATATATTAAGTCTTGAAAATCAGGACTTAAATAGGATTTAAGTGAAGTACAGCCCTTCGGGTGGCTCTTATGCCCAGGGTGGATTTACCCTCAGGGGCTGAAGTTCCTCTAGCTCCACAAGAGCCATCCAGGAACTCAGCTTCGGGGTTCCCCCAGCACCTAATTAGCTTAATGCAGAC
Source organism: Gallinago jamesoni (assembly GCA_025769975.1). NCBI lineage: Eukaryota > Metazoa > Chordata > Aves > Charadriiformes > Scolopacidae > Gallinago > Gallinago jamesoni. The sequence continues at coordinate 7,437,437 of JAOQGH010000008.1, forward strand.
ACTTAAACATTGGCTGCGGGATAGCAGAGGAGATCTCTCACCAGCTCAACGCTCCAGCTCTACGCCTGGCACTCACCATTTATTACTGAGCCCCAATGACCCAGAGAACTTCATCCTCTTGCCTTTCCTTTAGCCTCTCCCCACCCATGGAGAGACTTCACTCTTGATATTTTTACCCATCGGAGTCGCTCTGAGCCCAGCAGGAGGGGTAAAAGCAAAGGTATGGAGGCCAGGGGGACTCAGGGCAAAGCCTACAGTGATTTTTTTCCTTCCCCAGGGCCCTGACTTTGGCTACGTGAGCAAAGAACCCCTCTTTGAAGCCACCACCAGCCTCGACTCCTTCGGCAACCCAGAGGTCAGCCCACCCGTGACCGTGGCAGGGAAGGAGTATCCCCTGGGGAGAATCCTCATCGGCAGCAGCTTCCCCGTGTAAGAAATGGGAAATCCATGGGGTTTGGAGCAAAGGAACCATGATTGACCCTAAATGTCATCAAAAATCCTCACATTAAGGGCCATAATTAGCCATCCCTTGACCAGTTGCAAATATGGCACCCTATGGAGGGTGTGCACCCGATCTCTGCCTTCACACTTGTACCCTCCTTTCTTTCCCCCACCTTGATAGCAATTTATGTGTATGGAATGCATAAATATTTATTCCCTTTATTCCCTCTCCTGGGGGTATTTCACCCCCATCCCCAGTTCCGCAGGGAGGAGAATGACCCGAGTGGTGCGGGATTTCCTCTACGCCCAGCAAGTGCAGGCTCCCGTGGAGCTCTACTCCGACTGGCTGGCCGTGGGCCACGTCAATGAGTTTGTCACTTTTGTGCCCACCTCCGACACAAAGGTACCCCCCAAACCTCATCGTGCACACTCCGTGGGTGCTCTTCCAAGCAGCTAATCCCACTGGGGCACCTCTAGGGAAAACTCCAAAGCTTATGGGTTTGTTTTTTTTTGGTAGTTCCAACTGGTATTTCTTCAGGTTCTCACCCCTGTCCCCCAAATGAGGGCTCTGGACACAAAAAAGGGACTTGTTAAGCTAATCATCAACACAGATGGATGGAAAAAAACCATGCCTGTAAAGACAGTCTAAGATATTTAAGCCTTAAAATTCATGTGTACTGGCCAAGGATCAGAGCTGCTCAGCATCTCCCACATGTTTTCAGACCCTTCCTCTTTCCTCTAACATGAATTTTACTGCTTCTAATACAAGATTTTTTCCCCTTGGATAAATCATACCTTGACTGGGATGGTTCAGAAGAAAAGTATTTGTGTACACACACACCCCCCAAAAAACTCGAAGCAGTACTTTTACCTTACCCAGGGCTGTGCTAAGCCCCCATGGGAGATGCCATAGGACTGCAGCAAACAAACCTCCAGTGGTCCACCAAGCAGACCTTTTCTGCTGGTGGGAAGCAAGTCAAGACTGTCACAGTTTGGGCTCAGGCCCTACAAATTCAAAATTCCCATAGAATTAGCTTGATAGCAATTTTTGGCCTCTTCTGAGGAAACCAGAGCCTGGTTATCCACCTGCTCCATCCTCCCCCCTACATTGCAATACCTCCAAAACCCCCCCAAAAAATATATATATACTAACCCAGCAGCAACCTCACACCTCACTCACCATCTCATCTTTCCCAACCCTCCAGAAAACCCCCTCTCAGGGGTTTAAAAACCCCACCTGGGGTGGGAAGGATTGGACCATCCTGTCCCAGGTGCAGCCAAGGCTGCAGTTTTCCTCCCTGTCCCCGCAGCAGTTTAACCCCTCGGGGGCAGTTCGGTGGGCATTTGCCAACAGCATAAATCACTGCACCTTATTCAGGCATATCCCCTCAGCACCGTGTTTAAAAAAGGCACTAAATAACAGCAAAACTGCCTTGTTTTAAGAGTATTCAGCAATAAGGGCTTATTGCAAAAATAAGCCCCCCTTAAGGCTTTGGATCAGGCACTTTTGTTGACTGCTCTCCCTCTTGTCTCGCCCCAGCGATTTCGGATGCTGATGGCCAGCCCCGCCGCGTGCTACAAGCTCTTTCGGGAGAAGCAGAAGGAAGGTCAGGGTGAAGCCACCATGTTCAAAGGCAAGGGGACAGTGGGCAGGCTTTGGCCGAGCTTTGATGTCGGCTGAGACAGCCGGAGCCACCCTTGCAGAGCAGCCGGCACGAGGGCGGCAGCGCCTGACCGACGTGCGGGTATCAGGGGGACATGGGGACCTTTTCCCACCCGGTTGTCCTTCACAGCTGGCAAGCGGGATGCCCACCATACCCAGCCTCCTCAGGCCCTATTTCGGGAAAGCGAGTGGGACGGGAGGGATAAAGCCCTCTGCATGAAGGGGATGCTTGTTTGGTGGGATGGGGCATCTCTGTAAAGGCCAGCAGAGCTCCAGCACAGAGTAGGGGACAACCAAGGGGGCTCTTGGGTCACCATGAATTAGCACCATATTTTTCTCACTTGCCCTTCACTCCCTGCAGCGATGATATTTTGTAGGCAAGTTTGTGCACCCTTAAATTATGTTTTTTAACACCAACCAGCTGTGATTGGGTTGAGGGAATATCTCCACACCTCCATGGGTTCCTCTGGGTAACTGCCACCTGCCCGGGACCCAGCCATACCCCAAACAAGGGATGGAGGTGGTAGCTCTGGTTTTATGGAGCTGAGTGGAGGAATTTAGGAGCTAGAATTGGGACACCCAATAGCCATAATTCCAAGCTCAGGAAATGGGGATTTGGGGTTATTTTTCCCCATCTCTGGGCCATGTTTTAAGCTGGACTCCTACCAGCGATGCTTCATTTTGACAGGGGTTTGCATTTGCAGGGTACTCAGGGGCAGACACGAAACGGGTCACCATCAACAAGGTCCTTTCCAATGACATCCTGGTACAGCAGAACCAGTATGTCCAGGTAATGACCCATATTTCTGTCAATAATTGATATTTCTTGCAATAACTGCCCCGGGGTGGTGGCAAATCCTTAAGGGGAAGTGCTGTATTTTGGCTCCCCTCCTGCCTGAGATGGTTTTGGGGCCCATGCCCACCTGTGTCCCCCTTCTCGACCTGCTCTTCTCCATCCCCTCCAAGCGCTGCGTCGACTGGAACAGGGACGTCCTCAAGAAGGAGCTGGGCTTGATGGAGGAGGACATCGTCGACCTGCCAGCCCTCTTCAAGCTCGACAAGCAGGGCAAAGCCGTGCCATACTTCCCCAACATGGTGAGGGGGGGGCCCGCTCTTCAGGTCTTCCTCAAAAACTAACTTATTCAGCCAGGATGGAGTCCTCAAAGTTGTCCCCGAAAAGCACAATATTGGCCAGAAAATGAAAATATCTCCAACCAGGCTCACATAAGCCCGGGTCTACCACAACTTTGTGGCTTTTTGTTGCTTGCGGTTGGGTTAAACTACACAGATTTGAGGTGAAAATCTATCAAAGCAGTGAAATTGCAAGGCACTGGGCACATTTTAATGACAAAAAGGGGGAAAGTGATGCTGGATTTGGAGGCCTGGGAGAAGGCAGCTGTAAAAAGTGGTGTCGATGTCCCATTTTGGGGTGAGGCTGAGAGAGGAGGGTGACCAGCAGCGTTCCTTCGGCTTCATCAGTCCTGATGCCACAGTGCTCTCCTTGTGTCACCTCACAGGTCACCATGATTGTCCTGGCCAAGGACCTGGGCATCCCCAAACCCTTCGGCCCTGTGGTGGAAGGCGAATGCTGCCTGGAGGAGCGAACCCGGTCCCTCTTGGAGCCACTTGGCCTCCGCTGTTTCTTCCTCGAGGATGTGGCCTCCTACCACGGCCAGCTTGGGGAGGTCCGCTGTGGCACCAATGTCCAGCGGCGGCCCTTCGCCTTCAAATGGTGGCACGTAACGCCATAGCAGGACCTCCTTCCCCCTCCACCCTCGCCCCTGGTGGCTTTTTCGGTGTGTTTGGCTTGCAATTCAGTTCATTAATAAATTTGCTGTGAGGAAGGAGGTGCGAAATTAAATAATATGGGGCGACAATAGTGAGAGAGAAGGCGGAAAGCCCGAAGGGAGGGTGAGGTGGGGCACACACACCACCCTCAGAGCCTGCCATTTTGTCCTGCCTGGTGTTGGGGGCAGGCAGAAGGGCCTGGGCACCTTCGTCGCAGAAAGAATCAGGCTGGGAATTAAAGAGCGGGGCGCACTTGTCTCCCTCCTCCCTAAACAGGGGAGATCCAGGCATCCCGGCCCCGGCATCTCGCCTTGTGCCACACGGTGCGCCGCACTCAAGATGGCGCCTCCCCTGAGGCCGCTGCCACATCCAAGATGGCTGCCGACAGAGCCCCGCCCCTCCGTCCCCTTACAGCTGTGCCCTATGGCCGGGCGGAGGGGTCACTTCCGCTTCCGGGGCGGGAGGGGGTCGGAACTGCGCAACGCCAAGATGGCGGCGGCCGTGGTGGGAGTCTCCTTGAAGCGCAGCGTCCCCGCCCGGCTCCTGCGAGCTGGGCCGCGGCCGGTGAGGAGCCTGGAGCTACCCTGTGGCTGTCAGACGGGTGGGGGGGACCCTCGGGGGAGGCGGGAGGCGAAGGCTTCGGGGGGAGAGGGGGGGCGAAGAGGGTTGATAAGGGGGGGGGGGGGGTGTCTGGTGGGCGGGAGGGCCTGTGTGAGGTTGGGGGTGGGCGGGAAGAGTGGGAGCGGGGGGC
>JAOQGH010000008.1:7475419-7489229 GCA_025769975.1 Gallinago jamesoni
GGGAGCCCACAACTGGTCCCAGTGCTCCAGATGGGGCCTCCCCAGGGCAGAGCAGAGGGGCAGGATGACCTCCCTCCTCCTGCTGCTCACACTCTTCCTGATGCCCCCCAGGATGCCCTTGGCCTTCTTGGCCACCAGGGCCCATTGCTGCCTCATGGGCATCCTGCTGTCCACCAGGACTCCCAGGTCTTTCTCCTCAGAGCTGCTCTCCAGCAGGTCACCCCCAACCTGTGCTGGTTTGGGGGGGTTATTCCTCCCCAGGTGCAGCACCCTGCACTTGCCCTTGATGAACTTCATCAGGTTCCTCTCTGCCCAGCTCTCCAGCCTGGCCAGGTCTCTCCAGACTGTGGCACAGCCTTCTGGGGTGTCATCATGCTGAGGGCACATTCCATCCCTTCATCCAGGCCATTGATCAGTTTGGAGAGGACTGGACCCAGCACTGACCCCTTGGAACCACCACTTCTCACAGACTTCCAGCTGGATTCTGTGCCCCCAGTCCCGACCCTCTGTGCTCTGTCTCTCAGCCAGTTTCCAATCCACTCTTTCCCACTCTTATTCCCAGATTCCACACACCACCCCCCCTCTGTTTTCTCAACTTTGACAGATAAAACTGAACGTAAGGAGCTTTCCTCGTGGCTGTGTCACCACGGACCTGTGATGGGGGTGCCCGGGAGCTGGGCGGGCGCGGAGACGGAAGAGGGACGCTCTCCCGAAGATTTTCCTCCGGGAGGTGGGGGGAGCAAGCTCAGGCCCCCGAGACCCGCGGGACGCGGCCTGGCGTTCCCCGTTGCTCCTTCTTTTTTCTTCATATTCTGAAAGAGAAGAGGGAGACCTGGGTGGTGTCACGGTTAAATTAAATTAAATCACGCTCCCGAAGCGTGATTTCTCCCAGCCACAGCTCACGTGAAGCCAAACTGCTTTATTCTGGGGGCCAAAAAAACTACTGTGTTGGGACATCCTGCTGGTGGAGGAGCAAGAAGCATCAAAACAAGTATTTTTTTTTACCTGTGAAACCCCCCTCACGAACCCACAGACCTGGGTCTGTAACGAGGAGCTCTAAGAGCACCCCCTGTGCCAATCACTGTGTTATCACCAAGGGTTTCCACACCGGGGCTTCCCCCTGCACGGGGATTTTGGGGAGAAACCGCCGCTTCCTCTGGTGCCCCCCCTTCCTCCAAGAGAAACGCTGGGGGTGGATTTAACTGGGAAAGCCCCTCACCGCAATGTTGAGTTTGATGGTCTGCCCCTCCTTGAAGCCCAGGTCCAGTTTGGGTCCCTGATCGGGGTTCTCGGCCTGTTTGGCCAGCTCGCTCTGCTGCCTCACCCATCTGCAGGAATTGAATGAGGAGAAAAGGAGCCATCAAAACGCTCAGCCCGAGGCTCCCCCGGAACAAATCCTGCCCGACATCATCCCCTCTGCCTGGCAGCAGCTCCTTAAAAGGTGCTGGATGTGATCCGAGACCTCACCAGCGCCGGGGGAACGATTCCCACCAGTGGCTTGAGCCGCACGGATCCCCCTCCTCCATCCCGCCCCAAAGCCCCAGCGTCTCCCAGCACCTGGAGCAGCGTCCCAGTCCCTCAGGAGCAGCCCCTTGCTGGTGGCACATGAACAGAAGGAAAGGAATTAGAGAACGTGCCCAATTTTGGAACTGGGAAGCCCAGTTTGGGAGCCTGCTGGGAAATATTTGCGAGAGGGAGAGCTGCCTGTGCAGAGGAACAGCGGTTTCCACCGCTTTACACCACGCTTGCCCTCTCAAGCTCACAGCTTCCTCTTCCTCTCCGCTTCTGGCAGACACCCACAAAAAGGAATTGAGCTGAGGGGACAGAGGGAGAGGCCCAAACTCACTTAAAATGGTCTTGGAGAGCCACGTTGAAGTCAAAAGCATCCCCTCGGTCGACAAAGCCAACTCCGATGAAAGCTCGGCGGCCTGGGGGAGGAGGAAGAGGAGGAAGGGCTGGAGTCACAAAGCAGCAGAGGAAGAGCGAGGGGACATCCCACCCCACACGCTCCCTGTGCCCTTCACCTCCTCCAGCTGGAGCTGGGACTCCAGAGACTGAGATACGGGCCTGGAGACACCTTTAGCTTGTTGGTTAGGCCTACAGGGCTTACTAAAACCAACTTTTAAATTAACAAAATCCAGTCAGAGCAGAAATTGGTGATGATTTTTCACAGAGAGGCGTCCTTGGGCCAACGCCAAGCAGAACAATGAAACTGGTTTTATTCCTGGTGAAGGACAGAGCGCAGCCGACGCGTGGGAATGAGATAATTCACCCCTTTGTCACCGTACGGGGGAACATTTAGTCCTTGAAAGCAAGAATCCTTCACAAAAAAAAAAATAAATGAGCAAGTGAGGGCACCGCAGGCTTTCTGGGGCGATTCCCTCCATCTGTGCCCCACGCCTCACCACGTACCATTCCCGTCTTCGATCCGGAGGACAAAATATCTGCTGGAGTCCGTCACGCTCTCCACGGCGATACCAGGGAACTGCTCCACCGGCGCCTGGGCGAAGAGTTCTCCTGAAAAAATAAAAGAGAAACGGGGGGAGCAGGTTACTACCCGGGGCGTAGCCTCTCTGCGTCACCTCTCCTCCCCAGGGAGAGGGCGAGGAGCCGTCGCCTTCCCTCCTCCTCACCCGAGGTCTTGTCTTCCAGCTTGATGAAGGCGATCTTGCCCTTGGCGGTGATGCGCAGCCTGCCGCTCCACGCCGGCTGGTCCAGCTGCCACTCTGCGGCTCTGGAGAAAAAGGGGAAATGGCAACCCAGGCCTGAGCCGCCTCTCACATCCCAGACGACGCCACCGACCTATTTTAATGCCTCCCGGAACACCTCCCGGCACTCCATCTGCCTCGGCACCCCTCACCCTCACCCACGGCACCCAAGCAGCGCGAGCGAGAACCCGCTGGCACCCACGCTCGCCGCGGGAGGAGGGAGATTTGTCACGACAAAAATCCCCCAGATTTGTCACGACATTCCGTCCTTTCGCTCCGAACCAGCTGGGCCCCTGTAAAACCGGGTGTCGGGTCCCAGCGGGGGCCCGGGGTGAGAGTTGCAGAAGAGGTTTCGCTTCCCTTTCCACCGAATCTCCGGCTCGAAAGCAGTTTCTCGGGGGCGCTGAGCTGCCGTAGCTACAGCCTGGCCCTGCCAGGGTGGCCTTTAGTCCAGGCTGAGGGGAGAGGAGCCCCAAAACACACACACTGGGGGGTGGGGGGGTGGAGATACCCCGCTGGGGGCAGGGATGTGGGGCAGAGATACCTCAAGGGGGATAAGAAGAGGGAAGAGCAGCCCCAAACACACAATAGGGGTGAAGACATCCTGCTGGGGGCAGGGATGTGGGGCAGAGATACCTCAAGGGGGGTAAGGAGAGGGGAGAGAAGCCCCAAAACACACAAGGGGGGTGGAAATACCCCACTGAGGGCTGGGGTGTGGGGCAGAGATACCTCAAGGGGGGTAAGGAGCCCCAAAACACACAGGGGGGTGGAAATACCCCACTGGGGGCTGGGATGTGGGGCAGAGATACCTCAAGGGGGGTAAGGAGAGGGAGAGGAGCCTCAAAACACTCAGGGGGGATGGAGATACCCCACTGGGGTCAGGGATGTGGGGCAGAGATACCTCAAGGAGGGTAAGGCCCAGCTGCCCCACATCCTGTAGCCAGGTCTTTCCCCCCCCCCTCCCTTGAGGTATCTCTGCCCCACATCCCATAGCCAGGCCTTACCCTCCCTGAGGTATCTCTGCCCCACATCCCATAGCCAGGCCTTACCCCCCCTGAGGTTTCCCTGCCCCACATCCCATACACCTTATGGGGAGAGGATGCCGACACCCCCAGAGGGAAGGGGGCAAACCCCCCGCAGACAGACAGCCGTGACAGGAGGAGCAGACACCCTGCGGGGAGGGAGGGAGGGACCAACCGCCACGTAACCCACTGAGGGGGTCAAGAAGCAAACCCCCTTCCCCCAGCGGGACGGAGCTGAGGGGAGAGAGAGGGGCAGGCCCCCACCTGTAGCCGCGGTTGGAGGCCCGCGGCGGCACCCGGTAGACGTGTACCGCCGGCTTCACGCACAGCACCGCCTCGTACTCCTCCTCCTCCGCCATGGCCGCCATCGCGGCGGAACCCCTCCTCCTCCTCCTCCTCCTCCTGCCGCCGCTCTGGCCTCTCCCGCCTCCATGGTACGTCCCGCCTCCATGGTACCGCCCCCATTCCCCCCCACGACGGGCCCGAGGGGACAGACGGCCCTTCCGCACCCGCCGCCGCAGCGCCCCCTGGCGGCCGGGAGGCCCCACTGCCGCCCCTTCCCTCCTCCCACTCACTGAAAAGTCACTTTTTCCCCCCAATTTCACCTTAAAAAAATTAAATTAAATTAAAAATAAGACGTAAGAGGGAGACAGGGCTCGTGAAGAGGTCAGTGCACGCTGAGCCCGGCTTGCCACCTCGACAACACCTGAGAGGGGACACCACCAGATAGCACAAAAATATATTAATTAAATTAAATTAAATCAGATTTACTTATTTTATCCTCCATGAGCATCCAGCATTTGGAAACCACATCTTCCCTCCAAGCGCTTCCAATTCCCACCCTCCTCAGGGCACATCTCCCCAAGCAAGCCTAAAACAAAGGCCAAAATTTCCCCTTTTTGGGTAAATCCTGGCACAATCCCCAGATTTTACCTTCCTGACGAATTGTATTATTTTTTTTTAAGGATCTATTTGCGCTGGGAGCTTAAACTGCCAATGAAACATCCCTCCTGCAGCAGCCCCTGTGAGAAACAGGGGGATGAAGGAGAAAAAAAAAAAAAAAAGTCATTAAAAGTTTAAAGACATTTATTTAAAATACAATTTTATAAAACGTTTTCTTTTCGGCGCACGTTTTTTTGGGGTGAAAAACAAAAAAAAAAAACCCAAACCACCACGCGGTACCGTGTTTATCCTCCACCCTTCCCGGGACGAAGGGGCAGGAACGAGCGCCCAGCCCTGCCCGCAGGCGGGACGTGTCCTGGTCACCGGGGACAGAGGAGCCGGGAGATTTCGGTGCCGGAGACAGAGATTTCGGTGCCAGAACTGGAGATTTTTGGTGCCGGAGATGGGACATCTCGGTGCCAGAAATGGAGATTTTTTTTTTTGGTACCAGGAGGTGGCAGCTTTAACGCTGGCCGGCTACACCCCGGATCGGGTGAATTTGGAGGGGATGTTTTTTGGCCATGAAAAGCTATTTTTAGTAATAATTAAGGAAAGGCGCGGTGGCTAACGGTTATTGCTGACGTCCTTCTCTCCTCCCACTCCCCCACTCCCCCCGGGGGCTCATCCTGGCTGGGGATAAATATAAACCCTTCCCCCAAAAAAAAAATAAAGCACTGGTGGTTGGGGACCCCCGGGGGGACATCCCACCCGCCCATCCCCACCGTCCTGGGTGCTTTAATCAGCTTTAATCAGCTAATTAACGCTCCAGCAGATTCTTTTTATACACAGGTAGTTTTATTTTACCGTTTTTCATTTGTTTGTTGGGTTTTTTGTGTTTGTTTGTTTGTTTGTTTGTAAGCCGTATTTCCATACACGTCTTTTTGTCCGGTCACTTCCTCCCTTCGGGTGGAAGGTGGCTTAATTAAGATTTTGCTCGTTTACCCTTGAACCTACTGAGCACGAAGCGGCAGGAAAGGGCTGCACCCGTACAGAATAATCCGCCCGTAACCAAAAACTGGTTTCTAGGTACCGTTCCCCTCCAAGGAGAGCGTTTAGTGTTCATCTTAATCCCTCCATATTAAGCGAGATTCATTAGGTCAGCTTCACCCCCCGGGGCTGGAGGTGGTGGTGATGGTGGGGGAAAACATCTGCTCTTCTTGAGGACCACCAGCCTCTTCTCAGGAGCCTGAGGAGGAAAAATCCCTTCCCCGAAGCGAGGAAGAACTCAGGGGGAATCATCCAGGCTTCATCCAACGTTGGTTTCGTTCCCACCGTCCGCGGTTTCAGGGAGGCAAACGCAGGTCGTACCGTGATGGAGATGGGATGGGAGTCTTCGCCGCTGGAGATGGGACCCTCAGGATGTCCCAGGGCTCCTTCCTCACCCCTTGAATTCCACGGAGCGGTGCCGGTTACTCTCCTCGCGCCGGAGCCCCGATCCTTCGCCGCTTTGGCTCTCTCCTACCGCAAAACAGCGGCATTTTCCACGGGATCCGACTGCATTCCCTTCTCCCCAAAATATAAACAAGGGGAAAAAAAAAAAACAACACAAAGCCAAACACAAAAAAAAAAAAAAAGAGAGATGTGTTTGAAGCTTTTCTTCCAAGCCAGCAGAAAAATACCAGCCAAGCTTTACCAGGTGCAAGACGTAAACTCAGTGGTCGGACTCCGCCAGCTCCCAAAATGATGGGAAAGGCTGAGGATTCGGGAATCCGCTCCCAGGAGCTTGGCAGCAGTAGAAATAGAGACCAAGAAGCAAGAGCTTGGCAAACCCGAGCTGTTAGAAGTCGCAGAAATTCATGGAAACTCCTTTTTTTTTGAAACGCTTAACTACCTTCTCTCAATTAAAACAAAACCAGTTAGTTAAAACCTTTCCCATGCACTCCGTTGATCCAATATACAGAAAACAAACCGGAAAAAAAAAAAAAACAACAATAAAAATAAAATATAAAGAGATCCTTTGAAAACAGAACTTGCTCTTAAAGTGAGGAGGACAACATGCGCGTCTGGAGAGGCTTCCCATAGTTCCTTTTTTTTTTCCTTAAATCCCAGGTTATGGGTACAACAAACATTATTGCTGGCGCTAGCTTCAACCCACGTGGCACACACACAACTCCCTGCACCCCTCCGAGTCCTTTACACACACACATCCCCCCCTCTGCCTCGTCGTCCCCCCCCCCCTTTTTTTTTTTTTCCCCCCCCTTTCTCCAGCGCCTCGGGGACAGCCCTTCTCGGTCACAGTGGGTGGAGAGGGGAGGTCACAGTGCGTGGGGGGTTGGAAGGTCACAGTGGGCAGAGCAAAGGGGGAATCACAGTGCAAATAAACCAGGGAGTTCCCTTTGCTCGAGTCCGTTTGTCCGTCCCGGCGGCGCGACCCGTGGCGGCGGACCCTGCCTTCCGCAGCGGCATCTCCCGCCGGCGTTTATCTGCGTTGTTTGAAGCCTTGTGAGCCATCGGGACCCAGGGGCTGCCTGATCACATTGTTGGGCTGTCTGGTGTCTTCCGGCTGGGAGAGCCTCGGCGGCCTGCCAGGAGAAAGGAGAACAGAGGCTGCTGTCGTTTAAAATGAAAATAATAATAATAAAAAAAAAAAAATAATTAAACCAGGACTTTTGTCTTGGGAGATTTGGGAGTCCGCTTTTCAAGTAGCCACGAACCACAGGAAGTCACAGGGAGAGCACGGTGTCACCAATTTACCTGCATTCGCTTAAAATGCTTAAGCTCCACGCTCCCGACTGCACGTGGCAGCTCCCTTAAATCCAAAACCTTGTGGAAAAGTCAAGTCAAGTAGAGAAACCATTGTGGGAAAGTCCAGTCAAGTAAGAACCCCGTCGTGGAAAAGTCAAGTCAAAAAACCTTGGCAAAAACCAAGGATACGTCCGACCAGGATAACTCCAGTTGCCCACACTCCTCTCTATGCCCCCAGCACGCTCTTCCATGGATCTAAGATAACTTTTATGGCCTTATCAGGCACTTGTGCTTCCCTTAATTCCCATAAATTTGAGATCTATGATGATTTGTGATCAGAGGCTGTTGTGGTTGAAAAAAAAAAAAAAAAAATCAAAAAAAGAAAAAAAATTAAACCCGGACTTCATTTCTTTCCAAAGATTTGGGAGTCTGATTCTCATGTAGCCAAGACCCACAAGGAAACTAAAGGGAGAGCAGGGCATCATCAAATTACCTGCGTTCATTTAAAATGCTTAAGTTCCACAATCCTGTCTGCACGTGGCAGCTCCCTTAAGCCAAGGAACCCTTGTGGAAAAGCCAAGTCAAGTCAGAAAAACCACAGGGAAGAGTCAAGTCAAGAATCCCTCGTGGAAAAGTCAAGTCAAGACACCTCATGAAAACGTCCAGTCGAGTCAAAATAACCTCAGGAAAAGCCAAGGATACACCCCACTAGGTTGCCCATAACTCTGGTTGCCCACACTCCTCTCTAAACCCCCAGCGTGCTCTTCCAGGGATTTAAGATAACCTTTATCAGGCAACCTGTGCTTCCCTTAACTCCCATAAATTTGAGATTTATGATGATTTACGATCAGAGGCTATTGTGGTGTAAAAATCCAGCAATATCAAACTAGGACACCATTTCTTTCCAAAGATTGGGAGTCTGATTCTCAAGTAGCCACGACACACAACGGAACTACAGGGAGAGCACCGTGCTATGAAATAACCTGCATTCACTCAAGAGTGCTTAAATTTCACTCTCCTGTCTGCAGGTAGCAGCTCCCTTAAGTCAAAAAAAAAAAAAAAAAAGCCGTCATGGAAAAGTCTATTAAAAAAAAAATCTGCAGGGAAAAGTCTAGAGAAGAACCCTTGTGGAAAGCTTAAGTCAAAAAAACCTCAGAAAAGCCAAGGATACACCCCCTCCAGGATAACTCTGATTGCCCACGCTCTTCTCCATGCCCCCATCACGCTCTTCCAAGAATCTAAGATAACTTTTATGGCCTTGTCATGCACTTCTGCTTCCCTTAACTCCCATAAATTTGAGATTTATGATGATTTATGATCAGAGGCTGCCGTGGCTTAAAAATAAAAACAAAAATATCAAACTAGGACTTCATTTCTTTCCGAAGATTTGGAAGTCTGATTCTCAAGTAGCCACAGGAAACTACAGGGAGAACACGGTGCTGTCAAATTACTTGTGTTCATTTGAAAGTGCTTAAGCTCGACTCTCCCTTCTGCACGTGGCAGGTCCCTTGAACCAAAAAGCTTGTGGAAAAGTCAAGTAAACTCAAAAAAAACTTCAGGAAAAGCCACCAGGACAACTCCAGTTGCCCACACTCCTCTCTAAACCCCCAGTACACTCTTCCAAGGATATAAAACAACTTTTATGGCTTTATCAGACACTTGTGCTTCCCTTAACTCCCGTAGATTTGAGATTTATGATGCCCTCCTTGCTAACAAAGCGTTCCTTTCTCCTTTCTGGCCTCACTCGACTCCAAGGAACTCATCACCCTCCTCCTGATGGGAAGGGTGGTGGAGAGGAGCACGGGCCAAGCTGCCGTGGCACGAAAGGCTGCTCTCACCTATCGAGGATGGGCTTCTCCTGCTCTTCTTCGGGGCTCGCGCTGCCCAATATTCGTTTCCTGGCTTCCGCGTACTCCGCTTCCCTCTGCGCCAAGGATTTGACGGGGAAGGCCGGTCTGCTGGCGGAGTTGGGATTGCTGAGGACACCGTTGGTGGTCGGCCTCTTCAAGATGCGGATCTGCGGGGGGGGACCTGCAGGAAGGCTGTCGTCCTGAATCACGATCGGCACTTTAGGAGGAGATTTGGACTTTCTACTGTTTAAAAGAAACAAAAAAAAATAAAAAAAACCAACACGTTTGATTGGTACTTTCTACACCAAGCCTGTTTTTCGCTCTGCATGCGAATTCCTCCCAGTCAGATGTCATTCCCATGATTAAGAAGGCAGCCTGTAATAATTAAAGACCTGGTTATATTTGTAACCCTAAACTAGAGCGGCCAGCGGGTTTGCAGGGGGTTAGCTCAGTAAGGGACAGAAAACAAGTCCCTGCTGCGTTTGACATCTTTAAACTCGACCGAGGGGGAAGGAAGTGGACACCAGGCAAAATTTTTAGCACTTCTATTCAAAGGTATATCAGTATAAGGACCTCGATTCCATTTCTTCCAAGGATTTTCAGGGCTCCTCTCACCAGGATACCCAGCCTTCTGCTCCAACCTTGCCCATTTCACTTCTCAGAGCCAGCCCTGGTCCTCATCTCACCATCTGAATTATTTTTTTTTTTATGGTCCCTTCTCTGTGTGCAAGACCCAGAGAAGCAATACCAGGACTCCTACTAAGAATCAAAGAGGAAAAAAATAAACCAACAAAAGACTTCTCAGAGGTGATTAGGAATATTTCTGCTAGAAAACAGTGACACACACGCCCCGGCCCCAACCCAAAGTAAGCAGGAAAAGAAAATCCTACTGATGCAAGACACGGCAAGCCAATTTAGGGCCATGAGTTGGGATTACCTGACTCACCCATTTCTTCCTTTGAGTGGCTTTTTCTTAAATGGCTTCCCCATAGCTGTAGCTACATCCCGTCTGGAAGACCCGGCTCTGAAATAAAATCACTCTCAAGAAGCTTTCTGCTACCCAGCTACGGATGGAAAGGGCCATCTAGTGGCACGATTAGAGAGATTCCCTGTTTCTGAACTCAAACCCAGCACGCTCTCCTCACTCTGAAGCTGTTTCCCCACTGTTCCCACTCCCCAGGCCTTTGGATGTCCAACAGCACCACAGGAAAATAAGGGTGGTTTTTCTTCCCAAACCACACAGCATCGTTACCTTTCCTTCTGTGTGATCTTCAGCTTCTTTTCCAACCGTCTGTCTATTTCCTACAAAAAAAAAAAAAACAAAAAAGGAGATAAAATTAAAATCCTGAAGGCTTGGAGAAATGGAAGTTTGAGCCTGTCTGCACACACGTTTCGTGTCACAGCGATACTTGGAGAGAGTGTGTGTGTCTCCAGCTGAGGATGACTTGCAAAATCAAGAGGGAGAGAAAAACAAAGCCACCACGTCTATTCCACCGGAGCCATTACTACACCTACAGCGGGCTGTGGATTCTGCGTATCGCTGCGAGGAGGCAGCTGCGAGGCGCTCATCTTTCATTTTAAGGACTCCGGCTGGCAAGAAAGCTCCATTTTGGGGTAAAGAACCCTCAGAAATACGCAGCGAGGTATTCCCAGATCCCAGAAGGATCCTCTCGGGGCAGAGCAGCAGCAGCAATCGGCCGGGGCGACTCACATCAGTCTACATGCTTGATTTCAGCGGGCCAGCTCAGCCCCGGAGCCTGTAGCCATTCGGAGGACTAGCCGGCAGGTCCGCATTCCTGCTGCTTGCCGCAATAATCCTCCTTCACAAGAAAAAAAAAACAAAAAACAAAACAAAAAACCAAACCCCACACCAAACCAACCCTCCCTGCCCTGCCTGATATGCACCCAAGGACTCGTCAGGGCAGAGCAGAACCTTCTTGCACTTCTCCTTCCCTTTGCAACAATCGCTGCCGAGTCATCGATCGGCAGAAAAAAGGTATTAATCACCCCCCCCCCCCCGAATGCCAAGAGTGGCTTTAAGCATGTCATCTTCTGTCCAAGGCTCACACCTACCTTAGCAAAGGTGTTCAGGTTTTGCAATGGGAGCAATTATGCAGAGAAATGTTGCTAAATAGGAAAATAAAGCGAGCTTTCAGTCCCAATCTCTCTCTCTCTAGGTAACCTTCCCCAACCTCGCTGCTATCTTTAGGATCTCACGACGGGTGATGCTATTAAAAGAGCCACCGAAACAGCGATGTCTTTTATTTAATCATCAATGAAAAAGGGGAAAAAAAAGAAAAAGAAAAAAAAAAAAAAGCTACCTGAGAGTGTCCTAGTTTCGTCAGCCGATAACTGGCAATCCTGAAGGAAATTCCAAGCTTCTGGCAGGAGGCAGCTGCTCTACTTTTCAGGCGGGTTTGCTTAACTCCGCTGAAAAGCTCGCTGCCAGCAGAGCCTACCCTGCTGTCAAAAACCACAGCAGGCACAACCCAGTAAAGAAACTGGTTTGCACAGTAATTCCCCGATGCCCCAGTAAGCAGGGAATGAACACAAGTCGCTACAAGACGCCAGACCACGGTGTTTGCTCTCGGGTCATGCAGCTACACAAGCCAACAGCCCACAGTAGCCTCCATTGAGAAGGGAAGAGTTATAAACCGATTTCGGGAAGATAAACAGTGGGTGGGAGGTGGAATTTCCTACCAGACTCTCTACTGGGAGGCAATGGGTGATTTCTAAGGACAAAACCAGGCAGGGGTTTCACATGGCGTTGAGCTGACGGCCAGGTCCCAGCTAGAGCCTCCTGTCAAAGGCAAACACAACTGCAGCTTCCTTCCTCTTCAAGGGGGACAGGAGGAAAATCCCATCCTGACACAGCTCGGGAGGATGGAGAAAAACGTGGATCAGCTGCCTCCTGTCCCCAAAGACGGAGGAACAGCCGGCCGGGAACAGGGAAACGGATATCCCAGCAAGGATGGAGACGTCGTGGAGCAGCCGGTGGCAAACAATAAAAGTCCAATTAAGGGGAAGGGGTTACCTCATCTGCCCGCACCACGCCACAAGAGGTTATATCCGGCTATAGAAGAGGCTTTAAAAATGCTTTTTCAAACCCAATAGCGTTAACCGCGCCTCCCCAGGGCCTCCTGGAAGCAGAGGACTGGAAGGAAGCTTCCTTAAATATCCTTTATTTAAATTCTTCAGCGCGTGAGGGAGAGGGATGACAGGAAGATGGGGCAGAAAGGGGGGAAAAACTCATTTTGCCTATAATGTTTGGTGCCACACAGAGACTACGGAGCCACCTACGAGTCAGAAGCCCAGCGCTGAACCACCCAGCTCGGGAGACAAGTTTGGCAGCCCACAGCGAGGACCGCGGGGCACAAAAGCGTGACAAGCCACACGGTAGCCACGAGGAAGGCTCCGTTCTGCTCTCCCCCCCTCACAGAGTGACAAAAGCCACATTTCTAACATTCCTGGTGGCTTTGCGGGTCAGTCCCGGGGCGAAAGTGGCGGTCCCTACGTGGGACTATGAGATCCTGCAATTGCAAAGCGTCGGTTCGACCTCAGCACGTGAAAAAACAGGCTGATTAACACGACTGTCACACCGAGCCCCGCCGGACGGACTCTTCACGCCCTCACACGCGCCAAACTTCCTCCGACTGCATCCTCTGACGCCAGAACCTGCAGCTTCCCCTATCAGAAAAAAAGCAAACAACAAAAAACCAACACAAACCACAAAAAAGCCCAACCTTATACAGGTCTTTGATTTGCTCAACACACACAAACTTACTCGAAAGGATCGTTCAAACCCTGCCATGGTAACACCCCTCCTCTAAACAGCTCTTTACGGACCAGTTTCACTCCTTCCTACTCCTGCACAGACCATTTCTTGCAAAATACTTGGTATTTTTGCCTCCTCAATTGCCAGTAGTCACTAGGCACGTGGTCCTGGTTCATAAATCACCGCACGCGGGGTCAACAGATGCTCCGTGCCTGGGGAGCTCCTCACCGAGGAGCAAAGTAAGAGGCAGCTAAAACCCCCCTAAGTCCTAACATCAGCAGCTGTCAAAACCACCGTGTACTCTCCCAAAACAAGAGGCTTCCTCCACACGTAGAAATCCTGGCAGAAGAGTATAAAACACTCATCCCACACCAAACACACCACGTATCACTCTCACCCCCATCCAAACACCGAGCCTCAGAATTCCCGGCGCTGCTGAGGGGATTCCAGCTGCCTCCAGATATTCACTGAGCTTTTGGGGTAAAAAAAAAGTCTTCTTTTGTGTTCAAAGTATAAAAAAAGCAGCTCCCTACCTAACACACACCTCTTGATGTGTTAGAAGTCAGGTTTTCTTTTAAATGCAGGGATTGACCCCATCTTTTCTCAGCACTGCAAAATCCAGGTGTTTAATAATACTGTGTTTGGAGTTACAGAATCACAGAATCACATGGAGTTGGAAGGGACCTCTGGAGATCACCCAGTCCAACCCCCAGCCACAGCAGGTCCCACAGGAACATGTCCAGGGGGCATCTGAATGTCTCCAGAGAAGGAGACTCCACCACCTCTCTGGGCAGCCTCTGCCAGGGCTCTGACACCCTCACACCAAAG
>JAOQGH010000008.1:7611018-7636656 GCA_025769975.1 Gallinago jamesoni
CATCCCTGGAGGGGTTCAAGGGCAGGTTGGAGGGGGCTTTGAGCAACCTGGTGTGGTGGGAGGTGTCCCTGCCCAGGTCTTTAAGGTCCCTTTCCAACCCAAACCATTCCATGATTCTATGACTTGAACCCCATTTCCCAAACAAAAATAGCTCCTCTTACGCTATGAGCTTAGGCTGGCCCGGAGAGAGATCCCAGAGAGCTCAACTCAGCTCCTGTGGCCCCACAAAGCCACACCAGGGTTATCATTAGCTCCAAGCGCTCCAGATTTCAGGTAAAAGGCAAAGAAAAGGTTTTATTTCTCACCTGAGACGGGGTCATGCTCCGGGAAGGCAACCCGATGGGCGAGGCGCCCGGGAACTGAGGGTGCCCGAGCTGCGCTGCCGTGTGGTAATTCCTCATGTCGCCGTACACGGAGCGATAATCGTGGAAGGAGCTCCCGGCGGGGTGCATGATCTGTACCCCGTGTGGTACCACCACCGGCTGCGTCAAAGGCAGTCCGGGCAGCTGGCTGCCGGAGGGGACGCTGAGGAGCCGGGGCTCGCTGTGAGGAGAGTGTGCCATCTTGCCTTCGGAAGATTTTGGCGTCTCTTTACCAGGTTGCGGGGTTTTACTGACGGGGGGAGTTTTCACAGCCCCTTCGGGGGTTCGGGATTGTCTGGTTTCCGAGTGGTGCTCGCCCACGGCGGCCATGTGGGGGTGCATGATCATCCTCACGTCCCTGGGGACGTTGTACTGGTCGAGGCGGATGCTGGTGGGGTGCATGCGGTAATCCGGCTGCATCACCAGCACGTCGGACTGAACCGGGGCCGGTCCCCGGCACACCGTGGTGTGGTGGTAATGCATCTCCTCCTCGGGGGCGTGCTGAGAGGAGAGAGGAGGTATGACGATGTCTCGTATCGGAGCTGGCTGGGGGGTGCTGGATCGCTGAGGTTTGATCTCTATCTGGGGTTGCAGAGAGGCTCGGGGGGAATGGAGAGCTTCCGGGCGGATGCCGTAAGGGATGCCGGAGAGAGGAGGGGTGTTCATCCTCACCTCGCCTTGGGACAGATGGCCCAGGGACACAGTCTGCGTTACGCTGTGAGGGGGCATGATAACAGATTGCTCGGGATGCATGCTGGAGATGTACTGAGGAACGGGAATTCCCGGTGCCAGCATGACCGGGGTGCTGCTCGATAAAGCGGGAGAGGAGGTACTGCCGGGATGACAAGCCCTGGGGAACGGCGACGGCGAGTGCCCGCTTGTCCGCGGCGAGTGCGGCTCCTGTTTGGTGACCCCCAGGTGGGAGATAGCCCGGTCGGTTGGGGTGCTGGGACCCGAGCTGACGTGGTTTGCTTCCGAATGCATTTTCCCCGAGAGGGAAGGGTGGTGGGGACTGACTCCGGGACTCAAGTTGGAGGGTTGCAGAGTCTTGGTCTCCACTTTCAGAGCAGCCGGATCGGACAGTTTTTTGTTCACAACCATCTGGTTGTGGACGAGTACGGGAGGAGTGTTTACAGTCTGAGTGAGGACTTTACCGGGCTGAGACGCTGGAGTCTGGACAGAAATGTGGGACGAGTCGGATTTCTCCAGCGCGGTGCGCTCTTGTTTGACGGAGGAGATGACGGGCGACGTATTGTAAGCTTGTGTTCCTAGTACCAAAGAAGAATGGGTAGAAACGGTCCCGTAGCCCGACGAGGTCTGGGAGCCCTTCGGCGTTGGCTGAGATGGTGTGAGAGGTTCCTGTTTAATCTGAGACTTGGAGACAGACTGCTGAAACTCTATGTCGACAGCGCTGGCTGGGGGAATCTGGCTGATCTTGGCACTAATTCGCTGAGGGCCTTCCGTCTTCTGCCCCGAGTAGCTCAGAAGGACTACGCCTTCCGAGGTGTTCACCCGCAGCCCCGGACTGGACCCCGTCTCTACAGGCCTCTCCTCTATAATAGACATGGATCCGGGATGAAATCTGCTGTTATCGTTTGTGCTTGACCTCTGCTTAAATTTGGGCGAGGGGGCGTTGACGAGGCAGGTCTGGGTTTGGGGAGTTTGCTTCACCAAGGTGATCCTCGGGGCCTCCTCCAGATCCACGCTGTGGGGCATCCTGCTTATAACCGAAGTGGCTTTGGGGGCGATGACAGTACTTATCTTTTCCTTCTCGCTGAACACCGGCGCTTCGGCCACCGGTGGGTCCAAGGCATTGGTGACGGGAACCGCTGGCTTCTCCTCCGAAACCGGCTTTATGGCCTCCACCGCAGGGTGGAGAGGTGCCTCCTCCAAACGGGGGGCGCTCACCGGCTCGGCGTGCGTCGTCGTCACGTGCGTGGAGGTTATGCTCGTCGCCGAGACGTACTTGGGCTCCATGAGTATCTTCCTCAACGTGCTGGAGTTCGTATCGATATCCGACGCCTTCGTGTCCGGCGGGAGAGCAGGTGGAGGCGTGGAATGGGCACGGGCTTCCTCGTGCCTTACCATCCACTCCGGCACCTTGGCAGCGCCGGGGTGAAGGGGGACGATGGTGGCGGGCACCGGGGTAGGCAGTTTGGCCGCCACCGCTGCCGAAGGGATGGCAGGAAGGGCTGGGTTTGGGGCGCTGGGCGGTGTGATGGGGGCATTTTCCATGGGTGACCGTATCTTGAACCCGCTCTGGCTCCCCTCATCGAGGGGAACCGGTGGGGCGGGCAGGTCCAGAGGGGCTGGAGCTTTCGGAGAGGTGTTGCTCTCAGCCACGGCTTCGTGCACGGTCACAACGTCAGCAGCCGTGGCCTTGCTGGCATCGGAAGCGCTTGGCTCCACGGATGCCTGAGCTATGGTTTTAGTTTGCTTCTCCTCCTTTGAGGCCTCTTCAGGCTTCGTCTTCACCTCGCTGGCGGGGGGCGATTTGCTCGGCACCCTCTCCGGCTCGAAGGCATTGACTTCGGCGGCGTCGCCCTTTCTGCCCGTGCTCCTTTTGCGTCTCTGCCGGGTGGTTTTCTGACGGCCCTTTTCCTTCCGAGCAACTTCAGCCTCCTGCAAGGTCTCGGCCTCCTGGGCGGAGTTGGAAGATTCGCTGAAGCTGACTTCGCTCTCCTTGCTCTCCGTCTCCACCGCCGACGGGGCAGAGCTGGCAACCGGCTGCACGGCGGCCTCGACGGCAGCCTCGGTTTCCAGGATATTATTCACTGCCTGATCAGTCTCGGGCTCCATCTCCTCCCGAGGTGATGGTAACACCAAGGGCTCTGCAGGGATTTCAGCCTCCGATTCCGCGGGATAGGTCGGGGGTGCGGGAAAGCTTTCTGTCTCCCCAGAAATATCATTGATGATGGAGCCGATGGCCGCTGCCAGCTCCGTTTCACTGGCCTGATGCGCAGGTTTATCCCCTTCCTCCTCCTGGCGAACTTCAGGCACGTCTGCCGGCGGCTCTTTGTAGGCAGCGATCGACGGAGGAGTTTCGGTGAGTTTTGCAATATTCTCCACAGCCTGCTCAAGTTCGATCTGTTTTGCCAACTGGGCAGCTTCGGGGGACTGCTTCGCTTCCCGTATCACCTCTTTTTCCGTCTCTGGGAATGAATCTTCTACTTCACTCTTAGCAAAATGGGGTGGCAAGATGTCCTCTTTCGGGGGGCTCTTCATTTTGGCCGGCGACACCGCCACCGGCTCTGCCTCCTCATCAGTCGGCCGCAGGGCACCCTTGACTTCGTCCACGTTGAGGCGTATTTCTACATTTTTGAGACACACAGATGCTTTATCTACGACAGTTTTGGTATTTTTATACCTTCCCCTTTTGGATTTCGTAACCTTTTCTGGCACCGGCTTCTTCTCGATGATCTCAACTGTGGGGATTTCGAGCTGGTTTTTCTCCACATCCAGTTCTTTCCGATCGCGTTTCTGCTCACTCACTGGTGGCTCTTTCTCAGTGGCTTTTGCTTTATTACCGTTGTCACCAACGCTCAATTCCTGACTGCTCCTTTCAGCAGCATCTTCAGAGTCAGCCGAGGTATCGGCTTTCGGTTCGTTTTTTCCTTTCTTCCCCTGTTGGCTGCTGGCAGCTGATGAGTGACCGTGCGTTAGCTTCTGGGATCTAGGAGACCTCCAACCTTCTGCAGGCTTCGGAGCTTCCATAGCATCTTTAGTTTCAACCTCCTCCACCTCTTGCTGTACCGGTTCTGTCTTTATTGGAGAGATCTCCTCCTCCGGCTTACGGCGGGTTTTTGGAGGTCTTCCCCTCCTCGGGGTGGTAGGAACAGTTGTCACCGTTTCCTGCGGTTCCTTCTCCCCTCTTTTCCTGGTGGATCTAGTGACCTCCATGGAGTCCTTCACTGGAGACGGGCCCTCATTGTCCCCCGTGGTAGCGTAGACTGACCTGACGTTTCTGCGCCTCGTCCGGCCTATTGGCAAGCTAGGCTCCACGTTTTCGGGCTCAGCAGCCGAACTGGGGGATTTAGCAGCGTTCCTCGAAACCTTCTCTGCCTCCACCTTCAATTCTGAAAGTTTCTGCGTCTCCCCACGAGGAGAGCTCGACCTTTTGAGTTTTTCACGGTCGATCCTTTCACTCTTCCTGGTGACGGGCTTTTCCGTGACGTTAGCTGCCACCGATTGCACGGGAGTCTTGGAGCGTTTACTCTTGTAGGATTTTTTGTCTTTTACAACAACCGGAGCTTCGACTTCCATATCGTTGTCGGAAACGGGCGGTAGGACCTCAGCAGACACCTCCACCTTTTGACTCCCACCAGCATCAGCGTTGGCAGAAGGTGAAGGATTCTCTTCTTTCGGCTCAGCGGCCTCATCAGGTTTCAGCACCAGCTTGGGCGGAGGTGGAACCAACTGGGCACCCTCAGGTTCTGGATCTACACTGATGTCTACCTGGGGAAATGAAGCTCCGGGAGTTGGAGGTTTGGTATCCAAGTACGAAGGATGCTCTGTTGCCACAGCATCCTCCTCCGGTGCCAGGGTGGTAGCAACAACTTCTTTACTAACTTCTACGACTGGTGGGGGCTCGGTTTGCTCGGGTGGTTCAATTTTGACAGGAGCAGGAAGTTCAGGGAAAGGTTTTTGTTCCTCTGCTGTAGAAGCGGGTTCAGACGGTTTTTCTTCTTTTACAGTAGCTGTTTCCACCACTACCTTCTCATTCGCTACCTTCTCGGCAGCCACCGGGGCTGGTTCCTGCGGTAGGACAGCAACCGAAGAGGGACCCACTACTGAGGAAGTTTTATGTTCTGGTTCTTTACCATCAGGAACCGTTTCTGGTGTTTTCGGCCGGTTTTCTTTATCTTCCTGTTTTTCAACTTCTTTGGGTTTCTGATCTTTCTCCTTTTCTTTCTGCTGCATCCGCGTCAGCTCAATGAATCTGCTGTGGAAGAGAACCACCGGTTCTTGCACCAGATCAGCCGTGCTGTTAGTGCCATCGGAGGAAGACTGTCTCCCGTACAACCTACCAGAAATGAAGTCGAGATCATCGTCTTTCCTCTCTAAATGCTGCAGGCGCTTGGAATCCTGTTCAAAGATTGAGCTATGCAAAAACCGAGAAGCAAAGAGTTCCTGTCTCTCTTGTTCCTCCTCTTTATGATCTTCTTTCTTATCATCCAGTTTTCCACCTTCTGAATCGGTCCTGATTTTTTTCTTTTTCATATACCAAGATGGAATAGGCCGCGGAGCCGAGTCAACCTTCTCTTTGTCTTTATTGTTTCTAAAACTAGCAAATCTTGAATCCCAATCTAGAAAGGACCAGTTTTCTTCTCTGGATGAAGAGAGAGATTTGGCTCTTTCAAGCAAGGCCTTTGTGTCCGGCGTGATTGTCTTGTCCAACGCGAAAGAGTAAAATTTGTTTCTTTCTAAGGAACTTGACAGTCTTTCCTCTCGCTCACGTAACTTCTCTTCTCTGTCCCTTAATAAAAAAGACAACCTGGAGCTCTCTAACAAAGAGGAGGCTTTTGGGGAATGGGGCTTGTTTTCACCGTCATCATCCGAATCTGAAGGCACCTCCCCAGGTTCCAGGTCTCGGACGGAGCGCTTGCGTATGCTGTCTCTTTTGACGATGCTGCTCGGGAAGCTGATGTCAACTCGACCAGGCTCCTGCTTCACTTGCGTTTCCCACCTACTGGAGTCGTCTTCAGAACTCAGCACGGAGAGTTTTATTTTAGCCATTTCTGCCATCTGCTCCCTTCTGCTGGAATCGTAAGGGTTGAATTTCAGCGAGTCCTCCCTCACAGTCATGTTGGAGTACGAAAGACCCTTCTCTTCTATTTTCGGTGACTCTTTGGTTTCCTTTAATGGCATTAGCCTTGGAGAATCGAGCGTGTCATCATCTTCGTGGAAAGGGAAGTGTCTGATACTAGGGGAACAGGACGTCCTTTCCGAGTCCTCGCTCACCTGACGAGAACTTCTGTAGTTTCTTTCTCTTTTAGTGCTAATTTCGAAGTCAAACTGGTCAGTCTTTTTCCTTTTACTCGGCGGAGAGTCATCGGTGACATCCTGTGGAGGTTTCCCCACCTCGTGGACCAAGCTCCGTCTTTCGTATTCATCCACGTCTTTCTTTGGACTGCCAAATTTCTCCGACTTTGCAATCTCCATTTCCAGCTGCTGCTTTAACCTGCGACTTTGCTCCATTTGTTTCCTGTAGCTTTGCGTGTGGTCAATGTCAATGCCAATTTTCTCCTCCGTATCAGTTGACTGAGGTTTCTCTTGGCCCAGTTTATGGTCAGGTGTGTCTTCAGGAAGAGCAGAGTAATTCTTCCTTGAATCCTCTCTCTCTGTTCCTTGGTCATCGAGTAGCTGTACCTGTTTATGCTGGGGCTTTACGGGGTTCGGTTTTTTAGAAGAGAGCTCCTGAACCTCCACTGGTTCATCGGCTGCCTCCATCAGCCTCGCCTGCAGATCCAGGGTGGGACGCATGCCAACCCCACCAACGTTCAGAGTCTCCTGAATTTCTTTGGGACTAGTAACAGGAATGAGTCTTTCCAGTTTCAATTTTTTAGATTCCCTTTTAAGCATCTCCTTCCTCAGGGGTTTTCTCTCCAATTCTCCTTCCCTTAACAGCGTCGCTTCTCTAGACGAAGCCGTTGCATCGAGCTGCTTTTTCATAACCATGCGTGCGTCCTCCTCGTCTTGGCTGCTCCTTTTGACTTCCAGTTTTTGCCTGTCGGGTTTCAGATTCGCATCAGCAAATCGTCTTTTACGAGCCTCCAGCTTGTCTAAATCTACCGCATTGGCCCCCTCGGAAGTTTGCTCCGTCTTCAAGTGCTTTTTGGGTTTCAGTTTTCCCTCCTTATCCACCACCTCTACATGACTGGCGAGGGCTTTCTCCTTCTGTACCTTGGTTCTGACAGGTTCCAGTTTAGACTGCTCCGACTTGGTTTGCTCAGCTTGAGATGTCTGGGTTTTTTGTTCAAGGAGCGGGGATTTCATGGTGTCGTTATCCAGCTTCGCTCTCAGTTTCTCCAAGGCGGGCTGATCAATAACTTTCCCTTCCTTTTCTTTTACTCGGGTCAACACCACGCAGGGCATCAGTTCCAGGCGGTTTTTAGCTGTCCCTTCCTTGTCACCTCTCTCTTTGCTTTGTTTGCTGTTGCCCTTCAGTTTTTCAGGGCTGGGCTCTCTCTCATTCTCCTGATCCGTCTCAGAAGACTGAGAGCTGGGCGAATGGATTTTTGCTTTTCTCTTTTGCTTATCGGGTTTCTCCTTCTCTATTTTTTCCGGCTTTTCCTTTCTCACCAAGCGTTTCTCCTTGTCGACCCTCTCCTGCTCGAAAGCGCGCTCTTTCTCCGGTTTTTCGTTTTTTGCGTAACGTTCCACGCGGGCTTTGTCGAGCTTGTCGTATCGGGGAGGAGACAGAGAGCTGCAGCTGCCGCTGCGATCCGAGGACCTGCTGTAAATCCTCCTCTCCGAATCACTCTGCAGCCTCTCCGACTGCGAGGGAGACGCTCCGGGGCTCTGCGGACGCCGGGAATGCGTCGGGCTCTGGCTCCGTTCAATCGGTCTCCGTTCGTGGTCTCTGTCCCGATCGGATTCAAACCGTTCCCGTTCCCTCTCCCTCTCCCGTTGCCTGTAACTGTATTCCCTGATGTCCTGCTCGTAGGGATCCCCTCTGTAATCCCGGTACTCGCGCGGGTCATCGTAGTATCGTGGGTCGTAGTAGTCTCCTTGGTAGGGATCCCACTCTGCGTAGAACTCTCTGCCTCGGGCCGGGTATTCTCGCCGAGGATCTTCAGGATACGTCCCTGGAGTCCGAACAGTCTCATAGTAAGTACGATCAGGGGCGTATTCGTAAGATCCTCTTCGCTCATCTCTGCTAAATATAAGAATAAATAGATTAGTTCTCCTTCTCAACCAGCACAGTGCGTTACCGCATTCTTTGCTATGTAGGGGAATTGTTTTAGGATTCCTTTACACGTGCATCAAGGCAACTGTACACAGTCAAACAGGGGAATTTAACAATGAACCGGTGTGCAGTGGATTAAATACTCTTCTAGCTTATCAAACAGCTAATATAGTTAATTGATCATTTCCTGACAGCACCCGGGTCTGTCGTGGTGAAGACCAACCCATCTCACCTACCTGAAACCCATCCCTGAAAACATGAGCCAAGTCAAAACCCAGGGCTGGAACCTCTCCATTACTAAGCAGTGAAGTGGTAATAAGATTTCTTTTAAAATGCTAAACCCTGTAAGTGATCGTTTCATTCCAAAATTAGCTCTTTCGCTGCGTGTGACGTGCTGACATTGCCTATTTACAGACCAAAAAAAAAATGAGGTTGTTTGTGAGAGCAGGTGAGTTCATGGGAAGCATTGAGCAAAATAAGTCAAGCAATTAGTGTTATTATCTCAATACCTCCGAACGGCAAAAATAAGCCATTGGTAGCACTGAACACAGCTCTTTGGCAGAGGGGGGGCACAGAGCTGGCACTCCCATCCTCCATTCACGTACCTTTATTTAGCTTCACAGTTTATGTTAAAACCATGAAGAAACAAAACATGGAAGACAAAAACATTCTGCAAGTGAAGTGGGACATTTTGAAAGGCAGTTGGGAAGTTAAAAAAATTAATCATGGGTTTTGTTTGGGTTTTTTTGTGGGATTTTTTTCCCTTTGGTTCCTTCTAGACTGGCTACAACTACAACTGAGAGAACCTGGTGAGTGCAGATCATTAAAAGGGACCGTGAGCTGCCAAGAGGAGTTTGGAGAAGAGCAGAAGATGCAGGGCTCACTTAATCACTCAGTGATTCATTATTCCTAAGCACCTCGTAATGGCTACGTGAGCATAATGCCAGAAAAGGCAAAAAACCAAGACTAACGTGTACCCAAGTATCACCTTGTTCCAGAAATCAGTGTTCTACTCAGAATTATTTCCTGGCGAAGACGAGCCCAGCTGACTCCTGCACGTTAAAGGACACCCAATATCAAACTTCTCTTTTCTGAATTTGGCATAGTTCAGAGGAAATTAGCACTGAGTGCTCGCAGGAACATCACAGTAGCTGGCGTGGACTGGGGAGCGCACACATTTATTGCCATTATGCAAATCCTGATTGCCAATATGTAAATCCTGATTGCCAATTTCCAAACCCCCTTCGCTTTTAAATCTGGCCATTTTGTACGTAAGTTAGCTATTTTGCTGCAAAAAATTAAAATATTGAATGTATCCAGCGACCAAGTACAATCAGTGTCACGCTGGGCTTGGTAGAACCCTAACAATTAAGGCTGCCTCTGAAGGGAATAAAAATGCACCCCCGCAATAAGAAAGCGCTTCCCCCTTTTCAGCCTTCACTGTAGTCATTAGTAATTAAACCAGGGGTGTTTAATCACCCACTGGAGGAAAAAAAAAGGGCACAAAATGCAGGTTATGTGGCCATGCAGGGGGGACACAAGCCTTTATGGCATGTCTGAAACGGCCAGACACCGTCACGACAGATGCTGCAGAAGGACAGCAACAGAGAACACATTTTTCATGTCAAATAGCTAAAAAAAAATAATAAATAAATGGCAGCCTCGCTTGTGTTTTATTATTTTATCATATTAATAAACTAAACTGTTGAAAAGGGGTAGGTGGGAGACACAATTTCACTCTCTGCTCAGCAGATGAGCAGTTTATCAGACTCTATAAACACTCGTTAACGTATACATTTCTCTCGAGGGCACAGGAAGGCATTACAGCTCAGCTCTTCCTTGCGTTCTTAAGAAATGATGAATGACTCACAACTGTGTCCTGGTGACCCATCACAGTAACCGGATACTAAATATATAGATCACGCAGACGGGTCAAACCCTCCCCCTGAGTTTCAGTAACTCCACTGCAGACGTGTGATATCCTGTCTGCTTCCATCCACAGGGTTTAAGTCTGACAAACTAAATTTGTTTTAAAAAAAAACAAAACCACCAAAATGTAAACGACCTTAAAAATATGCTAAAAAAAAAAAAAAGGATGAAGTTGAGAGGAACAAAAATAAGTGGCTGTTTAATAATTACCACCTGAACAAAGTTTAATTGCACTTAAGATGACGCTGGAAAAGTAAAAGACTGTAATATATTGATACATGCCTTCTTTCTGCCAGCATTTCGTAAAAGTCTCTGATATCTTGACCCGTTTTCTCCATGGAATGATAAAATGCCAACTGACTTTCTCGATTTGCGAAGTCCACCTGAAAAACAAAGGGGAAATCGGGTTCAGCAAGAGAAACATCCCATTTTGACAACATTTCCCTGCCTGCTGCAGCCTGAGGATGGGAGCAGAACTGCAAACGGGGGTGAAAATATTTAACCAAAAAAAAAAAATCAAATGTTTCTCAGGACCAGGGCTATGGATTCCCAGGAGTAAAGACCTCTCTCTCTCTCAACTCTGTGTGGCTGCTGGAGCTATAAAACAACCCCCTCACTGGGTTATGTTGTTGTAGCTGCGAGACCAGAGGCTTCTGTTCAGTAAAGCAGCAGGAAAAATACACATTATTATCGTAGTATTGACGTTTCTAATACTACGATTCCAATTACAAGTTCCAAAGTCCCTTTTATCTCAAGGCAGTGCTGGAGCAGGTCAGGGTTATTAATCTATTCCAGCCTCCACGTTATTGGCCCGGGGTTATACACCAGGGAAAGGAATCCAGCCTCCTGAACTGCACCTCCCTCTTCCAGCTCCTCTAAAGCTGCTGCTTTCTAGCCAAGGGTGACCGCATTAAGCACCTAATGGCATAGCTGATGCAAAAAAAAAAAAAAAAGATTGGAATGGATTTAACTACGTGCATGCCACGTAATGCAGTATTTTTTAACATACTAGTTCCTCTTTTTTTTTATTTAAATCAGCCTAACCACTTGTGTACCCACAGCAGAGGAGCACAGACATGCACGCACGAAGGGTGTTGTTTATTCCAAAATTGCTACATGGCAACACCCTCAAACACAAGATGTGAGACTTTTTAAAATAACCCCACGTTTTATTGCACATAAAGGCTACTTCTATTCAACCACCGCGCTGAGAAACTCCAGTTTATCCAACTCTTGACCCCAAAGGGATTGGGAAGTCGCTGGGTTAATGCACCAGGTGAGAGATCCCCCTTGAAATCGTCACCCGCTCTTGATGAGAGAAGGAAGGAGGAGGAGGAAGATAATTCAGAGGGTTGGCTGACCCCTCCCGTCCCCAATTAGCGGAACCGATGGGGACAGTCGTAACAGGTATTACCCCATTCACCCAAATCCAAGACATCCCTGTAAACGGTTAAGTGTTACTCCAGGAAAAAGGACTTTCTATCTGGTTTTTAGAGTAGCACTTTTTTTTAAAAAAAAAAAAAATCTGTGGCAAGGAAGGAGCTGCCATTGGAAAAGCCGTTAGATCAGCTGAAACGCAGCCACGTATGATCCCAGAGGAACTTACCCCCCCACTCCTCCCGGATTTCACTCTTCTAATGTGAAAACAGACAAAAGTTTGCCTTGGATTTGGGTAAATGAGGTAGTAACACGGACACCAACACTCAGGAGCTCAGAGAGACAAGTTCAGTGAAACAAACAGCAGAATGCTGGAAAAAGGCTTTATAAGTAGCGGTTCAAGATCCCCTAACATCTTGATAAGCCGAGTATTGAAAAAAAATATAAATCAGTTTTAGCTTTTGATGCCTGGGACATACGCGTCCTGCTAAGATTTCCTTTGGCCTGGCAGCCTGCAAACGCCAGCATTTAAGGGGTAAGGCCTAAATGCAATTTGTTTCTTTTTTATTTTTTTTGTTTGTTTGTTTTGGAGGTCATTCTGCACACCTTAATTTTATTCCCACCGATTTTCCTCCCCTTGGTCTCTTTTACAGCTGCTTGTGCATATTCAATCTCATTGTAGAGAACCAGGGCCATGCCTTTTAAGCGGTCAAACACCACCTGTAAAAAACAAAAAAACAAAACAAAAACCAAATAAGAGCCTCATCCACAGGACTTAATGTCAGTCCCAACAAAATCCTAAGTCATGAGGATACCAGTAAGGAAATAATTTTTAGCAAGGTAAATTTCCAGGCTTTTCTGATGAGGCATATTGTAATGAAGAGACAATAAAAGGCCGCGGGACTGCTTTGAATTGTGGATATTGTGGCTTGAGGTATATTATGCCTTTATTTTGTTTTTCTGTATTTTACTTTTAAATCATTGTTTGGTTTTGTTCTTTGGTGACTGAGTTTTGTAGTTTCTCTTTGTTTACGTTTTTTGGAAAAATTTCCAATGTGTTTTAGGGGGGAAAAAAGGTAAAGGGAACACTTAATCCCAAAATGGAACCAGTTTTTTGTTATCAGTCTGCAGTACCACTCGTCAGACGCTGAACGCCCAATTTCCAAATATTCGCTTCCTTCAGCAACATCAACTCATTATTCAAGCAACAACAGCTATAATAAAGAATGTCAAAGCTGCAACACAAACCCACAAAAATCCTTGAAGGAGGCAAGACCCTGATCCTGGGAAGATTTACACACGTTGCTTAACTTTAAAAGCACGTCAATGTCCGACAGAACTACACGGCACAAATCAGAGGCTTAAATTTAAGCACGTGCATAAATCTTTAGTACTGACCCAGAGCGGGGCAGGTAACACGCTCCCACCCTGTGATTGGTATGGGTATGCTGCACCTTCAGTGACTTTCTCTCTTTTTTTCTACGTGCTTTTGTCAGTGTTACTATCCTAATTGTTTTTAAAAAGTTGGTTTTTTTGGTCTTATAAAAAAAAAATTAAATATGTCTAATTATGTAATTAGCATGCAGGAGTGTAACTACATAATTAGACTCTTGTTCCTCCAGCGTTAAGCTTTCTAAAAAATATTTTGTTGGGGAGAGACTGTACTGCACAAGAGCAACAAATGGTTTCCAATATTCATTATCTCGGCTCATTCAAATATATATTTTTTATTTTTTTGTTTCTCAAAACACCAGAAGCGACTGCTCTAGGGATTGGATGGAGAGGATACAAAGCTAGGGAGCCCTGTCGGCCGAATCACACCCCGGAGAGGATTTTCTCTACCTGAGCTATAAAGCCCTGGACAGTGGGGGGTTGAAAGGACAGGATGGGAAGAAAGGAAGACAGTAACAATTTCAAAGCACACGCCGAAGCCTCCCACCTACCTTCACCACCGGCCCGTATCGGCAGAAATGTCGAGTTAAATACTGATCCGTAACGTTTGTGGAAAGCCCATCTAACCACACGCAGTTTGTAGGCATGCTCTTCCCAAAACCCAGCTGAACACAAAAGGGCAAAACTTCCATCAGTACAATTCGCAAGGGTTACACTAACCGAAGAGAGCGGCCCTAATTAACGAGTTATTTGAAGAAAGCGAGTTGTTTGTACCCATTTTCTAAAATTAGCATCTCGCGCAGGTGCAAGCAAGACAAAAATCAAATAGCAATTAATGAAAATAATTCTGGGATGCTTAAACAAATAGAGTGTTTGACAACATTTGTTTCTTCTGTGATTTGAAAGCTGGTGAGAGGTGACAGGTTGATGGCTCTGGGGATGGACAGCCCCTGTTTGCCATCAGCCACCGGTCCAGTTTCCCAGCGTGGCCTTGCTAGACGCAGACCTTGAAGGGCAGGGAAAGTCAGTCTCCAAATCTACTCAATCCTGGGGCTCTTGGCCAAGACACCCGACAAAAATGCTAATTAATCCCAATTGTTGTGGTGGTTGAAAGCATCACGCTCCCACCTACACATTAAAATCCATCTTACTTGCATTAAAACCCATTTTACTTCCATAAGTAATGTGGCTGCAAAATATCTGATGATGCTCTAAACAGAAGTAACGAGGAGAAGGATATGGTCTGGGGGAGGATTTCTTTACCTTGAGCCGGTTGTTTCCGAGATATTCCCCATCCATCTTCTTAATTGCTTTACACACGCTCGCGATATCGCAGTACTGCAGGAATGCATACTGAGGAACACCGTTCACTTTCTTAATGTCGATATCCTGGGGAAAAAAAAAACAAAGCAAAACCAACAAACGGTCAGCAACAGGCCAAAAAGGACATTCAACAGTGTCAGTTAGATCTAAGTGGACTTCTTTTTTGAGAGAGACACACGGCACAGCAAGCACTCTTTAGTTAATATTTTCTTCAGAGAGAGGATTTAAACAACAGTGGACGGTTAAAAACTTCACTGTTCTGCTGTACCTCACTCGATGGCAAAACCAAATCCTTCCTAATATGGGGAAAGCTCTTCGTAATGCAGATTTAAAACCCAACCCTGCAGAAGTAAAGCCTGACCTGCTCAACAAACAGCAGCTTTAATTTGTTAAATTCGTGTCAAGAAGCAACAACTTAGAATCAAAGAAATACAGATTAATTTTCCCCTTGCAAAGGCTCAAGAGAAAACAACCTGCTCCGATCCTCATTTCTCAGCCAAGCAGGGTTTCTTTTCCAAATAAACATGATCCATCCTGTTCCTAGAAACAGAAAGTGATGCTGGACTTGTCTCCTGAACCATCTTGGCACCAACGTGGCCAAGGCAAAAAGGTCCCTCAGCCCCTGTCACTGCTGGTGTTTGATCCCAGGCCACCACGGGCCCCTTCAGAAGCGAGCAAAGTCATGAGAAAGCTACAAAAGCCTAATAAAGGCAAATTTTAATCGATTTTTTAAACATCAGCAAGGTTGGAGTTGGCATTTGGATAACATTCAAGCTCAGCACTAGTACTGGGAAATGAACTCAGAGCCTCGGAACAAACTCCTGATATTATGATTCATTCCCATCTGAAAATAGAAGGTGGAGTGTTTGGTTGTATTTGTTTAAACAGCCCGAGCTTCCTTTGTGAGCTACACGCCAGCTCAAGGATTTAAGCAGCACAAACATTCCAACATCCAGGACAGACTAATTTCATGGTTAATAAATTTAGGGACAAGGCAACGGTTTGATACGGTCTCACCCAAGAGCTCTTTATCTGGGAAAACAGAAATAAACAGGGAGATTTACACAACTATTGGAATTCTATAGCCCTGGCCTAATGATTTAAGTGGAACACTAATCGAGGGCTGCATTTCCAAGAGTCTGAAGTAGCACGATTGCAACCATGGCAAATTGTACTTGACCACTCACCCTGGGCAAGCAATTCCTTCTGACAGGCAAATAAAATATCATTACTTTGCTCATTATCCACCGGAAAGGTTATAAAACCAGTCCCTTTTTGCACCTGAGCTTGTAAGTTTTCATGGAAATTGTGCAAGGCAGCGCTGCCGCCCAATTCTGACCCATTAATAATGTCGACAGGTCGGCACTATTTCCCAGAAAAACCAATTTACAGGACAGGGCGCTACTTGTGATAAGCATCTTTATCGGGAGAGCTCTGCCGGTGTAACATTAGAAAAGGGTTTAAGCCACCGTGCGAATTCATAAATCAGTGTTGACATCGAGGACAGAGCGGAGGCTGGATGCACACGAGCTGCCAGACAACATAAAATACACATTTTTTATTTGGCCACATCGTATAGGGAAGCACAACTCCCCCTTCTTTTTTTGGGAGGGGAAGTACATACTGGGTTCCCGGTGTGTGCGACCGATACCTCGGCGGTTACAGAAATATTTCAGAGCGGAATGAATAAGGCACAGCACATTCATAAGCAGCTGCCAGAACATTGTACAGCAAGCAGACAAAACAAATGATCAGGGCTGAAATTTAGACTGAATTAATTAAACTGATCACGGAGAGTTACTTTACTTTTCTGGAAACTTTCTCTTAAATGAAATACTGATACAATTTGATGGAAAGCAGCATGAGGAGAGGGGTCTGACTGCTGCTCTGTCTCTCGCTCGGATACACCCACTCAGCTAAAAACCCAAATCCCACGTGTGTTGTCACCAATCCTTGTGCCCCATGTCCCCTCCTGCCCCCATTGCCAGGGCACGGACGGTGACAGCCGACGGCTACTTCCACGCGCAGTGACTAAACCCCTCGTTTCAGAAAGCGACGGGGAACTGAGACTTCAGAGTTGAACTGATTCAACGTGAAAATAACACCAGGCAGATTTACACCCCAATTACCTAAT
Organism: Gallinago jamesoni; assembly: GCA_025769975.1. NCBI lineage: Eukaryota > Metazoa > Chordata > Aves > Charadriiformes > Scolopacidae > Gallinago > Gallinago jamesoni. Next base: position 7,627,445 of record JAOQGH010000008.1, read on the forward strand.
TAGGCTTTTCTGCAAAACGCCCTGAGCCAGCAGAAGCTGCATTTCTGGTAAATGCTCCTAGGACTGTTTTTACCGCTAAGTTATCCCCTCGATACACGTGCGCTAAGATCTAAATGCAAAGAAAAGCTTTCAGGTACGTTCTAGCAAGATGAATGACTCAAATTATTACAGAAAGACTGAATTATCTGTCGCTGACGCTGTGATTTCCCACTGCTGGCAGCATTTTACAGGTCTGTACAGAAAGAACAGGCAACGACACCCTACGTCGGACGGAGAATTCACGTACCACTATCCCACCAAAGCGCTGGAAGATGTTGCGAAGGTCATGGTAAGTGGTTGTTTTCTCCAGGTTGCCGATGAAGAGAGTTCTTGTAGCTTTTGGGTGAAACTCATCTATCCTTTCATCCAAAGGACGAAATTCATTCTCGCTTTCTGTTTCTAGAAGCAAAAGAGAGTCGGAAATTTGTGATGCTGGGAGGTGTTTTTCATGTGGGTTTGGTTCACGACGATTTGTTTGTTCAAGGCTACTTCCTGAGGAGCAGATACGATCTGAACGAGAGTAACCAGTGTCTCTGACAAAAATACACAGCACAACTACACTTGGGAACTGTGTTATTTACATGGCATTTGAGATCTCTGCATCACACCTCTGGGTGAGTGCTGAGGAATTTGAGCATCCTCAGGTGAGAGGGAGCTGCATTCTCCAACTGCTTCTCTAGAAATTTTTATTTTAACCAATATTAATGCCTGCCATGAATTTAAATAAGGCCTCACTGTACTTGGTGGTGGGGACATCACATGGAAGAAGTTTTCACAGATCCATTTTTAAACGAGCAGCTGGAAGACAGACGGCCAACCACGTGCTCGATGCTATGGTTTTCAATGGTTGGTCACAATCAGGCTGCCTTAGCCTCAAAAACGCAGCCATCGTTAGCTGCTTTAATTAAAAGCAGAGAACCCAAGCCTGTGAGGACTCAGTGCTTCGCTTGCACCACCCACTGGTTTCTGCTCTGTCCAGACCTGGAAGATGAGATTGTTTCTTCCAGCAGATCCCACTGTTTGAGAGGATGGCAGGTTTCCTCCTCTGAGGTTCCAAACTGGAACTCTCTCCCTGTTTGACCTAAGAGCATCCACTCTTCTTGCTCTGGAATTTATTCTGGTGGATTTCCCAGTTTCTTTAAATTATGTTTCTGCAGAAAAGCAGTTTTAATGTTTAGTACTCTTATACTGCCTCTTCACAGCAGCCCCCAAATATGCCCAGAAAGGTCAGGTGTTCAGTTCTTGAAGGACTTGGACCTTACCTGGTCCTATCCAGGCGGTGACTTCTATCTGCATGCCAAAAAAAAGTTTGCCTTTTGAGGCATTTAGTGCTTTTTCCTGGTCCTCCTGCTGTCGGAAGAACACCAGTCCATACCGTTCCTCAGAAGCCCCATGAATCTGCACCGATGTCACCTTTCCATACTTCTTGAATTCGTGGAAAAGTCCATCTTTAAGGCTTGTATCTAAACCAACAGATAAACATTAATACTATAAAAACATTATTTTTTACCAACTTAGCAGCACCGTAAAAGACACAAAGAAATCTTATCTTCCTTCTGAAATGTGAATTCACCCAGTTTAACCCAAATCTCAAGTGTTCCCAAAAGTGCCTTTTTAACTTTGGATGTTAATTTTGCCAATGTCAAACCCTTCTGGCTGATCTCTTTGCCTTGATTTTTAAACCCAAGAAACTACACACACAACATCTTACGTCACTAAAGCTGGCAGCATGTGGTTATTAATGCTAAGAGACATCCAGTGCAAGATGAAGAAGAAATAAAGTGTTCCTTCATTAATAATCTCACGTGGATACTGCATAGAGCAGTTTTCCAGGGCTGGGATGAGGCACCTGGGGTGGAGATTGAATTTATACAGCTTTCGGTTCAGCCAATTCAGAAAGGTAACAAGGCAGATTCAGCAGATATTGCAAAATCTGACTCACAACCGCACAATCTGCCTGGGATCTGTGGGGCATTTACCTCGGCGATGCGTCACTTTGAGGAGTATAACAGAAATAAAATCAACATTGTGAGGTACGTAGCTCACAAAGGGAATATTTTAATTCAGCCAGTGCCTTTGTATCCATGAATTATGTTACAACTGTTTTATAAATGATCCCATGCTGGTTTTTTTCCGTGGGATCTCTCCCACAATCAGCAGAGGGAACAGAGAGCCATCACACGCACTCCTCAGCGAGGGGTTTCTTGCATTATTTACCACGCAATATTTAATGCCACTGAGAATCTGCTCATGGGTGTTTTAAAACGCACCACCACCACCACCACCACCCCCCACGTTTTTGTATTAAAAAAGAAACTGGAGCAGGGTGAGAATACTTGGTCCAAGTTTTTAGTGAAAAAATTGTGATGCTTCAGGTTTTTCCCCGGGGAAATCCATGTTGCTGTTTCAAAGCACCAGCTCCAGTGGCTGGAAGAGCTCGAGCCCAGGACTTGAGATTGGGACCTGCAGCATTTCTCACCGACAAGCACTAATGACACAATTTTCCCACCATCACACAAAAAACGAGGCAGAAAAGGAGAAAAAAATCCCATCCTCGGAGGCAGCACACGGCTGCCACCTCAAAGCCACAATAAAGCTTATTTAACCAATCCCCAACCTGTTTCCTACTCATTTTTTCCCCCCCTATTTCACTTCCCCGGGGTGAAGGTACCTGTTGAGCGCACTGGAAGATTTTGAACCTTGATCCCAAAACTTTTCCGGGGTTCATCCTTCTCCAGAGACGGGAGCAGCTGGGATGCGGGCGCGGGGACGGCCGTGGACTGCACGGACCGCGCTGGGGACTCGTCGCTGGAGCTGCTGCTGGAGTCACTGCTGTCAACGGCAGGAAGGAAACCACCGGTGAGCACAGGGAGATGGCAAAGCGACCAGAGGAAAGGAGTATTTTATTTAAAAAAGCAAAATGACAGTTTTTTCCTCATTAACAGGCCTTCCTCCCTCCTTTGCCTGATGCAGAAAATCCAGTGTTGGTGACAAAGCCCAGCTACACCCAGGAATTTAGAGTCATTCTACAAATATTCTTCCTACAAAGCCCTCGGAGGAGACAGGCAGGGAAAGGGAATAGGGGTAAAGCGTCAGAGAGATCCTGTTACGCTCCGTGACAATGGCAGAGATTTAATTAAGTGTAATACAATGTTGTATCGGCCTAGGAGCTGTGTGGGAAGACTGAAGAAACACAGAGAGGGTACACAGGTTTGCCAGAGCCTGAAAATCCCTCCCAGCGCTCTCACGTAGGGAAAAGAAATATTATCCTGCTCTCAGGCACCACTGTCAATCCCAGAGCCGACCCTAGAGCTCTCCTCATTGCCTCTGTGGATCTTTTTAAAATAATATCCGTACCTCCCATGATACAAAAACCTCGCGTGAGAAAATCAAGTTTGGGTTTTTTTTCATCCACCCGAGCAGATGTGTACGGAGCAGCAACGCTACTCGCAAGGCTCAGCCCCAACGGCCAACTTCAGGGTAGCAAGAATTAAGACCCAAGAACATTGTTTTATAAACAATAATTGCAGCAGGACAAGATTTGCATATTACATCATCCGGGGAGTCAATGTAGTCCACTGACTCTTGACGGTGCAGATCGTTAGAATCTTCGCAGGAGAGTAAGAAATACGGAGAATAATGTTATTAAAGCTTGCCCAGTGGGGACACGTCATCTTTTTTCAGTGGCTGATTTCTTCCCCGAGGCACGAGGGCTTATAACATCGCTAAAAATAATTTTGTCTGACATAACCCTGGAGACTCTCCTTCTCCATTACACGAGCAGCCTTCGAAAAAATTCCGCTGGAATTTTAACTGGGAGGCAGGAGGAGGGGGGGGGAGGGGAGATCTGCCACGTACAAAAATAACCCTGTCGGTTTTAAATTCGCTGCTTTCGATTTGATTTCTACGTTCCTCTCCACATCATATCAGAAAAAATGATTAAGAAAGTTTATATTTTTCTCATCTTAAATCATTTCATAGGCTTCTCATATTCCCTCTTTATGTTAAACCATTGAACTTTTTCTAGTCTTTTCTCAGGGAAACCATTTCAGGATCCTAAGCATTTTCATGATTTGATTTGGTGACCTCTTTTCCCACACTCCTCTTCGGCGGGTGTACAGTTTATACAAGCGCCAGGGTAACAGCGACAAGAGTCACTTTTCTTAAAACATTCCAGAAAACTGGTTTTTCTTTCTGAATATCTTGGTGGAACGAGAGCTGCAGCACATTACTGAAAGCCCTTGGGCTCTGTCCCCATTATATTTGGAGGTGCAGAAGAGAAGGCAATCTCTGTCCCTAAATGCTTACAAACAATCGAAGGGGGATATAAAAACACACCAGCCCAAACCAAACCAAAACAGATAAGGTCAAAAATGCAGAAGTAATAATAAACATGAGAAACTCTCCTCCCAGACTCACCCTCTCATTCCAGCCCTCCCATCTAGTTGATATTGAGCCTTTCCCACACACTCTCCTCCTCCTCCTCTGTCCCCTCCTCATTAATGAACTATTTAATTGCTTAAGGTGACGGATGCTGCAATTCACTCTTTATCTTTTGCCTCCTTATCCCATTCCCTCCACCTCCTATCGTTCTGCTAACCCTGGATCTCCCCAGTCCTCATTAAACTGAAGTTCTTCTCGACAGAATTTTGGGGGGAAAGGAGGAGAAACCTGGCTCTGCGTGACCAGGCCCTCAGTAGTCTCAAGGGGTACCATCAGCGATCGCCTGCTGCTATGAAATACACTGTCAAAAGACCAGAGAAACTTCTTCTAAGACACCAATATAGTCAGAGAAGGTGTGTGGGGAGAACGTGAGAATAATTCCCAAGCTGAGAGCAGCACCGCGTGGTTTCCCTTTCCCCTGGGGGAGGCTAAAATAAGATTTTTTAGGGCTGCAGCAAGTCTCTGCCCCTGGATGCATTTTTACTTTCCCTTCTCACGTCTTGACACTCGGTGTGACGATCAACTGCACACTTCCTAAAGCATTTTAAATATTCTACTTTGCTGAGACTGCACCTTTTAAGCTAGAGGCAGCACTGAATTTAAGCATTGCTTTAGTTATTTTTAGTGTGGGTTGGTTTGTTTTTTTTTTTTAATGAGGATGTTTAAAATATGGTACATACTGTTAAAATCACAGCATTCCACTGGGAAAACCAGATAATCTCTGGGTAACACCATCAAGATGTCCAAGTGCTGAAATAGCAGCCTGACGGGGTGATAAATTCTACAGGAGTTTGAATTCCATGCAGCTTTGGGAAAGGAGGATCATGCTGGTGATTTCCACTTCCCCAGAGAGTTTTCAGGGATAAGCATGCCTGAGCAAATCAAGATTTTCTGAGACATTCCAGAAAAAAAATAACATTATTTCCTGACGCTCTTTTTAGAAAGGAAAAAAACCCATAAAGGCAATGAGAACAATTCCCCTTTCTTTAGGGAAGACCTCATGGCTTTTCCTATTGAAGAAACGTGGATATAATAATTCAAAAGTAAGTCAAAGGTTTTATGTTCTGTGAATAGGAGAATGATGGAAGAGTTAATTATAGCTGCTGTGTCATCCCGTTATAGCACAGAGCAGAATCAAAATAAAGCCTCTGACAGTGAATTATATGTAGTCTCAAGCAGAAAAACAGAACTCTTTTTCAACTACCCCAGCTTTAAAAATATACAAAACTAAAGCATGTAAGCTGCACAGGGAGACGTTCCCAGAATATTATAATGAGAATATGGCTTTTTTTTTTCCTCCCCTGTGAGTAATTCTGAGAACTGTCCTCTGCCAACTCGCAGAAAAGAAGTTATTAAAAATTCTTCCAGCAAAATTCGTTTTAGAAGAACAAGCTGGGGAAAGCTTAACACGGGAATAAAACAGATAGGTTAAAACATCAGCTCTGATAACCCTGAAAGTGTTTCGAGTAATCAATAGGTCTTGGGACAGGCCAAAAACGGCGTGAAGAAAAGGGCTTTATAACTTCATTTTGCGCTTCCGCTGACAGTATTAGACCTGGGGTGATTTTTTCCGGCAGCAGAGCGTGCTCTGGCACACGGCCTTTTCCCAACACGGGAAAACCTGCTCTTCAACATCCCAGCAAAGTCGGAGGAGCGGGATGCCAACGCGCAGCGAACTCAAGCTCCTGGGCTGTCACAACACATGCCTTCCACGGAGAGGGAGCCCGCCCTGGGATTTGGTTTTTTCAAGCATTTTACAGCTTCAGTTGCCTCTTCGGTGGTTTGCAGACTTTTTTCTGGTGACGTAGCCTCATTTATGAAGAACCTGAGCAATTAGCAGGGAGCGTTTCAGATGCTCTTTTGTCTGGCACAGAGAGCTTCTAAAATTAGTTTCGCTCCAGCTTTTATCCCGGCATCACAGCGACGTAAAAGAGAGACTTTTGGTTTTACTGGTGGCAAAATCAGATGGAAAACCTGAGCTATAAAGGAGATTGTTCTTACTTTAACAAGGAGGTAGACATAAAATCCTTGTCTTACACATTCACTAGACTAAAAGCATACTTTATGAGCCCTTTTAAAATATTAACCTCCCTTCTGTAATTGCCTACAGTGTTTTACAAGTACCTAGAACACGTGTGTTCTGACTCACAATATTTATCTGTGCATCTTTTTCTATTAATCCAGATAAAAATCTATTAATAATCCAGCCCTGAAATTTCATCCATATGGACAGAGTCCCAAAAACTCACACGTGTGAGAATTTAGCAACTGGGTTCAGGCCACAAAAACGACCCTTGAACACGCCCAATTTCAGCTCGCGGCAGCTAATTTAGCTCTTTAGAATTTTCCTTTTCTCACTTCTAAGTGCAAAAACGACATTCCGTACGACCAGTTCTCATTCCCCAAGAAATCTCTCATTTTCAAGTAATTGCGTTTCGCAGCTCTAGTAATGAATGATGAAGTTATGCTCCGGTGATGGATGAGAAATGAAAGCGGTTGAGCGAAGAATACAAAGTGAGCCCTTCTCTTTGTTCCCTGGCAAAAAAAAAAAAGAAAGAAAATGGAGATAAAAGGGAGACTCCAACCCAGTCGATGGAAGAGGACACACGCTGCTTCCCGTCGACTGGATCAAGGGATCTCACCACCTGCCCTACCCCTTCTGCAAGTTTAAAATGTGGGACAATCGTCATTCCTGGGGGTGGACTGGGGAAGGGTGAGTCAGCGGCGCGGCTGGCGACCGTCCTCCTCATGGCCAGCAGGAAACACCGCGGCCTCGGTGGAAAATAAAGCAGAAAGAAGCCTTAACACACGCTGTGGGCACCACCCCACCAAAATTCAGGTTTAAAAACAAAACAAAAACAACCCCCCGATCGTCAGAGCAACTTAAGGAACAAGCTGCTTAAAATTAACTGAAGCCCTTTTCAATTTTCAAGAGAACACATGCCAAATTTCAGTAGGAAAGAAAAAAGGTCAAAATGAATTTTTTCTTTTATTTTTTTAAATAGCTGCCTTCAAAAAATGTTTAACCAGAACTGGTAAATGATCCAGGATTCTTTACCCAGAAATATGCGGAGCGATTACTTTTTTTTCCTGCCAACATTAACTGAAATCAGGAACCCTGCCTAGATCAGCTGTGATTCAATACCCTGTCAAAATAATCTCCGAGCACAGAATTATCTCCCAGAAAGATCTGTTTGGGACAGTAACACGGGACAGCCTCCCCCCGCACGCGTCCCCGCTGACGGCAGGTTGTTCTCACGGCTGATGGCAGCGGCGGATTCCCAAGCCGGGTCAGGAAATCCAAAGTTAACATACAGTCGGAAGCAACGGGAACCCTTTTTTTTTTCTTTTTTTTTTCTGGTCCCTCCCTTTCCAGATCTGAGTGAAGTCACTCGTGGATGATCTCTACACAAAAAACACCGGCTGCAGAATTCGGCTCCTGACAGTGCTGTACTGTCACCTCCGTCCAGAGACACAAATCCTTGTGGTACTTTATATATCGGAAAGAAACTGCTAGTTAGATTTCTTGGATCTGGGAAAACGGCCCCAGAAAATTGATCAAAGTATTCTGGATGCACCAAGGCGGGGTTTTTTTTAACAACAACAAAAAAATAATTAAAAAAACCTGATTATTGCCAGACAACAACCAGTAAAAATATGATGCTAACTGCTTAGAAAAGGAAAACCTTAAAAAAGGCACCACATTCCATTCTAGCTATAGATTAAAGGTTCTTTGCCCATGACTTCTCTTCTGAGAATTATATATTGAAATAATATATGCACAGGTTTATTACAGGCTGCTATTTCTGTCCCACCATTAAGTACTGCATGAACCTAAAATGGTATTTGACCAGAATTTCCTCCGTCCTCTGCGCATGTGCAAGTCCAGAAACACACATCAAATTACACGGAGTGTAACGTGAGTAAATCATTCCCACAAAACCCAGACACCACCAGGTCACTCCAACAACCATCCAGCTCTTCTGCCGCGCTCGAGGAGGAACAACCACAAGGAAAATTCGAGGTCTGGGCTGAGCGTTAGCAGCATCTCTTTGTCCGAGCAGATTCCAACCTCAATTTCTGACCTAAAAACGCAGGTAGTTGTTTTGTACACGTGGTGTGTCCCACATAACACCGGTCCACACCGGCGTAAGGGAAAAAAAAAAAACAACCCACATTTCTCACGTCTGCGGCAATAAATATAGGTTGGGGTTTTTTTTTCCTAGTTAAAAGGAGTTGTTGAACCTGACGTGAAAGATCAGCAAACTCAGGCAAAGATGTAAAGTTTGTTTGGATGAAGAGGTAAGGAGTCATTACCATGTTTTGCAGACTACGGGGTCCAGCCCACACACACACAAAGACACACACACACCCCAGAGAGCTGGAACCCAGCTCTTCCATCCCATAACAACGTTTTGTGTTTTAAATAAATACATAAGCAGACTTGGCGTGAGGGGGCGGAGAAAGCTGGGGAGCTACACCTAATAATCTGCTCTCGGTGTAATTACCCCCCCTGCCCATCACCCCGGCCACCAGCACCGTGGTGCAGAGCACGGCCGGGATGTGACCGCACGACGTTTTTGGCACCTTTTCAAGCCGCTGAGAACTCGCCACCCAAGGAACTTTGGTTTGTGAGTGTCACACACGCAGCCTCCGAAGTGTATAACAACACACAGCAATGAGAAAACAATCCACCCAGGGGTGGGGGGGGGGGGGAAAGACCTACTGAA
>JAOQGH010000008.1:7639459-7673605 GCA_025769975.1 Gallinago jamesoni
CCCTGGAGGGGTTCAAGGTCAGGTTGGAGGGGGCTTGGAGGGACCTGGTGTGGTGGGAGGTGTCCCTGCCCAGGGCAGGGGGTGGCACTGGGTGGGCTTTAAGATCCCTTCCAACTCTAACCATTCTATGATTCTAAAGAAATGCCAAAGAGATGAAGGGAAGAATAATTTCACAGGCTTTTTTTTGGTGGCTTTTTTTTTTTTTTTAAAATACCCTTTTTAACCCAACTACAGCAACTGGAAGATGCACAGGAGCAGTTTGTCAAACCCGAACGGTAGCTGTTATTCTCACGTAAAGGGCTCCTTAAAATGGAAGGCCTGGGAAAAAAAAAAAAAGTCATTTGTGTGATCTCAGCCGGCATACATTATGAAAGAGAAGACATTTGATGAGTTGTATGCTAAAGGATTAATTTGCCATTTAAAAATGCAGAGAACAGATGGATCTCTTGGCTAGGACTATATTTGGGAATTACTTCATTTTCAGCCCACACGCAAATAAAAATACAACTAAAAGTAGAACTTTCTGTGAAATTTCACACGGGTAGGAAAGAATTAAGTCACGAAAATAAAAAAAAAAACTGACAATCTTTGTATGGAACAGGTGAAGCGCTGCAGCCTAGCAAATGGGTATCATGTTGGAGGGGAAAACATGTCTTGTAATGCAAAACTTAGAAACTAAAAAAAAAAAAAACCACACAAAAAAACCCAGTATCATATGACAGAGTGGTTTTTGTGTTTGTCTTTGAAGAGTAACTTCTGAAAAAGCACCCTACTGGAATTTAACTCAGCAGAATTTGTCATGATTTAGTGATTAAACCTCTAGGTGGTCAAAAGTCCAGGGACTCCCCTTCCTAAAAAAACCTGGGGCAGTTCCATCACAAACTAGAGATTGTAAAGCAAGGATGAAGACTTAGATACTTGTGGGAAAAAATGCTAAAGTAGGGAAAAACACACATGAAAAATGCCTTATGTCCTCAAAACTCCCTGGATAGAGTACCTTTACCCCCCTAGCTCCCACCCCACATGGCAGCGGCAGCACATGGTTCCCAGGGCTGGGAAAGGAGGAGCAGCGTGGGACAATTGGAGACTACGGGAGGGGAGAGAAGTCCTCCCAGGAATTCCCACGCGTGAAGCCCCCATGCCCCACCTGCGCACTTCCCTGGTGGGATTTAGACTTTAAAACCTCCAAACCATAGCAGCATGGCGAGGCACTCTCTGCAGCCTCACACACAGCGTTCATTAAATGCTTTTTTTTTTTTTTCCACACATCGTTTCTCAAAGTTACAGGGCAACTGCATGCTAAAAAGCAAAACCAACATAAACTACTTCTGAAATAATCAGTAGATAGCATCTACTTGTTGGAGGAACACAACAAACCGTTCCTCGCTTCCCTCCGCCTCCAAACAAACAACCAACCAGAAAACTCACACCCAGCAAAGCCCCGACCGACCGGCACAAGATGTCTTCAGTGTATTCCCGGGCTCTGAAACAGGGATAAACACATCTCCACGCGCCGTCAGAAAGCGAAGAGGAATAGAAAAATTTGTACTAACCCAATGGCTTCCCTTCTGCGACTATTCATCCTTCACAATTCAGACAGCAGGACATACCGGGCAGTAAACAAACATGGAAGGGAGGGACCAACTTCAAAGCAACTGGGTAAATCTTACATAATTTGAGGGTTTGAGATGTTGCAGCAACCTCTTACCAAACAAGGTGTCAGATGATACGAGGAGGTCAAACCTGTAGCTGCTGGAATAAGTAGGGCACGTTGCATCTCTCCATCGGCCCGGCTCCAGCCCGGCATCATTTGTCCACGGGGACCCCAGTGCCGCTCGTTCCTGGGCATTCACTTTCAGGAGGAGAACAGAGCCTTTCTTTCACACCTTATCGCGCCAGAAAAGCTTTCTACTTGCAAACAGACAGAAGAAAATAAAATACGGGAAGGTCCTTATTGCCAGGATCCGCGCCTTAATTCCTCTCCTGATTTCTAAAGCGTTTGATCAGCTTTTCATATTTTTCTCCTATGTATAAAACCAAGATTATCTGTGGAAAATACAACTGTGGAAGAAATGAGGAGACGGCCCTGAAAACCACTCGTAGATTCTCCAAAAGGTACTTTTGCTGCCATTCTAGGTTTCCGAGTAGCCATTTCCATCTAGCCAAAATCATCCCTTTGAGATAAATCAAGCAACAACCCACTGAACCCCGGATATTTTTCCAAGAGAAGTGTTTGAAAGCCTCCAGGTTTCACTTCTCCCAACAGGAGAGAGAGCTCGTGGCTGGAAGGAGACAGGGTGTTTAGTTCTGAAACCCAGTCAACGCCAGGAAATTAAAGAGCAGGTCCCCTACCTTCGTTACACGATTTGAGCAGGAAGGAAGGATTCACAGAAAAGTCTTGTTTCTTAACACCACACACGCTAAAAGGGCTACTTTTATTCTTCTATCAGGCACTTAATAAATAATAACCCAATGTTTTCATGGGGTTTATTAATATGGCACCTACACAGTACACAGCTCTCTCTTCCCCCTTTTGGAAACTCAGCTTTCGCTTCCCTTAAAGATTTTTTAAAATTAGGTCTATGTCCTGGCACATACAACTTGTCTCTCCTCCACAGAACACTGAAGCCCCCACTTCTTTCCCAGTCTGTGATTTTCCACTGGCAAATGCGCGGCACCCTCTGCTCGGAGCAGCATTACCAGCTGACCACGGTGATCTGGAGAAGGGGATATAATCACCCGCTAAGAAGCTTTCACACTTAAAACCTTGATGCCATCATTTAGTGGCTTCAGCGCTTGAGACATCGCAGACAGACGGCGCTTGATGCTTGGACATTAAGGGCAAACCTAAGTGCGTTAGTCACACAGTTCGTTCAATGGTCAATGATTGAGGGATTATTTTTTTTTTTCCCCCAATAAGGTTTATTTACCATTAATTCATATCCTTAAGACCTTACTTTAAGCACAGCATGTTCTCCCTAAAGTTGTTTTTAAGGTTAATGCTCAGGTCTCACAAATATACCTCCAAGAGAGCTGTTAGGTTTAAGGGGAAGGTTCTCCTCCCGAAGTGTCTGCATCCGCGCCCCTGGCAGAGCCAAAATCATCCTCTTTTGGAAAAAAAACCCAAATCCCTGTATATTTCAGTCCGACCTTTAAGATGTGAAGGGATACTCTGTCTATGTTTTAATGGAAAGATGTGTGACTGAACACAGCCAGATTTTTCCTTTGATTGTCGGAATAACTGGTATTTTTTCAGGAAGCGTTCAATAGGGCCTTCCTCCTCTGCTATTCATCCCTCCACGTGAAAATTCATTAGAAATTATTAAACTGCCCATTAATCCAAAGGTCTTGATGATGGGAATCTTCTCCCCCACCTCTGGGTGCCTGTAATGTACATCTCCATTCGAGCTGTCTAGACTCCTTTCATCAGCAGCGCAGGCGAACAGGCACTTCTCCACTCTGATCCCTCTCATCTATTTTAGCGATGATTCACATCCCAGTCGTGTTTCTCTCGAAGAAAGGGGAATTCTGGCCCGTTCCGGCGAGGGGCACTTCCCCCTCTCCCTGTTTTGTTAGGCTTTTTGGGGGGGGTTTGCTTTCCCCTCGCTGTGTCGGCACCCAGCAGGAAGAGGAGGAGGCAAATTTCTTCCTGCCTCGGGGATCCCTCAGCCCGAGCTTCTGAGCAGTAACGCGGCCGGCTTCAACTTCCCTGACCTCAGCTAATTCTTTCCTTCCCTCAGCCTACTCAAGATGATTAAGCAAAATACTTGGAAGGAAATCAAAGCCTTTAAAAAATGCAATTAGAAGTGACCATTTTGTTAACGCGCGCACAACCCCAAAGTCAAACCCAATCTCCCAACAGCACCAAGACCTTCCCGCGGGAAGGCAAAATCAATTCTCAGCAGCTCCCACGGGCTTCAGGAACAGCCCCAAAACAGCAAAACTTCACGAGGACAAGGTCTCCCCCGACGCTGGCGGGAGCAGTGCCTTCCACACCGCTCGGGCTTTTCCCACCGTTCCTAAAAAATAACATTAGGAAGACCTAAAATTACCAAAGTTCACACCAGACACCGGCTCCCGCAGCTCTCCACAGGCGACTCAGAAATGTCAATTTTAAAACACGGCAGGTCTTTCTCCCCCAGCAGAGGATAAGGTGAGTCGGCACGAGGGTCTGGATTTAGCCACCAGAAATCCTCATATTTCTTCACAAAAACTCTGATCTAATCGCAAGACACCTTTACAGCATTAAAAATATTTATCTCCTTAATAGAATGCAACACAATGAACTCATTTGAGATGATCTAAAGAGTATCAACTGTAGTAAAACAGATAGACTTCTGTAGGACCCATTTCCCCTCCTTCCACCCCACACAGGATGCATTTTTCAACCTGAAATTTATTTGGAAAAAAATAAAAGAGAATATATCTCTCTGCCTGTACAGGCAAAGAAATCCAATACACATTAAAAAAGCAGCAGCAGTTGAGCTTCTGGGCCACGCTAGGAAACAAAGACAGACAGACCAGATTTAGATAAACACCTACTTCTGCAAATTTAGGAAGAGGCTTAATTGCTTTGTCATTTAGAGCCAGCAATTACCAACTATTACCGGGAGGATGAGGGGGGATGGAGGGGAGGTATTAATTGCCACAAAACGTCCACTCTTTTTGAGGCAGCTCAAGGAAAAATTACATATAAGATTTTAAAAAAGCCATTTAACTTGATGTTTTAAAGGATGTTATTGTATATTCACACAAAAGATGACGGATGGGTTCTTCCAGAGGGGCTAGAAATGTTGAAATTTCTATTTTATTTTGCCATTACCTCCTACCTGCTTCATACCACAGCAAGATGTGGGGGCAGGCTCCATAATCGCCCCTTTTGGGGGATATTTTTGGGGGCTCGTTCCCCTGCCGAGGGAAACCGGTGCTAATTTCTAGAGCGGGGAGTGCTGAAGGAAGGTTTTAAAAATAAAGATGTGACCTGGAACTCGAAGGTTGAGCCGGAGAGCCCGGTTCCCTCCTCCCTCAGACCTGGCTTTCACACAGGCGCTTTCCTGCGCTGCTGTGAGGGGAAAAAAAAAAAACAACCTTCACGCAAGAGCGAAAGCCGCTGCAGCGCTAAGGGTTTGGGGGGGGGGGTGTTATATTTTATTTAAAAAAAAAAAAAAAAAAGGTATTTTGTAGAAAGCGGAGGTGCTTTCACGCCGGCGGGTTTGCGGGGCGGCTGAGGGGCGGCGCGGGCGGCCCCGCCCCGGGGGCGGCGCGGCGGCGGGCCCGGCCGGCTCCCGCCGGTTCAGACCGGTTCTCCGCCACAAACAACCCGTTCCCCCTCCCCCGCAGGCTGAGGCGGCCCCGGGGCTGTGCGACCCCCTTCTCCCACCTCCCACCCCCCCCTCACAAAGGCACGGCGGCGGGGAAAACACCCGCCTTTGGTTTCCACACACCCGGGGCGGGGGGGGAGGGGGAGAGGGAGGCGGCCCTCCCCGGCCCCGCCGCCATTACAGCGCCGGGCTCCCGCCGCCACCACAGGCTGTGAGGCGACCTAAAAGCCAGGGATTTTCAGCGCGAGATAAAAATCTATTATGCAACGCACATTTTTAATAGATTACTCTAGAGTATACAGATGAGGTAATGCGAGTTGGCGCCCTCCCCGAGCCGCTCTGTCAGCAGGCTCGGCGGCGGCGGGGCTCGGGCGGGAGAGGACGGCGCGGCCTCCCCTCAGGGCTGAGGTGACTGATGGGCTGTCGCCGGGTCCCCTCCTGAGGGGACGGAGACACCATTTGCTCGGCAGCTGCGAGAAGATCTTAGATCCCGGCCGATAGATTGTGGGTTTTGTTGTTTGTTTTTTTGTGATTTTTTTTTTCCACCGGAGGATCTATTTAATTTGTAAACATGCACGTACAGGTAGGCTTTTTAGGCCGTTTTTAAGTAGGGAGTTTAGTCAAGGTTTGCTTTCTGTATTTTAATCTCGGCACAAAAATACCTCCTCTGTCTTCAAAGCTATCTGAAAATTTTCTGCCTGTGCTCAATTTCAAGAAACTTGATATACTACCAAGGGTAAAAAAAAAAAAAAAAATGTTTTAGAGGATGGTCTAGGTTATATTTAGATGAGAAGCAGCACAGGCTGACATCAACAGAAACACAAGAAAGAACAAAGTGAAAATGCTCGACAGTCGGTAACAAAAACCTGAGAGCATCTGAGTTGGACTTTCTTTAATTTTCCTTTCCCTAATTCACATTTCCCTGCACAGAGAGAACATCAAAGCAGCACATGGCTTTATGTGAACAAAAGGTAAAGATTAGGTGTTTCACCTGACTCTTACAGGATTTACTGTTGCCTTTGTGGTAATTGAAAAGGTGGCTTCCTACTCTACACAAATTTTTAATTTTTTTTTTTTTTAAATCTTCACCTAATTCTTTTTTCCCATAGAAATTGGAGCATGCTCAACCCTGAAGCTTCTCGTCTTACAGAAAGAGAGATTAAAAATAATCAGGTGATCTTTGCAGCGCAAAATTTCTGTGGAATTACTTAACATCAGCAAAGGCCATCTCGCAGATTCTTAAATAAAGACCAAACAGCTGCATTTAACCTCATTTTTCCTGATTTTTCATCTCAACCCACTCCAAAACCCTAAATCCCATTCTAAGTCAGTGATTCATCACACGCTGGCAGACAAACTAAGCGGAAAAGAGGAGATGAAGACAATGGCAGGGAAAGGTTTGCATTATGTAATGAAACTAAATTCCCTTTTTTTGTACTTTCACTTCAGTTGTTTTAAACAGGCTACGAAAGTCCCCAACAAGACAAACTAACACTGCAACCTCCACGGGAGGTTTTAGGGAGCCTGTTTTTCCCATGATTAAAATTCTCTTGGCAGTATTTTTCATCAGTTTATTTCAATATTAAGACACATAAAATAACACATGCGTATTCCCTTCCAACCGTAACTCATTGCTCCAGAAAGATTTCACCACAGAGAAATCTAAAATTAAAAAACAATCTCTAATTACTTTATGAAAGCCTGGCCCAGTTGTCTTTAGAAATTTAAGTAGAGCTATCACAATTATTGAAAAAAAAAAATAAATTTTTAAACATTTATATGTGCAACTTCTTGAAAGTGCTTTATTTCGGTAGTACCGGAATGACTCTGCTCTTCCTAGACCTTGGTGAAAATAAAGTTGCTTTGTGTCTAAGCAGAAGTTGCTTTTTTTAATTCCAGAGCAAGACTCATTTTACATCACAATCTCTAGGAAATTATTCATATCCACTAAATCCTCCAGCATCCTCGACACCAGACAACCCAGTAAGCGCTCTTAGAAAATAAAGGAGAAGGCGAAAGGAAGTCGCAGGTCACGTATCCGTAAACTTCCACGCACACACACATGCGGTGTTCACACTGGCACGTTCTGGAACATCACCTATAGGAAATCACCCGCTTCTGCCAGGAATTTGTAAATAAAAATCCCATTTCAACAAGGTGCTTCGCTTTTAAGAGCGAAAAGGTCCCACCGCTCAGTGCCATGTGGTTCCGTACATCGCGGCAGCAAAGCTTTAAAAATAATCACTAACACATGGAACAGTAAGAAATGTGTAAAGCCATTTGACATTACATAACTGAATAAAAATGCAGAGAAATGCGGGTTTTTTTTTAGCGCAGTAGAACACCTCGACGAGCAGCCCAGAAAAGATCATTTTCTACCAAAAAAAAAAAAAAAGAGGGGGGATTTTTATTTTTTTTACAGGAGGTTGGGCAGGGCACAAACAAAATGTGGTTTGCTTCCCATGGGATCCCGCAGCTTCCATGCACATGCAGCTTCTTCCGTGACACAGTACAGAAAATATGTTTGCTGATGTATCATTTGTGGTACGCGTTCCAATCAACAAAACGGAGAAATTAAGGCTTCTGGTGGCGGAAAATTCAAGTATCATTTTCAGGGTTTATTTTTTTTACTCTTTCAAGGTGATTAAAAAAAAAAAGCCCCAAACCCAATGATCTCTTTTCCATAATGTGGGTGGGGAATGAGAAACCTCATGTTATGGCAACTTCAAAACGCAAACTCTTCCTCAAATCCACCCGAGAAAGTGGCTCCCGCAGAAAACATTCACCTCCACCAGCTTCGGCCCCACCTTGGGCAACTCCTGAGAGGTCACAAAATACACCAAATAAAGCCCCGCTCCAGAGAATATGGTTTATTTTTACCACGTTTTTTTTTTGGCCTTATCTTCTACATTACTCTCTTGCAGCTCCCATTACAAATCCCTGTAAAGGCCTCCGAATATACATTTAAAGCGAAGTTTAGCTGAGACCCAACGCAACAAACTCTGAACCTTTATGAAATAAAGGGGCTTGGGGTTTTTTTGCGTGTTTTTTTTTTTTTTAAAGCAATTTATGGAGCATCTTTCCTTACATTATTTAATTAAAACCATCTTCGTTTAACAAAAGTCTTATTTATTTCCCACAGCACTTTGAAAAACACAAGGAACGAAGCCCCAGCTTCTCCCTCGCCACCTTTCAGCTGGTTTTTCACAGCACCTGGAGGACGCACAGAAATTCCCACGAGCGTTTCACTCCCACGAGCTTTCCCAGGCTCCGGCGTTTGTCCCCAAACATGGGCAGGAGCGTGGGTAAGACCCAACCTCTCTGAGCAAACACGAGAGCTTCCACCCCGCCAGCTGAGACAGACATCATGAGACTTGAGTGACAAAGCTCTTCAAGAGGTACAATTTCAGAAGAATTCAGCGTCACAAAGACCTTAATAATTCCACAGCGTCCCAAAATTGGCCATTTCCACTTCTAATAAAGCCCTAAGAGGATCTCCAGTTTGCTAAAACCCCTGAGAACTATGACGGAAATTGCAAGCAATTCTTTCTCAGACAATAACAAACCATTCTTAGTTATTCCAGATAAATCCCACCACAGAAAGATGCAGAATTTGGTAACTCAATCCCGGGATGACACAGCCACAATTTACTACCCACAATTTGGAGACGCAAAGAAATTTCTGCCTGGTCTGGGTAGGTGAAACCTGAATATATGGCACAGTGCCTAGGAGAACTATAAAGGGGATGAGGTAGCTTTTGCCCACCACAGGGGAGGAGGGGGATTACATATTTACATCGCTAGATTCAAAGCGTGTTAAAAATTAAACAGAAAAGTCCACCTGTGCTTTAAAAGACTTCAAGGCCAGGTGGGGTTTTGCTTTACAACGTAAAGATATGGTTAAATGTTTATTAATATCTGACTCACTGCTTAGAAACATGTAAAACTCCTTTCTGATCCTTCAGAAGGAAATATATTATCCACCAAATTCTATTCCTTGCTCTATTGAATTTGAGTTTATTGCATTAGTAAGAAAAAAATTATGTTTATTTCCCTTTCCTCCCAGAGTATCATCTACTTTTCCGTTGCTACAACTAGAAATTGCCAAGAAAATGAAATGCTAAAGCACAGCAGACACCGCTTATCTTCTGATTAAATCTTTTAACTTTGTTCCAGTGGGATCCCATTTAGTCCTCTCAAATGCAGAGAAGTATTTCATCCCATCTCGACATCCCGACAATGACATTTTATAAATGTTACGAGTTTCCTGGACTCCCCTCCATTCGTTCTGCAACAAGCAAAGGAGCACCAGAAGAGAGATTTATTTTTTTTCCCTGCTTAACATTTTTTTAAGCCTTTAATGTAACCAGGCCTCCTTTCGACTCATCTTCTCTGGGTTTTTTTTTAGAAACCTCTGGAAGTCTCACCAATTTTTTTTAAGCTGTAATAAGTGTGAAAATCTTTGGCAAAGGGTTGTCTTTATCCAAGTGTTAAGATCTCATTGAGAGAGAGGTGTAGAAATGAGCAAAACAAGCCTTCAAAGCAGCCTAAAAGTCATCTCAAATATTCCAGAGGTGCCTCTCTTTCCACCCAAGACAGGATGTGGATTTCTAAATCCAGGAGAAAACATTTTAAAGAAGTAAATAAATCTTTGCATGGTTCTTTAGACAGTGGGAGTGTGGGGTGAGGAAACCAGAAGAGGAGGAACTGATTTCCTCATCTTCCCCCCTCTCTCCCCAGTGTCAGCCCATCTAACCCTTCCACAAGGTCCAATGGTCGAGCAGGTATGATTGTACAAGAATAATTACCTTGATTAGAGAGTTACCAGTGGTAAAATTCCATTCCTAGTGATAATCGAGCGTTAAGTATTTACTAAACTGATATACTTATTTACTTAATGAATATTTTTTGTTTTGGAAAAGAACTGGTATGCAAAGGAACCGTTCCCAACTGGAAACCCTTCACCAAACAGACCATAAAACACTGACGGGTGCAATGGCAACTTCTTGGTTTCCACTCTTAACGTGAATTTACTCTTTAAAAGGTAAATATCTGAGAGGTATTTCAATATGAATTTTCAAATTACTAAAAGAAAGCCAATTATTGGCTCTAGTGGTATGATTTTTTTCCTGTATGTAGTTTATAAAGCCACACAAACAGGACTATTGTGGCTGTTACACAACAAGGACACGGCCTTATCGCTGGGAAATGCATACTTGGGTTTGGTTTTTTTTTTTAATTTTTCCAAGCTTACAATTTTTGCCTGTGAGGCAACAGGGGGAAAGGAATGGAAAGGCAACACATCAACCTTTTCAACGTTAGCAGTGGTAGGGAATGAGAGGAAACTGGACAATAATAATCATTTCCCAAAATATTTTAAAATGTGTCCTGTAAGAAGCAGTTGGACCTTCCAACTTCCTTATTCACTCACTCAAGCCAATAAAATATTTACCCCATTCTCCAAGCAGCCAGGGGTGCCTCATCTCCGCACATCCCCGCTTTGCCTAACGAGTGCCTTATGGATGCTCCGCAGATCCACCACGGAAAATAATTAATGATGGCAACAGCACGCTTGGTGCCAACTCAGCCCCTTTACGATTCACACCAGTTTAATTCTAAATCAATGAATAACTCTTTGCCACCAAACACCTTCTATTTTCACAGCCCAGACTCGCAACTCCTGGGACAACAACCTGCAACTCCCCCCCGTCCCGGGGCCGGTGGTGGTGCAGGAAGGAAGGCACGGTGACCTACCTGTCGCTGCTGGTACTGCTGCTGCTGCTGATGGAGTCGCTGCTGGAAGATCTGCTCCGGGACCCGCTGCCACTGGGGGAACGGGTGGGCCTGGAGGCCTGGCTGGCCAGTCGCTGTGGGGACTGCGTCCTGGACTGGGAGGAATGCGGCGACCGACTCCGGCTGTGCTGGTAATTCCTCTCCGGCCTTCTGCCTCGTACCTCCCGCGTAATATCATCCCTGTAGATATCCCTGTGTACCACACTGGGCAATGTAAACTGCTCCCGGGCCCTAGGTTCGTAACGGGGGTCGTGAGCGTCAAAACGGTTTGGACTTCGACTCCGAGAAGTATAATAGAGCCCGTGTTGTAAAGTCCGCTCTCGAGGATCTCTATAGTAATCCTGATCGTAATGTCTCGTCCGATCAAATCCTCCCGTCCCCCGCTCATGGTGTCCATAGGCACTATGTTCATAAGCACGCTCCCTGTTATCTGAAGCCCTGCATTTAGGAAGGGGGAAAAATATTTCATCAGAAAGGGACAAGCACAACTAAAAGCAAATCATGCAAACATTCACGTCAGCACTCAACTTATTTTTGCCACTGCTTCTCCGCTAAACAGCAAGAGCCTATCAAGCAAACACTGACAAACTTAAAAACATTTTTACTTGACTCCAAAGTTATATTCGTATACGATAAAGCTGAGCAATCATTTTGTTTTAATCACAATGTCAGGCTTTCATGACCAGCATCTTGCCTGCACAGGAATAAAATGCTGCTTTCCAGTGCAGAATCCTCATTTAAGTTGCATTGCTGTTCTTTTTTTTCTTTTTCTTTTAAATTCAGTAAACGAGAAAAACTTCATGTTTGTGGACATCACAATTAACTTTATTTCTCCCCTCCCCTTCCATTTTTGCTGAAGAGCTTCAAAAATTTTTCTGGAATTTGTTAATTACTGGAGCTCTTCTAATTATCCTTCGGCAAAAATGGCATCGCAAATTGGGGCTGTAGCCATGAAAGCCTCTGTGCAAAGCATGACCCAGAGGTAAGAAGCTGCTTTCAAAAGGGGTAGCGTAACCCATAAAGAAGACCCAGAAAATTAGGGGGTTTTCTTGTTGCTGTTCTGAAATATTTCATCCTCTTAGAGGGAATTTTGCTTTTATCAGCACTACACTCGATTCTATCAGAGCTGCATATGCTAAAGAAATATGTATCTTGATTACTAATATCAGAATAATTAAATTGCAAGAGTGCAGGCCCCCAAAAGACCCTGCACAATGAGGATAAATTAAATTTTTTGGACGTTTTTGTTTGTTGAGACTATCGTTATTGCAATCACAGAATTTGGATCTTGACACGTACACTACTTTCAAGGAGCTAAGGTCTGTTTTCTTTCAGTATTTCCAACATTTTTTGTACATTAATTGAGAAAGGCTCTATGTTCTCAGAAAGTTAGTGTGATCTCTCAAATAAAGAGATAGTAAAACTGACAGATAAAGTTAAAAGGCCATTACAAATAGTTTAGTAGTCTAATTTAGACAAGTACCAGGACTTGTCTAAGTTACGTCCATAAAATGAAAGCTCAAGAACAATTACGTTGAATGTTTAAAAAATACTTGCAAAATTCTAAATATGTCAGAGTAGCCAAAGTTAATTTAAAAATTTAATTATCCCTCTTATGAAGGACATTTCAACCTTTTTTTTTTTCCAGCCTTCTCTCTCAGATTCTTCCTTCAGAACCAATTATTAGTGACTTCAATCCCCTGAATCCTAATAACCCAATTCTGCCTTGTGCTCGCTCCCTCCTCCTCTCCTGCATCACAGCTCTGCCTTCTATTTAAAATGGCAGAAATATTTCAGGTATCTTATATAAACTGAAAATGGGATTTCAATCTTTTTCGATTAGCATCTCAGGAAGTTCCTTCCATTCCTTCTCCAATGAATCACCGGATCTTTAATCCTCTAAATATATTCACCCTCTGTTCTTCAATTATAACTCATTTTCAAGGTTTCTATAGAGCTAGCTCATTTTTTGCCTGCATTTTTGCTCTCACATTATATGTAAGAAACTACCTAACCAGGGCAACAGAATTTCATTAACTTATATATATATATACACGCTTGAAATTCATTGTTGCCTTTTCTATTTTCATTATTTCTTGCTCACAACAATGGCATATTTTGAAAGGTATTTCAAGATCTGGCACAGAAACATGTCTCTTTTTTTTTTTTTCCCCCCCTTTTGAAGGACCAAGATCAACAATTTTATAAACGATTGCATTTAGCATCCTATAAAGTGTTAATCAGTGAAAGCTGATTTAATGAGGTAAGAGAAAAAGCAGTATTTTCTAGAGGGTTACAGCTATATAGCTGACATAAAAGAACAAAGTCCTTATCCATGAAAAGGACACAGAAGACAGACAGAGGAGCTAGCAGAGCTGAAAATCTAATGACTACAGTGCTTTTTTGATTTATCTATTAGTACTAAGTACTACTGGAGTTAGTGGAAAGAGAGGGTTTGACTTGGGTTAGGAGAGGGGCTAATATACACAGGGCAGGACATACCAACCTTTTCCAAGTGTGGAAACACGACCTATATTCCCAATTAAATCTAGGGAGAGAATTGTGAACATAACTTCCCCAATTTTGGCCCCTCTTACAGGGGTAATCCACCTTCTTAATGGGCAAGGGTGTCAAATGATATTTTAGATGAACCAACAAGAAAAAAAAAAAATCTTAGTGACAAGACAAAAAAAAAATTCCACTGGAAGGAAGCAGTCCCAGACTGAAACCATAACTCTGAAACCCCCAGACTTCTTTCTTGAGACAGAAGGCACTTAAATAGATCCATTATTTTAATTTCCAGCCCTATGTCTGAATCAAGCAGCTGGTAGAAGGTCACCCAATGCACGAGGACACTCGGCGCTGCTGGCCAGCAGGCATCCTCTAGCCGCCTTTGTAACCATCCAGCCCAGTCATTTCTCACTGGCGTATCCACAAACTGGTATTAGCACCACGTCCTTAAAACTAAAGTATGTTTAATGTGGAGTAGCAAAGAGCTTTTTAAGAGACTAGATAGTAATCCACTCCCCATGGCTACTGGCGTCTTGACTGTATACCATCCAATAAATTCAAGGCAGTAGTTCTTATCCCAGCATTAAAAAAAAAACACAAAAAAACAGACTATAATTTCCAAAATTTAGTAATGTCCATCATCTCTTTTTGCCAATACCATCAGAAAGCATAATCCCAATAACTTGGAAATGATGTAGATCCAAAATGGAAACATCACAAGCTGCCTTCGGTCTTCTCCATCCAAGCGTTATTTCCACGGCTAAGTGTTGTCTGTAGAATCCAAGGGGCTGCATCATTAAAGTCTACTAGAAATTTTGTGGTGACAATCCAATTAACATACCAACTGCGTACAGTGAGAACTGAGAACTAGGCATCAAGCTTTCACAGAATTTTAGGTTCTAGTATTCCGAAGATACTCCATAGAGAACTTCACCACATGTTGTAGAGTAAGATAGCTCCATCTGGCAGCAGGGATACATCCGAGCAAGGCCTTAATATTATCCAAGAAATGGAATCATTACTTCTAGAAAAGAGTAACTCCAATATCGGTGCTGGCCAAAGGAAATCTTCCATCTTAAAACCACCTTATTTCAAGTGTAGATATCCAACCAGCTGCAGAAAACATCCTCTATGGATCCACAAGGTACCAGCCACTGGGATAGAAATCACTTCCGTTTCCAACCCAAAATAGGAAACATAGATAATTCCCAAAATTTTAAATCCATCTGGGGGCCCTAGATACGAGTTTGTGTTTCTCACCATATCAAATACAAAATACCTGCCTAGAGAAACCTTGGAACTTACCCATCAAGTCTCCGCTCATAACGTCCTTCCCGTGCATGAAGCGATGGTGGGGGGCCGTAAGTGGGCCCCCCACCACCTCCTCTGAACCCAGAAACCTCTCTACTACGAGATGCTATGGAAACTGTATCATCCAAGCCCCGAGCAGCACTGGGAATGGTTCCTGGTTCATTATAATCCGTCCGTAGGTCTCTATCTCCCATTTTGTTGACAGAGTTGTGTGCCTTCTGCGCACTTTTGATGTCCACAAAATCCACAAACGCTGCCACTCCGCCTTCCGACCCCCTCTTTGGGAGGATTTTGACACTTTCGACACGTCCATATCTGGAAGAAAAGCAAAGCAGAGGACGTATGTTAGCACTGGTGGGAAAAAAATACCCTTGTATTTAACAACACCTTGCCTCCTACAAAATCAACATCAGCTTCAAACCATTTGCCCTTCCCACACAGCAGGAAAATCAATCTCAAAGCACAGCAGAGGTTGAAGATGCATTTTCAAAAGAGGGGGGGAAAAAGCCATTTAGACTTTCCATAGTTATTTTCCAAACTCCTCTGTTTTGGTTAGGCTGCCACGAGATTGCCCTTCTCATAATAACAGAGAGCAACAGCAGCTGAAGAAATAGAGAGGTATTCGCAATTAGGGCAGCCCTTCTCATTTTTAATCTGACGAGCGAGACATAATTAAAACAAAAGTGTGTCACAACAAGTAAAAATAAAGACATCCCGACAATTTTCTTCAGGAAAAAAAAAAAAAAAATGACCTTGACACAGCAATTCCACTACTCCCATCTATATTTAATCCATTCAGCGCTAGAGCAGGAGTCTTCATCTCTGATCCTCATTCCCGATCCCAAATCCCTTTATTTACAGCAGCCTTGTGGGACACTTTGGGAGCACAGTGACACCCCCCCCAGACCGGGCAACTCCTGGGGTTCAACTTTACACACACACCCCCCCGTGGACCAAGCCCCAGAAAGAGGGACGCTGAGGAGAGCCGACGGGAACGTGACACCACCCTAATTAATCTATGGTAAGTAATTGCAACACAGGCACTTAGGGATGAGTAAATGTCTTAAAAAAAAATAAAAACAATCACATTTGTGCACAGAGAAAACATGACGTAAAAATGTTTTCAAGTAACTTGCATCAACTCACAGCAAGAAAAGAGAAAATGGGGAGCAAAACCACAGCAACATTTTAAACCAGGTCACGTTTGAGTCGTACATTTATCTCAGCCAAGAGATTTTGGGCAAAACAGGGAAGGGTTTTAACTGCAGTTGTTAATCCGTGACAACACCAAAAAAAACAAAAAAAGAGGCAAAAAGTGTATTTTTGAATGGACAACCAGGAAAGGGACACACAAATAAAAAACTAATCATGAAATATTTGTTTACAATAATGAAGAATCATTAAAAAAAAAAAAATGGTCCATTCAAGAAGGCAGCACGATGCTGGCCAGATGTAAACAGATCTTAACCAGGAAAAGCTGTTTTCAGCCCCGTGCACAGGAATGAGCTGATACAATTGCTTGTCTGAGGGGCAAACGCTGTCAGAACCTGCGTCCTGCCCCGTTTTTCTGCTTGGCTTTCCATACACCTCAACGTTTCATCAGTGTTGTGGATGACTAATCCTTAAATACCATGTGAAAACCTGCCTCACTGACTGCCAGCTCCTCGTTCCAGCCTGACCTACTATACTTTATATGTAACCTGGTTTGGATTTAGGTCTCATTTTTCTCTGGTTTGTACTTGCACTGTCCATTAAGGATTATGTGCACGAAATGGAGCGTCTTTCAGCTCAAAAAGTGCCTCTTCAGGCATAAAAAGGTCATCAGTGGACACGTTCTTGCCTCCAAGCTGTCCAGAGAAGAGTGTGTCACCTCTGTGCTCGTGGGTGACAGTTCACTCAGGAGTTTCCTAATCTGATACCAAATCCATGCACTGGTCATTTTTTATTTCAATTAAAAGCTGTGAGGAGCAAATAATGGCACGTGGTGCTGCAGGAAAGGCATTTCTCAAAATTTGCGCTCTTCTGAAGCTGGATATGGTTATCTTGCCTTGAAGGCAAGATTCAGAAAGACCAGAAAAGTAAACGATGTGATTAATAAAATTTGTGTCTGGAAAAAAAATGGCCTAATTGGATGTGGCACATGTGAAGAGAGAAGAAACGGGAAAGGAAGAAGGGGAAGGAAAACAGGAAAGAGCCTGTTTGAAAAAACACTCATGCCATGAATGAACGTAGCAAAAAATACAGAAAATAATGAGGTATTCTAGTTGGCATCACCCTTCAACGCACGTCTCAGGGTCTGTTCTCTACGGACAGTGAAGGGAAGATGCTGCAATAGCACAGAGAGCTCTCGCTCTCCCAACCATTGCGTTTTCCTTCTAAATAATTTAGTTACAGAAGCAGCTGGTTAGAACATGTACTTTCCTTTTGCTCATTGTTTACACATTCGGTTTCTGGCAACACGAGCCCATACTTTGTCTACAATCGGGGGGGGGGGAATAAAATAGTATCTTAGCACTGCTCAAAAAACCCTAAAATCCTACTTGCCCTTCTCTCTGAGCGCAGTCACCACAGCCTGTGCTGCCAGCAGGGACGGCTCTGAAACACTCTTCCCACTCACCATCCTGAGAATTCTCTCTCTCCTCATTCTGAAATCCCAACACGTACGCGTTATAACACACGCGCAGAACTCGGTTATTTTTCTTTTGCTGCGGAAGATCCAGAATGCATTAAAAGGTTCAAATATCTAAGCTGACGCTGCCTGGAAAGCACAGAAGATATAAAACATCGATGTAATACGCTCCCCACAGACCAACAAAATCACCCAGCAAATGCACAGTTCCCGCCGCTGGAGCTTAATTTTTATATTGGGAAAAGTGTACTCTGGTTGCCATTAATTAAAAAATTATTTTTTTTTTTTCTCAATCAGGAACGGATGGGGGAGGCTACTACTACTGTACTGTGCTGCAGCCATGGTCCTAAGTCACCCCGCTCGCAGACGGCGCGTGTTAATCCCTCCGTTATCCAGATACCTAAATATACGCTGCGCTTTGGTGTCCTGCACCGTACCCTTGGCGAGCCCCGAGGATAATCTGTGACAATCGCCTTTGCTGAAAGCGAGGGAGGGCGATGGGGGGGAGGAGGAGGAGGAGGAGAAAGGGAGCAGAGGAGAAGGGGGGGGGGGAGGAAGGATGAAAGACAACCGAGAAGGAGAGAGCCCTGAGTATTCAAGGACAGCTGCCGGGAGAGGAAGGTTTGCATTTTCCGTGCCCCACCGCGGTGCTGTGATTACACACGTCCTTGGGTCCCCCACCGCGAAGATTAATCTGTCTGGTGATCCCACCCGTCCCCACCCCTTGGCGTCTCTCCGAGCTGCTCCCGTCTTGGCAGATGCTGCCGGGGAGGAGGACGGCACGGAGGGGAGATCTGCAGTGCTGCATCGCCAGGCGCCTCTACTGCAGCACGATAATACGTTACAAGGGAAAAAGAAAAAAAAAAAAAAAGAAAAAAAAAAACACCAAAAAAAATTATGATACTTTCTGGAAAGCCGGGGGAGGAGAGGCGGCGATAACGCCGTGTTTGGCTACGGGGATCGCACGTTAAGGCAAGATGGAGGCGACCACGCTCTGAGGAGCAATCTTTGTCCGGATGCCGAGGGCTGGGAAGAGGGGACAAAAGAGGAGGGGAGGCATCGCCGCGACCTTTGGAAAGGCGGGCAGCGCGGCTCCTCTCCACCTCCGCCTCCTCCCAGCTTTATACCTGTGCGTCAGCCTCTTCCAAGAAGGCTGCGTTTCACAACCGCTGGCAGAACCAACAGAAAACAAAGAGGCTCGTTCCCTCAGCTCCGATTCCCCAGACCCTGCAGGAAAACAAGGCTTTTTAGTGCCTCTTCCCATCTGCAGCTCACGCCGATTAATCATTAGCCCCGCGCTGTAACGAAGGCGGCCAAGGCCGTGTTTTCAGAGGGTTTTACAGTTCAAGCAGAGGAGAGGAGGAGGTGGGAGAGCTGTTCTGTCACCGAGCCCCGCCACCAACACAGCGCCATCATCGCAGAACCCAGCTGAAAACAGGGATCTAGCAGCCCTTCCAGAGAAAAAAAGTTGCTGGATAATCACTGCTCAAACAAAGCCAGGCTAATCCAGCTTTTCAGACAAAGAAAAGGAATTCATAATTTAAGCATTATCGGTTTATTCACTGTAGATCAAAGCACCTCTATAATCAAGCAGCTGAAATGTCTCTGGGCTCTTGGCATGGCTGCTCGGCATGTTTCTCTGGCTCTCCAAGCCCTTCCTCCTCCCCTCCTCTTCCTCCCCTACCGGGTTGGGAAACGCAGCCTCTGCCAATGCAAGGCTGGGCCGGTTCCTCCTCCCCGGGGGCGACATGTCACCCAGACACAGCCAAAGTCACCCCACAACCCTCCCTGCACGGGGTGCAGGGGCATCCACACCACGGCACCCTCATTTTTCCACTTCTAATCAACCGTTTCACCTTGGGTGCCCGCTCCAAACAGTCATTAGTTTTTTCCTGCACAATCTCTGCTGTTCCTGAGCAAAAGCACTTTAAACAAAGGAGGGACTAGGAGAAAGCCGGCCAGCAAATATTTAGTAAGCAAATGTAACCATTTAGCTGCAATATTTTATAAACCGATTAGGACCTTGACAGGATGATATAATACACGATAGGAAAAAGCAGGTAGAAAATCAGGGAGATTCGCTTTTTAAATTTAAACTGAATCCCAGTTTAAATCATACCACCTCCCTGTTTCTCACGTTGAGCTCCTCCTGAGCTCGTCGAGACCTTTTGTACCCAACAGTTTTCATTCCCGCAGAGTTCTGTGGGTCAGCTACATCCCTGGTCTACAAAAAGTTCACCATATTTTTATTTAGAAGACAGCACAACGTCACGCTCCAGATACTACCCAAGCTCAAAAATAAGGCAGTTTTTTGTGCTTGTTTCTGCACCGCTCATTAAGAGAATGATTTGACGAGACGTCCGTGGTACAGCAAGACACCTGAATATTTTGGATTCACTCGGATTCACTTTGACTAAAGCCAGATCTTCAGCCATCTGAAAGGCAGGGATGGTTTTTCCGTGCCACGCTCGAGCTCTTTTCCTCCTCCACTATTATCTAAACCAGGCAAGCCCCAGCCTGCATTATTCAGTAAAACGCTCGCACAGCTTGAAGCTGTTCTTGGCCAATCGCGTTCCTCTTGCTTTGTTGTTATTTCATAACAAAATAATTGTGACCTGAAATAATACTTCTCCAGCTGTCTGCGTCTCTTCTCCTCGTTCCTAACTCCAGACCAGCCCAACGCCCCACGCTGGGGGTCACCCCGCTCCTGTATTCCCCCCGCATAATGCACGGAAATGAGAGATGGGTCTCTCATGAGAAATGAGAACTGTGGGACTCTCCCTCCCACACCACCACCAAAAGAAGTTAAATATTCACCCTTGGAAACCTCCCAAGCCAGTAAAGTGAAGGGACTTGTGTTTTTACACAGGCAAAGAATAAGGCACTATAATTGATCACTATAAGAAATAAAATATACGATATAATAGTTATAACATGCTTGGCCTAAGAAAATTGCATCCCACCATGTTCTGTGCTTCATATTCACTATAGACACATACTGTACTTGCCACCAAAAATATTTACATACTTCTAAATATTTTTTTTAGAAAGGGAGTTTCATATCAAGAGTGGTAAGAGATGGAATTTCATCACCTTCAGACCCAAGCAGCACAAGTCTTTGGTCTTTGGAATTACACTCAGCTTCCAGCAGCTCAAAATCTCTGGTCAAATACCATCACATGCCCAGCATGAAGGAAGGAAGACTGGAGAGTTTACAGATACAGAAGAGTAAACGAATCTAACAAAAGGTACTCAAAAATGCACCACTGGGTTTGGGTCCTGCCATAAATACAGTAACTGCTCCACAACAGACAGCAAAACCAAGGACAGACCCTAAAGGAGCATGTCCATAGGGCTGGGATGAAAATAATGCAAGTCAATTTAATGCATCTTGGTAGAAACAAGAAGAATTCCAGTCTCCTGGAAAACTACACCTAAAATCCAATTTAAGAAACATGGGGAAGCGTCCCCTGATGAGCCACAATTGCCTGGATCGTCGCTCAGCTCTGGGGAATTTGTCAAAGGATATCTGGAATGCTCAACGACAAATATGGCAACGTACACACGGCCACTGCCCTTCGCCAGCAGCTGCCTTAGGGGAGACCAAATTCAGTATTTACTATGAAGAGCTGGATGTGACGTCTCGTTACCCAGGGCCTGACCCAAGGCCAGCTGGAGGCAGCAGCCTTCGTTCCCAAGGGCACAGAGCACGGGGACACCACAACAACACCAGGAACCCCCACATCTCCCCCCCCAGGCATTTCAGTCATATCCTGAGAACTGAAAACTGGCTCTTCAGGATTGCGGCGAAAATACTGTGAATATTTATCTAATATACGCACACACATCCACACACCCCTCCGAAGAGCCTGACAGCACCATTTTGGAACACTCCTCCAAACACCTGATCCTCCCCCAAATTTCTGAAGAAGCAGGTTTTTAAGTGAGACACCCCACTGGGAAGAGAGGACCAGCGCAAAGGCTGCCAGCAACGTATGGAGCCCTTCCAGCCGCCTCCAGAGGAGACGCAATGTATGGTATTGGCTCTCCTTATCTCCAGCTGCTGCAGCACGTTTAAAGACAGCTAAAAATAAAACAAATTAAATGCCTTTTTAATTCTACCTTTCTCGGCACAAAAATTGCTGTTTCTAACGATAAGCAACGGTGAGCGGCTGGGATAGCGTTCTGGATGATCACAAGTGGGAAAGCTCATCAGCGAGCCATAAATCCACGCGATGTAAGGCTTTGAAAACCTTTACTTTCCCAAAGCCAGGAGAAACGAGAGCTCCTCGTATCACAAGGAGCGCTGGTTTTCAAGCCACCCCGAGAACAGACCTTGTGACAGCAATGACTCAGAAACATGCCCTAATTACCGACCTCCCATAATTTTCTAGATTGCAATCTGAGATGCTTTAAAACCTGTTTAGAGTGATCTTTATTGGCTCGGCGACCTTTGAGGGGGGAGAAAAACAACGTTCTTCAGGGCATTCTCTGCAGCTCTCCGCCTAGCAATAAAGATCTCCAGGGAAACCTCGAAATTCAGGAGCAGAAACCATCGGCCAGGTTACGGATTGCTTATGTGGCTAGGGCGAGACCTCAACAGGACACTCCTCGCTCTTCCCATC
The DNA here is from genome assembly GCA_025769975.1 of Gallinago jamesoni. Lineage (NCBI taxonomy): Eukaryota > Metazoa > Chordata > Aves > Charadriiformes > Scolopacidae > Gallinago > Gallinago jamesoni. Next base: position 7,661,650 of record JAOQGH010000008.1, read on the forward strand.
GCCCAAACGAACCCCAACCCAGACTGCACCCAGACTTCACAGCTCCCTTCAGCCCCCAGCAGCGCTCGAGGGGAAACCTCCCAGCTCCCACCACAAACGGGGGGGAGGGGGGGGTTGTTAATGAGATACAGCACGTGTTCCTGCCACGCACCGAAAACAGCCAGGGCTTTGTTTGCCCTCATAATCCCTCCCTAAGAGATGACAAAGTAGGAAATTAAAAAGCCAGCACAGGCACATTCACTGGTGCTTGTGGTACCTCTGTTATTTAAGAGCAACACGCTCGAAGTATCAGATAGTCCAGCAGATAACTCCGTGCTGAAATAAGCGCCCGCTTCTTGCTTTACAGCTCCATTTTAAGACAGAAAGTAAGAGCAATTCCTAATTAAGACATTTTATTTATGTCTTTATTGCGAAGTCACCATTTGCATACTGCTGAGGTATTAATATACAAATGGAATTATTACGTACCACCAGAGAGAGAAGAAACAGAATATTTAAGAGCGTTTATTCATGGCTGCTACTGCTGATTGGAAGAAATAATTGCTACCATCAACATCCCAGGAAATTTTTCTGCAACCCCCATGACAAATTTTGTCCCAGATAAACTGCTCTAGCGCATATGCATCAGGAGAAACTCAAATATAAGATACACCCATTCCTTGAGATATAAATCTGCAACACCCCCACAGCATGAAACAGCGTTCAGAAGGAGTCGTAGCGATGTTTCAGCCTGGTGAGGGTGACAGAGGGGGAGATGGATGCACAATTTGGACACGGGGATTATGTGAAGCTGTAAAAAAACCCTCAGCTCGTCCTCAGCACCGTCTCATCGGGCTGCATTTAACACCCTTGCCCGAGTCAGCAGTTCCGCTGCCCGTGACATCAGGCAAACCCAGTGTTGCATCAGACGGGCCACGGGCAGAAGGTGAATCTTGACCCAACCGTAATGAAGGGCTCAACGCAAAATTACCCAGTTAAAGCTGCGTAAATGCAGCTGAACAACACAAGTTTGTGGTCAGCACAGCCTCTCGGCCGGCCCAAAGAGGCAGGAGCTCTGGTGTTAAGGAACTCGGTTCCCAGTTGTCACCTCTGTGCAATTAAGGAGAAGCACACACGCATCCACAGCGGGGCTTACTGGTATATACATTATTAAAAAAAAAAAGAAATCAAAGTGGCTTTGTGAGCAGAACTAATGAAGACTCATTTCTTATGGATGCATGTCTTGAGGTCGAATTCTCCGGCGTCCAATAACTGCCGGTTCCCACTGCAGCTTTTCCCACGGTCAGGAACACCTCTCTCCCATGTGGATTCTTTAATGTCTAATAAGGGCTGCGCTCTCGCTGCAGCTTTTCTCTCCATGGGGCCACTAATCAGGTCTCTCTCCTCTATTAAAACTGCTTGTTTTCATGAAACTCAAAAGAACGTCGCATCTCTGAGACTGCCAGTCCCCCCTTCGCCCTGAAGTACAACTGAAACTGGCTAACAGGTTCAAAATTGACTAGGGAAGATATTTTCCAACGCAAGATGACATCAATCGTGCTCTCCAAGCAGATGAGAATAAATACAACTGAAGAGGCTACAAAAATTGGTAGAAACTCGAACACACTGTATCGCAACTGTAGGGGAATCTCTTGATTAATCAAGTTTTATCATTATGAAAGGGTAATTCCCCATCTCAGTTTTGCTTCTCCAAGCCCTGCTTTGCATGTATTCGGCAGCAGATGGAGGAAAATGCCGAGTCATAACATTACGGTCTCCCTGCCATGCTGCAGAGTACTTTAAATGTGTATCATCTTACAGCTTTCTAAGTCTTGGTGCTCACTGGTTCGTGCTTCTCTACTCAAACGCAAACTTTATAACCTCTTCTCCAAGGTTTTGTATGTTTTCTAGATAATGGTATTTCAGAAGAAAGTAGAGTTTATCCATCTGCAGCCTCTCGGACCACCCCAAGTGACTGGATTGCTCTTCCCCCTTGAAGCACAACTCGGTTTGAGTGAGCGACCGGCCTCAATTCTGCCAAAAGGTTTGACAACTTGCAATTCATGGAATCACATAATTGCCCAGGTTGGAAGGAACTTTCCAGATTGTCGAGTCCAACCATCAACCCAACACTGACAAAAACCACCACCAAACCCTATCTCTAAGCATTCATTTCAGATCCAAGGACTCACGGCCGTATCTAAGTCACAACCCCAAACGCTCACCTACTCCTAAAAGGGTACGATCTTGAAACCGGGGATGGAAAATAAGTCCCATCACCCTGAAAAAGCAGCCAGTTCCCAGCCAGTCCAGTCACCTCCACAAAGCCCTGCGTCTAAGCCGGCCGCTCCCGTAGTGCCACACCAGCTGCTCACCCAAATACAGATGTGCAAATGTTATTTTGTTGGTTGGTGACTCACCGCTACCATCGTCTTGGAGAGAAAGTGCTTGTTCCTGTGACTAACCCAACTGGCAGCACGATGCTCGGCGTGAGCCAGGTGTCAGCCCAAGGAAACTCATATTCCCCGCCGAGGAGCACCCGGTGAGAGCCGGGCACACACACGCGGGTGTTTTGGCTGCGGTGACTACCTGCGCTCCAGGCGCTTTCTCCATAGGCGAGAGATCAAAACTTTCCACAGCCGAGCTCCTGAGCCAGCCAGATTTTAATGGCTTTTCTTCTGATGCAACTCCAAGTCAAGGTTTTGCAAAGCCGGGCTAAAAAATTTGGCTTCAATTTTGTCGTTTCTCACCTCGGTTTTATGAGCTGACCTGAAGGAGGCCTTGCCATACCGACCTCCTCTTGAGGTGCAGGGGGTACCACCAGACCCACGGGGCTCCACCTGTCACACCAGATACACCATCCCGTCCCCAACACAACCGTGTACATCACCGAAACCCCCAGGAAAGCTGGGGGTTAAACCAGCTTGAAAGCTGGGGGTTAAAATTAAACCCCTAGTTTCTAATTTTAGGCTGTCTCAGTGAGCAGCTTCACCTTTAAATGCTTATTTTCAAAAATTATTCTGAGACGAGGGAGGCCAGAGTGTGAACTGCCAGCACAACCGGGGACTGCAATCTCTGAATGACTGGAGAGGAAAAGATGCTTCCTGAGCTCAGCTGTGGCCAAAAACCAGCTCTCTCGCTGTACCCGCACCCAGCGTACCATCTACCACGGCAGCGCTGAAACCTTTCCATTTTTCAAACGTAGCAAAGCTTCCCAGCTACTAACGCTTCCAACCAGTCACTTTAGAGGCAAGGGAAAGACCAAAGGTTTATTTAGACTTTGATTACAATGAGGTTACTGTGCGGCTCGTTCGCTGTCTGGATGCCCGTTTAGCTGCCTTTCCAAGAGCAGTGTCTCACCCACACGCACAGACCCCCTGAAATTAAATCAGACGTTGATTACGTATACAAGGGAGATACTTATCCATCCTGAGCTTTTCTTCTCCTCACAGTTAGGATGCTAATGAGGCCGGAAGACTTTTTTTTTTTTTCCCCCTCCAAAGGCGACTACTTTAAACATACAACTTGGCCATTTATTTTTCTTATTTTGCCCTATTAACTCTTACAGGTCGCCCCCAGCTGCCACAGAGAGCCTAAAGAGGGAACATTTAAATAAGGCCCTGTGTGCTTTTGGCAGCCGTGGCTGTTAATGAGGACGGGGAGGGGGGTATTCACACCAGCGGCAGGAGCAGACGGACCACGGCTCGGTGCTTTGTGCCGCACGGAAGCGGGAGCATCTCACCAAAGACACGTAGGGCACAGTTGGGGCAATCTGTGACAGGGACATTGAGTTACACTTAGGGAATCCCAATGACAGAAAACACACCCGGCTCAGTTCGGTACCGGGAGAAATAACAAAGGGGATTCACCTCTTGCTAAAAAAAAAAAAAAAAAATTTACAATCTGACAGCAGTCTTTTAATGGAACTAAAAGATCTTTTCAAACCCAGCTTTGAGTGGGTACCTGATCACCTTCATGACAAGAACTTGGCTGGAACCCAGCTCCGATTTCCCACCAAAAAAGACATTCACAAGCTCTTCCTCTTGGATATCCCTCTACCGAAACAGAACACACACACAAGGCAGCACCGTCTCCAGCTGCAGAGAGCCACCAGTACCCAACGGACAGAGGCACAGATCATCTATTCACGCTCCTTCCAGAGATGTCTGGACTTATCTGGCTTTTCAGTGTTGAGATGAGAGCACGTTCAGGGCACTTTGATCAGATTTGGAAGCTCACGCTTCAGATCTGAGCGTGCTTAAAATAAAAGTGCTTTCAGTTCTAAGTTGCTAAGCTTAATTAAAAAGGGGAAGAGAAAAGAAGCAAAAAAATGCTCCCTTTTGTTCTTAGAAGATGCCTGGGTCTTGAAACAGAAACTGGTCATTAGGACCGACTGCTGCTCTTCTCCCATGATGGGTTTGTCTGAGCGGAAAATTGATGTTCCATTCATATCCCAATGGTGCTGCAACTTCCACCCAAGTGGCCGTGAACGCCTGGACCTCAGACAAGGCACGAACACACCAACTACAGCACGGAGCCAGCCACAGGAGACACTACGGGACACGCTACCCAAAAGCGAGAAGGACGTTGTTTCAACCCAATTCAGAGGAGCTGCCTTCACATTCAAACCTACCCCGTCAGCAGCTCAGATTGCAGCAGGCCCTGGAATATATCCTGGGTAGATTTCTGAAAAGCCTGTAACAGTGTTTATTCTTTTATTAAAGGATGTTATCTTCACACTGCAGGATTTTACAGATTGCAGGGGACGATTACACAGTGTTAGTGGGTTAAACAATAACTATGGAAATGTAGAAACCAAAGCAGTCGCTGTGTTTTATTCATCCTACAGCAGTCGTCATCACATCTTAATGTATGGCTGCAGAAGAGCACTGGGGAGGTTTCTTCAGGCTGGAGGAGACCAGAGCTGCCATTACTCACCAGGAAGAGAGAAAGGCAAAAAGCCTCCTGTGCTACCCCGGCACGTACAGGGTGGGAAACACTACTGACTTGTGAGCTCAGGCAACGAGAAAAAGCAGGTTTTGTCTGATTTTCATGGCCTGTTCAAATAGCCTTCAGAAGAACGCTACAAAGACTCATGCAAAGGTAAGGCACGAGGCTGGTCGTAGACTGTGAATTTCCATCTCTGGGCTCATATTCCTCCCCCGGGATTTCTAAACCGGCACGCCGAAGATGCAGCTAAACTCAAAATCTTATTATGGAGAGTAATCATATTTTCTAGTTTATTCCTCAGTTCATTGTTTGGGAATGTTTGCCCTCGCAGACTTTGGTTTCAGGGCGTTCTCAGACCTTGGCAAGTTCATGGAGCTTAATAGAAAACACAAGCAAAATATCTCACAAGGGCTTATTTTTGGTAGCTACCAAAACCAGAACGCTCCCACCCCACCAGCAGCTCAACAGCTTACACCCAGGTTGCCAGCAACCCTCCTGAAACCTTTAGTAGGCTAAAATGAGCCAAGGGGGGTAACCCTCGGGTTTTGCTCCTTCTCAAACATCTTCAGAAGACCTAGTTTTGATATCTGTTATTTCTCAGGTGTGTCTTCATGGTCAGAAGGCATCTCCTCCTCTTCCTCACAAGCTGATGACAATGTGACACCAACACGACAACCTGCAGTTGCGACACATCGGCTCATGAAAACAAAGCTCTGGAGAAGCTCCAGGTTCATCCTGACTCACCAGCTCATCTGAAATCTGCAACCTGCCCTCCACTCCTTGGGATATTTACTTCCTTTTTTTATGAAAGGCCAGCGAGCGCCTCTTCGCCCTCAGCGAAGACAAGGACCTAATTTTGGACACACCTTAAAGACTGCAATAAGGTCATTTGCTGGAGAACTTGGCATGACTTTCTGTCCTATGAAAAGCAAGAAGGGGGGGGGGAAACAACAACCCAGTCAATAAGGCTACCGTAAAACAAATTTAAGCCTTTTCTCGTCCTCTGTTCAAAATTGATGAATGGATTTAATGCCTCTCATGAGCCTCACAAGGACTGGTAAGTTCTCAACACGCGAGTCTGCCATAAAGGGCGCAAGGATTACTTTATCTTTGGTTCTTACCAAAGGAATTTAGAGTAAGGACAAGAATTACCAAAAGCCAACATCACTTTGGAGCAGCTCAGCGGCAACAGAAGCCGCTCTCATCAAATATCAAATAAACACAGCCAGGACCTTTGAAGAAACTTCAGAAAAGAAAAGGCTCAGCAGATGACAGAATTTCGTAACCAAGTGACATCCACTTATCTTTTTAACACAGCTCAGCGTATAAAAACACTTAAGAGAAGCTTAGTCCAAATCTACGCTCTCCCCAGCTTTTCATTAAGTTTCTTTGAAATAATTACATAGGCATTTCCTCGGCCAGCGTGGCGTCAACAACAAGCTGCCACCTCGAGTGCACACAAAGAGCAGACGGAGGATTTGGGAATCATAACCTGTTGGGGAACCCTCCTCCTTCTGACTTAGTCTCTGCAGGTGGCTGGGGACAAACACCGCTCGGTGACACCCCCAGAGCTGATGCCTGGGCTGCTTATTGGCCCTCAGTGAAGAATTATTAAAGGAGGTTGAGCCACAACCAAAGACTGGAGCCACCCCTAGAACCAGCACCACCATCTCTCCGATTAGCTACCTGCTTGATGAACCTACACCCCTAGAACCAGCACCAGCATTTCCCCAATTAGGCACTCAGCTGATGAACCTACACCCAGGGCAAGGTCAACTTTCGCTGGGAAGCAACCCAGACTCCAGGAGGTAGGACTCGCCTAGTATCTTCCACACCTTTCTTTCCCTTCTGATTCTGGGCAATTAATTTAATCCCCTTGCCCTAATCCCCCAACCAAATGTCCTCCCATCATCTCCTTGGGTTTTCTATTCTGCGAAACTAAGATTATCTTATTGGAGATAGTTGTGAAACGTGGCACAAACAAACCAAATGTTCTAGACATTGCTTCAGCAAAGCACGGACATAAACCTTACGTTTCCACTCTCTTCAAAGGCTCTGAACTAAGGCAGCTAGTAGCTCATCTATGAAAATAACACCACTTAAAAATGATAGGAATCGAAAAAGAAAACAGGAACAGCTCATTCTGAAGCCTCGCTTCTGCATTTTCCTAAAATACAAATACAGCTGGATAGAGATCTCCATAGGCCAGCCGAGTCAGTGTAACCATCCACGCGTTTGCATCCTCAGCCATAGCCAAGAACTACTACCCCATTATCAGCAATTAAAGCCTGGGAATATAGTGCCGTAAGTGCCCGCCAGTGCCGTAAGAGGGAAAAAGGCACCAGAAATGGTGCTAACACCCAGGATCCTCAATAGACACCGAGGTTTTTCTTCTGGGGGCTCAAAAGCAGCAGTTGCCCCGCTCTGCCCCACTTACAGCCTGTACACGAGCCAAACAAAATCCACCTTGGTCCATAGGGGTGAGGTACGGAGCAGAAAGCAGGGGGATTTGGTGCTCCCAGGCTGAATTTACACCCCCAGCCAGCAAGACAAAACATTTCCTTGTAAACTGACTGTATGTTTTCTACAAGTTCTTGAAAACAAACACGCACTGGCCCTTCTGCCGTTTTTTTTTTGCAGAGCAGCTCCTCAAAGCAGCGGTGTTTAGAATGGAAACCCCTTCTCCAGAAGATACCCTATGCAGAAACACAAATCAGAACAAAGCGAAGCTGAAAAAGCACATTTTCCCAAAAGAAACCTTAAGGGTTATTTGTCTTCTCCGAGATCACTCCAATCCACAACTTATTTCTTTTATTTCCCAAAATCCAGGGCTTCTCCCAGACACTCTGAACGTCTTAATTCCCCCCAGAAGAGGAGATGGCATACCCAAGTCACACGGCTCATAATGAAGAGGCTTTTACTCCTCTTTGCCACTAAAACACCACTAAAGGGACAAAGCCGCGTTCTTTCAGTGAACTGGAAGAAAACATAGAGAGAGAAAAAAAAAAAAAGATAATAATAATATGGGAGGCCAGCACTTGTGCTGGGGACAACTGTTACTATATTTAGTCGCCTTGTTCTGCAAGCTGCCGAGCATCTGTTTCAATGATGGGGAATGACTTTTTTTTTTTTTTCCCCTGCTAGTCAAGCCAGCATTAATTAGGTGAACCCAAATGATCGCTACCACCGCTTCCCCCAGCGCCCAAGCTCTCCTCTCCCACATCCCAACAGGGATTCGCTGCTTATTGCATCCTAACGGCGGGTCTCCTGTCCTGGCACCGACGGCTTTCGTGTTCCCCAGCACCTCAGTAACTCAGTTGAAAGGAAACACAGCACAGGAGATGGAAGTTTTTAAAAAGGGAGTATTTGGGTACGGAACAGAAAGCCCATAATTATTTCAAGACGTTAAAACACACTGAAAATCATTATTTCGCAATCCCCTTTGATATCAAGACAATAGATTTAAAAAAAAAGGGGGATTTTAAGGGAAAAAATAACACGTAAGCCAGTGCTTCTTGAGACCAGCTTCGATATTCTCTCATTCGAGAGAATCCCTAAGCAGAGAGCGTTCTTCCAATTCACACCAAACAAAAGATATCTAGAGCATTTGGTTAAAAAAAAAAAAAATAGCATTTCGCAAAATGCCTCTTTCATCTTAATTCCTTCCCTGGAAGAATTACTCGGGAGGCTGGAAACCCCAGCAAGGTTCCCACAGTACGTGCTTAATTGAGGGGGGAGGAGGGAAGCAGCGAACACTGAATTTGGCAGCCGGGGGTTGAAGTTTTTGGAGCCTTCCTTGAATTTTGAATCTTCCTTGAATTTTTTGAATCTTTAGAAACAAAATGGTCGTGTTTCTCAAACTTGCCCCCAGCAGAGACGGCGCAACAGCAAGAGGGCTGGGGGACTGCCTTTTATATGGAAATGACAGCATTTCATAAGCCGAGTGAGAAAACGAACACTCCCTGGGTTGTGCTGGGAGGTTTTTAGGGGGGACACGACTCCCCACCCCTCCCAGCTGAGATTTTTTTTTTTTTTTTTAAAGCCATATTTTCCCAAATTCCTTGGGAATCCGCGGCTCAGCCTCTCCAGGCTGGGGGATGGGTGGGAACCAGGTTTCGCCAAGCCCAGCTCCAGCTGAAAAGACTTTCTCTCCAAACCAAACTGTTCTTTCCAAGGAGGGAACCTTCCATATCCCACCTCGCCACGGACATTCCCACATCCCGCCACGCCATTCCCGGTGGAGCGTGTCCCTTCCCCCAGGCCAGCACCACCATACAAAGGCAGCCTTGCTCCATTGTCCACCTTCGGCACCTCCACATCCACCCCAAAACCCGTGTTACATTAATACTTCGGTGTTTACACCCCCAAAAAAAGAGCTGGGGAATCAGCATGTCATTTCCCCCGACCCATTAATTACCCACACCCGTAGCCAAATGTATTTTAACGGCGTTAAGTTCATCAACCTCACTCAAACACCCAAATCCCGGTTAAAAATCAAGTTTTGAAAACCAGAAAGAAATTACAGAAATAAAGGGGGGGTGGGGGTGTTTGACCAGCTGGAAATCTCCTTCCTAAAACTCCCACTGAAACTCAGGAAGGTAAAAAAAAACAACCCAAAAAAAAAAAAAGGTAATTAACAATTCAGCGCCTGCCATTTTTTCCCATCCATCTCTAAGCAACAGTACCATAGCAACTTTTTCCCTGCTTTAATACATCTTTACAAAAGGAGGAGGATTGGACAAAAATAAGACCCTGGAATGTCAAATTTCCACTTTGGAGCAGCTGTTCCTTCAGCCAGCCATGCCTGGAATGTTTTTTTTCCTCCCCAAAAAAAGCCCTGCCTTTGTATGTAACCCAAACCCAAGGCAAGCCAAGCCACCCCGAAGGCAGAGCCACCAGCCCCGGCAGGGACCAAGCACCGACTCCGGGCTCAGGGTGGGAGGGGGGAGAAAAATAACAAAAAAAGGTGAAACTTCACTAAAATAGGACAATATCCAAGTCCTGACGGTGCCAAGATGGGGCTTCGCCGCCGCTGACCCCCAAGCCGGGAGGAGGCAGGAGACCCCTGGGGGTCACACCCCGGGGTGATCCCAAGGGTCCCCTCCTACCCCAAAGGGGGCTCCGTCACCATTTGAAAGCCCGACTGTCCCCCCCCGCAGCGGTGGGGACCTTCCTTCCCCCCCCTCGGTGTCACCGCATCTATTTTTCCCATGGTGACTCATTATTAAGGATGCTCCGTCATTTTTCCAACGCAGGAAGATCAAAGCTTCAAAATCCCCTTTTTTTTGTTGTTGTTGTTTGGGGGTGGTTGGGGTTTGGTTGTGGGTTTTTTTTCTGGGGGGTGTGTGTGTTAAAAACAACCACGAGCCAAGCAGCCACCTTGGGCTCCTCACCTCCCCCCCCCCCCCCGCCTAAAAATAATTAAAAATAAGGTTCCAGCGCGGGGTGCCGGGTATCAACTTGGTGCGTTTCCCGAGGAAAAAGGTGTCGCTGAGGCTGGGGGAGGAAGAAATCTCCTCCTCCTCTTCCTCCTCGCTGGAAAAGACGGAGCGAGGAGGGAAAATAAAAAAAAATATATATATAAAACCATGCAAACAGCTACTACTTCCTTATGAGCGGGATTAACCTATGCAAGGAAAAAACAGGGAGGGGAAAAAAAAAAACCACCAAAAAACCCAATAAAGAGTCCAGAGCGCTTCCCGCGTGGAGGAATCCGGTGTTTTTTCTTCGTGGTTTTGTGCGATTTCGTTCATATATTTGTAATTTACTTTCTTTTTGAAAGTCACGTTTTCGCAGCTCTTGGCTTCCCACCGTTCGCTGCACCCCGGGAGGGGGGGGGGGGGGCAGCATCCTCAGGCTCCAGATGGAGGAAAACAGAGCAAAAAAGTATGAGGGGGGGAATTAAAAATTTTCCGAAGGTTGAGTGATTGAAATAATTTTTAAAAAAATAATAATTAAAAATAAATAAGAAAGCCGTGGAGAAGCAAGATGGCCAGGCTCAAGGTACCCCCTCGGCGTGGACTCCGCTCCGACACGCTACTCCTCCGTCTTTTTTTCCTTTCTTTAAGTTTTTTTTTTTTTAATTTTCAACCGGCTGTCGCTGTTGTCGTCGTGGTTGCTGTTATTATCGTGGTTGTTGTTGTTATTACCGTGGTGGTTGTTGTATTCCCCTCCGCTCCGGCGTCTCCATCCACGCCGCCGGCCGATCCTCGCCATGGCGCGGGGCTTATTTACAGCGATCCTGTTTTCCTCCTCCTCCTCCTCTCCACAGGCCGCGGGCTCCCCCGCCTTCCTCCCTTCCTATTTTTTCCCCCGTTTTGAGGGATTTTTACCCCATGTTTTCCTCAGGCGGAGGGAAAGGGGGGTGCGGAAAGCCTCCCCACAGCCGCCGGGGGGGAGGGGGGCAGGGTGGGGAGCGCGGCCCGAAGGCGCGGGAAGGACCGGCGGATCTCCCCCCCCCTCCTCCTCCTCCTCCTCCTCTCCCTCACCCCCACTCACCGCTTGAAGTGCTCGATGATCTTCTCCTCACGCACGTTCTCCGGCAAGTTGCCCACCCAGAGGTGCCTGGTTTCCCGCACCATGCTGCGAGGCGCGGGGCGAACCCGCCGCCCCTGCCCCGGCTCCCGGCCGCCTCTTCCTCCTCCTCCTCCTCCCCCCTCCTCGCAGCGCTGCCGGCCGCCGCTCGCCGCCCGCCGCCTCCTCCTCCTCCTCCTCCTCCTTCTCGCCGCCCTCCGCCTCTTCCGCCGCGGGGCCCTGCCGCCCTCAGCGCCGCCGGCTGCCTCCCCCCGCGGCAGCAGCGGCGGCGGCGGCGGACGACACCATCCCCTGCGGGGGGGCCCCCTGGCTGGCGGGCCGGCTGGCGGGCGGCGGGCTCCCCCTCCGCCGCCGCTTTTCTTCCTCCCTGCCTCCCCCCGCCGCCGCCGCCGCCCTGGATCCCTCGCTCCTTCCTCCTCCTCCTCCTCCTCCTCCTCCTCCGTCAGCGGCAGCGCGGCGCCCCCCCCCCCCCCCCCTCCTCCTCCTCCACCTT
>JAOQGH010000008.1:7709456-7721973 GCA_025769975.1 Gallinago jamesoni
GCTCTCTCCAACTCCCTGAAAGGAGGGTGTAGCCAGGGGGGGTCGGTCTCTTCTCCCAAGGAACAGGCCATGGGACAGGAGGAAATGGCCTCAAGTTGCACCAGGGGAGGTTCAGATTGGAGATTGGGAACAATTTCTTCACTGAAAGTGTTATCAAACCTTGGGATGGGCTGCCCAGGGAAGGGGTTGAGGCACCATCCCTGGAGGTGTTCAGAACATGAGCTGATATGGTGCTTGGGAATATGGTTTAGTGTTGGGTTTTTTTTTTCTGGGCTTTTTTTTGGTGGTGTTTTGTTTTGTTTTGTTTTTGTTGGTTTTTTTTTTTATGGTCGGACTAGATGATCTTAAAGGTCCCTTCCAACCTAGGCAATATTCTGTGATTCCGAGACAGGGCGCCGTGTCCCACCAGGCGCTTACCCCATGTTGATGGAGAGCAGAGGGGTGACGTCCGTGCGGTCCGGGTACTGGTACAAGATCCCGTTGCTGCCGTTTGGGAAGACGAGAGAGGTGGGGTCAGCTCGGCTCCAGCGACTGCACAAACACCCTCCGCCTTCCATCCCACGGACCCTCCACCATGCCCCCCACCCCGCTGATGGGCAGCCACAACTGGTGGCTTGTCACCTCCCAGGTGACAAGATGAGTCCTCTACATCTCCCAAGCAGCTCCTGGGGCAGCAAACTGGTCCCAGTACCTTCTCCGCCAAGCCCTGCCTGACCCCAGCGCCCACCTGAGCACCACAAAGCAGGTCTTCCACTGCTCCTTGCCCAGGTAGGAGGTCCCCGCCTTGTAGTGCAGGATGCCGTCCTTGGTGACCGCGTTCTCGGTGGAGCTGTAGCTACTGTTGGTGGGTCCCAGTGCCTCGTCCATGGGGTCTTCCCAGTGAACGAGGCCGTAGAAACGCACAACCACATCGCAGGCCTGCCAGAGTCAAGCGGAGAAGTCAAGGAGAGCCTCCCAAGAGCCTCAGCCACGTGGAGTGATGGCCACAATACGCGGACTCACCTCGCACTTGGACTCCTGTGCCACGAACTTTGCGAGCGCCAGTTTCTCCATGGTGGCGTCCGTGAGGATACTGGGATATGGGGGCTCCCGGCACCCCTTGATCATGGCTGACTTCAAGGAGACCAGGAAGAACCTGAGAGGGAGACCGAGAACTCTGATGAGGTCAGGGCAAACAGCTCCTCATCTCCCTCATGTGCTCTCACGCCTAAGGGGCTTCCCTTCAACGTTGGCCTCTGGTCTCCCAGACCAAAGGGTCTCAAAATCAACCAAAGGTGATGGGGAGTTGCAAAGTCTGAGCTCCAGAAGAGGTGAGACCGGGACATGGACACCCATCCCAACACAGATCCCAGTATCACCATTCAGGCCCTAAAGAGGTCACCCCCCTGAGCTGACAACATGCAGAGAGACCTGGGGACGTGCCTCAAAACTCAAGATCTAGTCCCTACTCATCCCAAGTGACACAAAGGACACAGAGAGGACACAGGTGACACACAGTGTCACCCAGTGCCTGCAGGTTTTAGCTGGTGGTATCAAACCAAACCCCCTCTGGTTTTCTACAACTCCCTGAAAGGAGGCTGTAGAGAGGTGGGGGTTGGTCTCTTCTCCCAAGGAACAGGCCATGGGACAAGAGGAAATGGCTTCAAGTTGCGCCAGGGGAGGTTCAGGTTGGAGATTAGGAAAAATTTCTTCACTGAAAGGGTTTAATAACCCTTGGAATGGGCTGCCCGTTCCGAGTGGGAAGTGGTTGAGGCACCATCCCTGGAGATATTCAAAAGATGAGTTGACATGGTGCTCGGGAAGGGCTCCCACCAAAGTCTCTTGCATTCCCCAAGTCCAAGCTGCCGAGTGGAGGTCCTGGACCCCCAGAGGAAGGCACCACAGTTCATCACCCCGTCCCTGCTTACTCAGTGAGAGCCACGTCCGCGGTGTCCAGCAGGAACTGCTTCCTCCGGTTGGTGCACACCAGTGTCACCGTCTGCTGATCCAGCCCAACCTGTGACACACATGACCGGTGAAGGAAGCCAGGGAGGGGACAAGGGGCAGCGGAGCAGGGCTGAACCTGGCTTCTGGCCCCGGGGGAGAAGGTCAGCAGTGGCTCTGCTGCCCACACGAAGGTACGAGCAAGCTGGGCCCCCGCAGAGGTGGCATTTGAGGCGGGGGGATCACTGGGAGATCCCCCAGTCTCCAAGACCGGCTGGTCAAAACGCTCCCTGGGGACAGAGCCCCACAGAAACCCCCCACTGTGATGCTCCTGACACCCCCACGGCCAGAGAGGTGAGGACTGAGCCCCCCTGCTTGCCTCCTGCTCCCCCCAAGACCAGACCCAGGCTGCGCTCACCGAGATGTAATCCAGCTCGTTATAGGAAACGGCCTCCTCCACCATGTACGGCTTCTCCGCTGCCCCTGGTGACACAAAGAGCTGCGTGAATTGGGGGTGGGCAAAGGAGCCCAGCGCTGCGCAACCGCAACGAGGGACCCGCAAACCAAGCCATGTCCCAGGCAGCACCGAGCCATGGGGCACATGTCCCATAGCTTCTCAGGGGACACATCAACCTGAGCCTCCCTACTGCGGCTGCCACCGCTCCTAGGGACACTGGCGTGAGCTGGCAGTGAAGGTAGTGAGCTATGGTGGCCTCATGACGGGCTGCATCAAAAGAAGCATGGCCAGCAGGATGAGGGAAGGGATTCTGCCCCTCTGCTCTGCTCTGGTGAGACACCACCTGGAGCACTGTGTCCAGGTTTGGAGTCCTCAGCACAGGAAGGACACAGACCTGTTGGAACAAGCCCACAGGAGGCCACAGAGATGCTGGGAGAGCTGGAGCCCCTCTGCTGTGAGGACAGGCTGAGAGAGTTAGGGGGTTCAGCCTGGAGAAGAGAAGGCTCTGGGGAGACCTTAGAGCCCCCTCGAGTCCCTCAAGGGGCTCCAGGAGAGATGGGGAGGGACTCTGGATCAGGGAGGGGAGCCATAGGACGAGGGGGAAAGGTTTGACACTGAAAGAGAGGAGATGGAGATGGGATCTGGGGAAGAAATTCTTTGCTGCGAGGATGGCGAGTGCCTGGCCCAGGTTGCCCAGAGAAGCTGTGGCTGCCCCATCCCTGGAGGGGTTCAAGGCCAGGTTGGAGGGGGCTTGGAGCAACCTGCTCTGGTGGGAGCTGTCCCTGCCCAGGGTAGTGGGCGGCACTGGGGGGTCTTTGAGGTCCCTTCCCACCCAATCCATTCTGTGATTCTATAATTCATGGACAAGCCACGGATCAAGCAAGTCTCCTTCCCTGGAGCCGAGCACAGAGGCCACCGGGACGGGATACCTTTCCGGATCAGATACACGTAGCAATCCGTCAGCAGGACGTAGATGAGCTGCAGGTTCCCCTCCATGTGCCCCGTGCTCATTCGGATCATCTGTGCGGAGAGAGAAAAGCTCTCAGCCCACAGATGAGGCAGGCACAGGGCTGGTCCTTCACGGGTGATCGATCACAACCACCTTACCCTGAACAACTGCTCCTCGTTCTCCCGAAAGACGTGGATCATCAGCAGGAGGAGATGGTTGTTATCCACCCTGTGGAGAGAGACAGCACAGGATGGACATAGAGGTGGAGCTGGGTGAGTCCAGGAAGGGCAATCCCCTTCCTTATTGAACTTGTTCATGATTTGGGCACCTGTTGACCCCCCGAGACCTTCTCCTCTCCCCTTGTGCCTCATCTTCAGCCTGGAAAAGGATGGGCTTTGCCCCTCAAAACCAAGGACAACAGGACAAGTACCAGCTTGAGCTCGAGATTGTTTGGAAGACACTCTTCCCTGCTGAGCAAACCCAGCCTCACCTGAACTCGGAAGGATGGGTCAGCTCTGAAGGGCTGCCCTGACCTTCCTCCACACCAGAGTCCTCAGCGCTGCTCAGGGAAGGGCTGGGCTGCTCCTTCTTGGGCTCATGGAGAGCCTGGGGGTTGGCTGTTTCCATCTGGCCATTTTGGGGCTCATCACTCGCCCCTCCAGCCTCCTCTATTGTTCCAACTGCCTCTCCCTCTCTGCTTTCTTCTTCTTGAGGAGCCTCAGGGCTACCAGAAACATGTGGCGGTTGGCCAGGCCCTGGAGAGTCATGGTGGCCACCACCTGGTGCAGCAGCGTTTGGACTCTCGACGGTAAAGCGGTAGAAGTCCATGGGGGCTGAAATCCCCTCACTAAAGTCGCCAGAGGACGATCCATCCGGGGTCTCCCCTGGCGTGCCAGTCCGAAAGGACTGCCCGGGGGGCTCGTGGGGGGCATTCCAGCCTCCGGGGTCCAGCTGCCCGTTGAGCCTGTCCATCACCTTGCTGAGGGGTTGCCCCAGGCTCTCCATGGACGTGTCCTTCATCTCGGGGATGTGTAAAGCCAGCTGGCTGAGGGCAGAGCGCTCCCGACCCTCCTCCTGCTTGCCCGGGCTCGGCTCGCCAGCCGGGGCAGCGGGACCATCGTCTCTCTGCGGGTCCTCTCTGTCGCTCAGCCCGTTCACGCCGCTGTCGCCGCTGACCTGCTGGGGCTCCACGGGCGCAGGGGTGTTCACCGGCTCCTCGGGCTTCGATTTCTTCTTCTTGCCTGTTTTCTTCTTCTTGGCTAACCTGCGTGGTGAGAGACCAATGGAGACGTCACCCGTCCGCGCACGCTCAGACTTTTCCAAAATAGAGAAATCCTCGTATCAAGGACATCACTCAGTGTGTGCCCACAAAGAGCCCCCGTCTCCATGCCAGCCGTCACAAGAAAAGCAAGGTATGGACACCATTTCCTTCTTATCCAAAAAAGAATGGAGGCCATAGGCTGCAGGACGCAGCATCTTGGGCTTCCTTTGGCCACAAAAAGGGTTACAAACGGATGTGGAGCCGAAGTGAGGTGGGAGAAGTCCCTCTCTGAGGGCAGGATGGGAGAAGGTTTCAAGAGGAGGTGGGAATGCCATGTCCCCAGCTGCCAGAAAAGGGAGATGGGGGCTGGAGCACATGGGGATGGTGGCTGCAGAAGCGTTCAGGCCCCCCATGGCACCCAAACTGACCCAGGTCACCCTTTTTTGGGAAGTGAGCATGGTGCTCCCCTTCCCGAGCATCTGCTGGAGAGTGGGGAGCGACATAACCCAGCTCCCAGGAAAAACAGGGTGCGAGAGCAGAGCTTGGGCCTGCTGGGCTGGTTTTGGGGTCCCCCCACCCTGGGTGTGAGCAGACAGAGCCTTGAGCTCTTCGTCTGGGTTTAACGGCTTCGAGGGATCCCTGGGGATCTCCTCTGCAAGAGTCAAACGCAGGCCAGCAGGTCTGCAGAGGCATCTCCCCCAACAGGTTTAGCCACAGCTCATTGACAAAGAAGAGGAAGGAGGGGAGAGGTCTGAGGCCCAGAGGTGCTGCAAACCTGCCACCAGCTGGAGAAAGCCCCAAATAAAAGCTCAGGGCTTCCCCTGAATTCTCTGATACAGACTCTCAGGCAGAGGTGTTTACATCCAGCCAAGTTGTAGCCCTGCAGACTCAAGAGACCAGATCTGGTGACCCTACAGAGCACCAGTTGGCGTCTGGAAGTATAAAACCACTTTCTCATGGTGGTCTAAAGGCTACGTTGGGCTAGAAGTGGTGGCACATCATCAGCCTCTGATGACAGATGACACTCAGGAGCACATTTCCAGGCCAGGCAGCTCTGTCCCTACCTGATGACCTCCAGCTCCGTGCAGCTCTCGGACTGGTCTGTTCCTTCAGGGGTGGCTTCTGCCTTCTCCTGGGAAGCTGCGTGCACCGGCGTGGTCTCGGTGGAGGACGGCACGTCGGCTTTCTCCTCGTTGAAGGGGTTGTAGCGCTGCGTGGGGCTCTTCACCGAGGCCTTGCTGCCGTTGGCCTCCGAGGCGGTGGAGCGCGGGCAGCTGAGGGTGTCCGTGAGGTCTCCATCTACAAAGACAAGAAGGGAAGAGCAGGATTTACGTCGGATCCAGCACCTGGATGGAGTCAGATCAAGCAAAAGCTGGGCGCAGGGTGGGTCGGGGCACTACGTGGTCACTGTGCTGCTGGCAAGTGACACCGTCCCGGCCACCGGCAGAGTGCCAGCGGGCCGTTCAGAGATCACCGCGGGCAGCAGGCTCTTCGCGAGGAGGGACGGAGAGGCCACCACGTGACCCAGCATCGCTCGTGCTTTTTGAACCCGCTGCGATTTAGGCAACGCCTGGAAATATACAGCTCGGAATCCACAGCTGGATTCAGAAATAGCACCCTTGGGAAGGAACTCCAGGGGGGTCTTGGGGTTCTCCTTAGCGAGATGCCATCAAGCTATCGGGGCTGCTGCCCCCCATTGCCGCTGCTCCCCTGTGACGGGGTCTTTAGGAAGATGCTCGCTGGGGTAGAAGGGCAGAAACGGACCTGGCTGCTTTTCTCAGCTTGTGTGACACACACACGGGGGGCTGGACACGTGTACATGGGGGGGGGCCACACACAGCATTCACCCGAGTCTGAGGACAGCAGGGAGCACAGACAGGTCGTAGCACCACCGGCTCGGCCCGTGTTAGTCTTCAGAGGGGAAAGGAGCAGCAGAGAAGGGCTACAGGAGCCATGCTCGGAGTTACCCATCCACAGAGTCAGGGTTAAAGGAAGGTTACCCCACACCCTTCTCTTCTCCAGCGCCCTCCATTCCCAAAGCCAGCTGGAAACCTCTTGCTCGGCAGGGACATCCCTTCCAAAGGAAATCCCAACTGATTTGGGGGTGTAGGTTTATGAGGGGGAAAATGAAACCTCTTATAGAAGTCTAATAAAGGCAGTTTTGTGAGGGCGGGTTTGAGAAGGCTGCTTTGTTCCCACTGAAGGGGGGTGCCAACTCCGTCACGGGAAGTAAATCGGGGAGATTTTTAACGTCTACATTAAAGGGAAGATAAAAGGTTTAAAAGCTATTTCAGCCCCAGGCTTCTAACCCGCATCATCAAAACGAACATCACTTCTTTTGCCTAAACCCTGCGAGTTCTGTTGAGACAAAACAACCCTTGTCCAAAATTTTACCCCAAAAGCGTCCACTGGAAACAGGGGAACTTTCAGTAACTTTCAGATAACTCAACGTTACCTCCTGTTCTGCATACAAACAGCCAGGGAGGCATCACTAAGCTGACCTTAGTGGAGGGGTGGGATGAAAGCTTTGCCAGGGCAGAGGTTTGCTCAGCACACAGTAACCCAGCCCGGAGCATGGCTGGATCCCCCGGGAGCTGCACACACCTCCAAAAACCAGAGGGATTTGCCCCCGGCTCCCCGTGGCTTTTCCCAGCCTGGACCTAACACCCAGGGTTACGTTCTCGCTGGGTGTTGGGTTTGGAAACGTGGTTTGTTCTCTCTGGGCACACACTCGGGCTTCAGTGGGGCGTTAAACCTTCTCTGTGAGCATCGCTGAGCGTGGGGCGAGAGAGAAGACGAGAGGGAGCGTGTTAGAGCCATAGAGCCATCCACATGGAATTCAGGCAGAATTTCCCCCAAATATTCAGGCAGTTCGGACCCAAAGCTCCATCCAGCTTTTAGCTGCAAAGGACAGAGCGTGGGTGTGTTTCCTCCAGGGGTAAAGCCAAGAGATCCCTTACTCCTGTGACGTGCAAAGGACATGCACAGGGACAGCACGGGGGGGAAGGAGAAGAAATTTCTCTAAAATGAGCACGTGCTCCTGACTGTGAAGGCCAGACATTGCCAACCAGTTGGTTTTAGAAGTGGTAAAATAAAATTTAAAAAAAAAAACCAGTGCGGTGACCCAAACTGAGCAGAGCAATGTGCTGGATGTTGTGGCTTCAAGAGGGATTTTCTTTTTGATGCAGGAGAGCAGGGTCCAGGGAAAACAAAACCTCCCAAATTAATCCCTGGCAAAAGGCCCCAAATAAAAAAATAATTAAAAAAAAAAACCCAAACCCAGAAATTTCTAGTGCTTTCAGGAAATCAATGAAGGTGGATCGGTTTTTCAATCAGCACCCTGCATGCCTTACCCCAAAGAGGGAAATTACAGCCTAAGGCTGTTCATCCCTGCCCGCAGCTTTAGGACAGCGGAGATTCTACACCTTTTATTTTATAACCTGGGAAAAAGGCTCCTTTATCAACACCATCCGTAAGGTATTGAGCAGCCACAGAACCTCACTCAAAACTCCAGCCTCTCGTTTGCTAAGGGCAGACACCTCTAGAAGACACGAAGGCATCATCAGAGGCAGGAAAATGTCCCTCCGCTCCAGGGTTAATGGTCAGGAGAGTGAGTCTGTGTACGCCAGGAAAAGCTTAAATGAGACACCCAACCTCCCATCTTGTGTGTGTGGGGGGAATCTTTTCCGCTCTTTTCTGCCTCTAGGGAATTCCATCAAGATGGGGGGGTCGGTTGTTTAAAGGGATGAAGAGGGGGGAGCATGCAGCAAGCTGGACGTGGCAGCAATGCAGAGAGGAAAAACAAAACGGTGCAACAGAGATGAGTATGTCCCACCTTCCCAGTCTCTGCTGGGCATGGTCTGCATTGCTGGAAAGACATCTCCAAAATCATAATCTACAAAAACGAGGGATAAAACTCAGGATTAGAAATACAAGTAGTGGGGAGGGGGGGACACAGGGGAGGAGTGTGAAGGGGGATTTTGGGGAGGGAAACGGGAAACGACAGAAACAAAACAATCTTTCACTGGTATCTGAAATGCATGAGAAAATAGTTAGGGAACATGGATGCAAATGGAAACCAGCTGCACTAATGGTGGTTCCTGCTGGATGTTTGCATTACAGGAGCTCCAACGGGACCAGGGAAGGATGAAGGGCCCTTTTTGGAAGCTGCTGGAAAGCCAAACCAGAACGGTTGGTGTCGTGTACCTAATCAGGGATCCCCTCTGTGCTTCAGTTTAATTGCTCTGTGCCTCAGTTTCCCCACTTCACACTTACCTCCCGGAGATACTGTGATGTTTGACCCATTAGTGTTTGCAAAGCCAGGGGTCTGATTAAAGGGAAAAACTTGTTCTCTGATCCTAAAATCCCCAGCTCCACCTATACTCCCAGGGCAGCGAGAGGCTCCTGTTGAAATGATGAGCAGTGAAAAAATAGTTACTGAAGTTAAATTCCTCCATGTTGGAGGAACACTGACAATGCCTGGAGCAGAACCCTCCACCGTCCTGGTCCCGGAGTGGAGGACACCATTTCTACACCAGCACCAAACCCCTCTTGTGTGTGGGGAAACTGAGACACAGATCACAGCCAGCGCCCGGACACATGGAACAGTGTGCGACAACGTCAAAACCAAAATCTAGCTCCAAAAGTCTCCTGGATCTCTACTGCAAACCCCTCTTCTCTCGAGCATTAAGCTTCCATCCACCAGACTAACTGGAGGAGCGTGGCCAAACCCAAGTGACACCCCTTGCCCAGTCAGCAGGGACAGGCAGGACTTGTGCTGGCACCACGACGGGTTCTGCTGTGCGAGGAACAGGAATCCAGAGGGGTGCAGGACATGCTGAAATGGCTGCTTATGCCAGGCCTCTGGGGACAGAGGAGCTTCCTCCTGTGACTTTCATTGCTACGTTCCTCGTGCTGTCTCCAACTTACCTGGAACGCTGGAGGTTTGGCATAAGCCAGTGCGTGAAAGCAAACCATTCACACTTACAGCACGAGCACAGACGTCACGTGTGAGCCCCAAACAGTGCTGTGCTTCAAAGTCCAAGTCCTTCACTAAAACGATGCTAATTCCCATCCTGGGCTGCTCCTTCTCAGCATTTTTAATGTCTGCAGTTTCTATCTTGCACATAAAAGGCAACCCGCAGACCCTCTTCTCAGAGGGAACCCATCTGAATTCACTGCATCCATTAATTAACAGCACACATCACCCCACCTACTCCAGAATCCCCTCATCTCCTTCTGTTCAAACTGACATCAAAAAAAGAAACAGGACCAATGTATTTGGGATTAGGAAGAGCAGCAGCAGAGCTGTTCCTTCACGTGAACATGTTTCGTGCAGCTTAGGAGCTCCCCACTCCAGCCCAAAGCAGGCTATAGGGGTAGGCAAAAGGCATGTGTCTTCTGGGTTCACCAGGAACACCCCCAGCCCTCTCTGAAGAGGTCAGGGGGTGAGTACAACACCTTATCAGGCTGCTCAACTCAAAAACCACAGAGGTAAAACCAGCAGCTCTGAGACCACCTTCCCTCAGACTGCAGACATGGAGGAAAGACTCTGGAAACTACTCCCCACCGTTTCCAGTGTATGTAGGGCTCTGGACTACAAAATAAGCAGTTAAAAAAGGTCCTCTGCTGCCCTGAGTACCTGCTCTGAACTGGAAGCCACGCTCAGATAGACAGGATTTTCACTCCATGGGGAGATTTCTCCAGTTTTTGGTAAAACACACCACCACCACCCCCCAGATGGAAACGTGGCCTGCGGTGACTAAAGGGGAAAATCCATCTCTCCTGGTCCAAGGCAAAGGGGATGTCCACAGCTTAAATTCCAGCACGTCCCAGGGCAAGACAGGAGAAACAGCCTAACCACTGGGTTTCTCGCTTTGCTCTGTTCCAGCCCATCATTTGCTGCCTCATTCGGCGTCTGGCCTGGTCCAGCAGCTCAGCTGGAGGCGATGTGGGAGCCCTGACTGCACCCATCCCCCCAAAAAACCACTGACCTTCACTGGAGGGAGCGATTGCGCTGTCGTCCCACTCCAGGTTGGTGGAGGTGACCGAGTTGAAGGAGTTGAGGGACAGGCTGTCCGAGCCGTGCAGGGAGCTGGGCAGGCGGTCCTCAAAGTCTAGCAGGTACTGAGGTTTGTAGTAATCGGGCATGTAGGGGGCCAGATCCAGGTATGGAGCGTCCTGCGGAGAGGAAAGCGTGGGGTGAGTCAGGCTCCGATCCTCCTCAGCTGCCTCGATCCTCTTCCGAACAGTGGCAGGGGAGTAAAACCCATCGCTGGGTCTCCAAAGATCCCAGCCTTAAAGCCTCTCCTAAAAGCAGCAGCTTCACGTTTTCAGCTGAAGGCCAACGAGAAGGTACAGCCTGGATGAAGCTGTGGGACCTCTGACACCCAGGACCTTCCCTGCTCCAAGAGAAACAGATAAAACACCCACCAGATCCAAGTCGAAGCGGATGAACTCCAGCCCGGACACCAGCGTTAAGAACAAGGTCAGATGATCGTGACTGCAAACCAGGGCGTTCCTGCAGCGCGAATAAAACAGCAGAGCTTTAGAGACGTGGGAAAGTGAAGAAAGAGCTAGAAGCACCCTTCTCTTTTCTTGGTGGCCTGTCTCTGAGCTGCCACATAAAAGCCTCAGAGCTGTCAGCCTGCTGTTTTCTTCTTCTTAAGAGCAATAGCAGAGCTTAAGGGCAGATATATGTGGCTCAGAGCATTATATGCTGCTCCTGAACCAAGCTACAGCCAGATTTCCAGGTGTCCACTGGAGCTGGGTCCCCAGACAAGAGCTCAGCAGCTTGGAGAACATGGAAGAACATAAAGGCTGCATCTGGGACCGGGAGTAACAGCAGTTAACTGTGAGAGATGCATAAAAGCTCTCTTATATAGGACAGTGTGTCCACATATGGGACCTTCAAATTAATCATGTAAAACCTCTGCAAAACCCACTAGGAAGGGTCAGATCCTGATCAACTGCTTGTTCCCCACTGGCAAATTAGGGCCTGCTTCTGATGGGAACGGATGCCAACCAGAGCCAAAACAAGACTGAGCTGGGACACTCACTTGACGTAGTACTTGTGCAACAGGCTTAGGTTCTCCTGGAACAGCCTCAAGTAACTCTCCAAGGAGTTTTCGTTGAGGGCGAGGTACAGCCATGCCCGGCCTGAAAAGCAAGCAGCAGAGAGATTTACCTGTGGGGAAACACCAGAGAAGCGAAGCAACCCTGGAAATAATCACAAATCGGTTAAAACACATCAGATTGTTCGTTCTCATTTGTATCATTTCAGGGGAGCTACTGACCCTTGGGGAAATCTGGGGGGGGAAATGCCAGAGGGAGACGACGGGGCGGATTCGTGATTCGGAGTGGGAATAAGGACAAGAGACTGTAGTTGAGAAGCAGACACACAACTGTGTCTTCTCCAGCAAGATGGGACCCCTGGAGGGGCTGGTGGCCCTGATGATTCCCCAGCAGGGATCAGGAGAGAGGAGAGACGGAGGGAGAATCGCTCTGAATCAGCGCAGGCGCGATTTGAGGTATCACACAAATTGTGGTGCAGAGAGAGGTGACAGTGGGGTCTGGGCTCAGCTCCGCTCTCACTGGTACGGGGTTTAGGAGATGAGGGGTGGTAGGGTAATCAGGCAGAGAGGAGGCCTCTGGGCAGTCACTGTCCTGCGTCAAAAACGGTCTTGATGGTCCCAAACATCCTCTACAGACAACTCGCAGCATCGGGCAAACGACAGCTACAGTGAGATGTGACACAGGATGGGGCTGACCTGCTGGAGAGCAGCTCTGAGGAGAGAGACCTGGGAGTCCTGGTGGACAACCCGTTGCCCACTAGCCAGCAATGGGCCCTGGTGGCCAAGAAGGCCAATGGCATCCTGGGGGGCATCAAGAAGAGCATGGCCAGCAGGTGGAGGGAGGTCATCCTGCC
>JAOQGH010000008.1:7735115-7748213 GCA_025769975.1 Gallinago jamesoni
TCCCATCCCAGAGACTCCCCCGGTGTCCCCGGGGTGTTCCCAGCCCCCTAGCTTGGAGAGGAGGGGAATGTCCCAAAGGACTGTCCCTCAGCCTCCACATGTCCAGTCATGGTGTGTATCTGGACGGTCCCCAGGAGTGTCCCCCACCCAGAAGCAGAGGACAGTCCCCCCAGGGACACCTCAGAACTGTCCTAGGGCTGTCCCCAGCCCCACGGCCCTGGCACAGGGGGGTCCCCAGGTCCATCCTCAGCTCCACGGCCCTGGCACAGGGGGGTTCCCAGGGCTGTCACCAGCCCCAAGGCCCTGGCACAGGGGGCTTCCCAGAGCTGTCCTAGAGCTGTGCCCTACCTCACAGCCCCAGCACATGGGGGTCCCCAGGGCTGTCCCCTGCTCTATAGCTCTACACAGGGGGGTCCTCAGAGCTGTCCTAGGGCTGTCACCAGCCCCATGGCCCCCACACAGGGGAGTCCCCAGGGCTGTTCCCGCCCCCAGAGCCCCGGCACAGGGGGTCCCCAGGGCCATCCTCAGCTCCACGACTCTGGCACAGGGGGGTCCCCAGGGCTGTCCTAGGGCTGTCCCCCGCCTCACAGCCCCGGCACACAGGGGTCCCCAGGATCGTCCCCTGCCCCAGAGCCCCGGCCCGGGGGAGGTCCCAGGGCTGTCCCCTGCCCCACGGCCCCAGCACAGGGGGTCCCCAACCCCACACCCCAGCCAGAGCTGAGGAGGGGGTTGTCTCCAGGGCCACCCCAGCTCCCCTCCCCACACACACACCCGCTCCCTCCCCGCCGCCCACCTTCTTGACGGAGAGGGAGATGTTCTCCAGGATGCGGTCCTTCACCTCCGCCGGCTCCATGGCGGCGCCTCCGCTCGCCGTTGCCGCCGCCGCCGCCCGCCGCCTCGCCCGCCCGGCGGAGGCCGAGTGCCGGCCCGCCCGCCGGGCCCGCTCGCCGCCCCGCCGCCCCCCGCCGGCCGGCTCCGTCCTGCCGGCTGCCCCGGCCCGGCCCCGGCCCGGCCCGCCGGCTGCGGGGTGGCGGCCTCCACCGGCGCTCAGCGCTCCATGGCCGCGGCCGGGGCCCCCCGCGGCGGCGGGCGCGGAGGCGAACGGGGCCCCGCGGGAAGGAGGGAGCGGAGCGGAGCCGCACTCGTGACGGGCGCCGCGCTCCGCCAGGAACTGAGGTCAGGCGGGAGGGACGGGCGGAGGGAGGGAGGGGAACGGCGATGCCCGCCCCCCGGCAGCCGGCACCGGGGACCGCCCCGACGTGCAGCCGCTAATGGCGCCCGCGGGTCCTTCACGGGGGCGACGTGGAAGGGGGGGGGGGGAAGGGAAGGACATGGCGCTGGGTCCCTCATGAGGCAGTGAGGGGGCGTGAGGGGAGATGGCGTTGGGGACAGTGAGGGAGACCTGAGGGGGGTGAGGGGACATGGTGCTGGGTCCCTCGCGGCCCTGGACTCAGTGAGGGGACTTGAGGGGAGATGGCATTGAGGACACTGAGGGGACATGAGAGGAGATGGCACTGGGTCCTTCATGACCCAGTGAGGGAACATGAGGGGAGATGGTGGGGACATGGAGTAGGACATGAGAGGAGATGGCGCTGGCTCTCTCAACAGCCCTGGGCTCCATGAGCGGACTTGAGGGGAGATGGCATTAGGGACAGTGAGGGGACATGAATGGGACATGAGAGGAGATGGCACTGGGTCCTTCATGAACCAGAGAGGGAACATGAGGGGACATGGTGAGTACATGGAGCAGGACATGAGAGGAGATGGCACTGGATCCTTCATGAACCAGTGAGGGAACGTGAGGGGAGATGGTGGGTACATGGAGCAGGACATGAGAGGAGATGGCGCTGGGCCCCTCATGGCCCTGGGCTCTGTGAGGGAATGTGAGGGGAGATAGCATTGGGGACAGTTAGGGGACATGAGAGGATGTGAGGGGAGATGGTGCTGGCTCCCTCAACAGCCCTGGGCTCCGTGAGGGGACTTGAGGGGAGATGGCATTAGCAACAGTGAGGGAACATGAGTAGGACGTGAAGGGAGATGACGCTGGGTCCTTTATGACCAAGTGAGGGAACGTGAGGGGAGATGGTGGGGACATGGAGTAGGATGTGAGGGGAGATGGCGGTGGGTCCCTCACGGCCCTGGGCTCGGTGAGGGGACTTGAGGGGAGATAGCATTGGGGACAGTGAGGGAACACGAGGGGGATGAGGGTGGGTGGCGCTGGGTCCTTCATGACCCAGTTGAGGGGACTGTTGTTGGCACAGTGAGGGGACGTGGGGAGATGGTGTGAGGGGACATAAGGGGAGATGGCATTGGGTCTTTCTCAGCCCTGGGTTCAGTGAGGGGAGACGGTGCTGGGCACAGAGAGGTGATGTGAGGGGGATGGGGGAGATGGTGGTGGGTCCCTCACGGCCCCCTGAGGGGACACGAGGGGTGGATGGTGCTGGGTGCCCCTTGAGAGGACACACAGGGGGGGTCAGCAGGCCCCGCTTTGGGGACACCAGGCAAAGTGGCCACCAGCCTCCCAGCCCTCCTAGCCAGGGCCCTGCCTGCGGCTTTGCTGCCCTTTGGGGAGCTGGCAGGGGCCAGCCTGAAAAGAAATATTCAGTGGCGTGAGGGAAAAATGGGGGAGTCCACATGGCACCCCCCCTACCGAGGGCTTCAGCTGCCCTGAGATGAACAGGGGACCCATCTCTCTGCTGAGGCCCGTGGGCTTGGCTCCATGGCACCTGGGAGCCAGAAATGGGCCAGAAAAGTGTTGCTGAAACCCCCATCTTTAAGATCTTAAAAAAAATAATATAATCCCCACTTGCCATCACAGGACAGAGCTGGGAGTCGGTGCAGAGAGGTGAGAGTTGGAGAAATAAAATATAAAATTAATAATAAACCTTTCTGCTGAGATTCAGGTGAAAGGCCCTGATGGGGCTGTCCCTCGGGGCTGGCTTGTCGCCCTTGCAACACCCAACCCCGACAACTGAAAATGGAACCGAAAGTAAAAGCAATTAAAAAAGGAAAAGCCGGCAAGGAGCCCGTTCCCTGTGCCATTCCCACCCCTTCTTCCCCGAATAACCTGCTGG
This sequence comes from Gallinago jamesoni, assembly GCA_025769975.1. Classification (NCBI taxonomy): domain Eukaryota; kingdom Metazoa; phylum Chordata; class Aves; order Charadriiformes; family Scolopacidae; genus Gallinago; species Gallinago jamesoni. Next base: position 7,738,190 of record JAOQGH010000008.1, read on the forward strand.
CTGGGAAGGGACGAGCTGAGCAGGGGCTGGGATGGAGAAAACACGCCGGGATGAGCCTGCTCTTTCCCCGCAGTGGCAGGAACAGCCCAGCCAGTTTAACAGCTTTGGAAACCACGGGAGAAACTCCCAGGGATGGGAAGAGAGCGTAGCTCCTTAATGCTTGGGTTAAAACCGAGCCAAACCATAAAACTCCTCTTCTTTTCTCAGCTCCCTACCAACGAAGCAGAAGCATTGCATTGAGTGAGAGCCCAGCAAGGATCGGCGCTTATCTCAGCACCTGGGGAAGAAGGTAAAAAGCTCCCCTGCTGAGCTGGGGGTGGGGGGTGTGTGAGAGGGAAAGCACCCCACTAAAGTGCACACACAACTCCTGAGTAGCCATCCTGAGCATGAAATATTTAAGTCTGATCCCCAAGAAGTGACTGGGGACAGCAGTGAGCTCAAGTCAGCCCTTTTAAAGAAGCACAACAGATCCAATGCACTGTTTTTGAGTTTACTGGTGAATTTTAGGATTTAAAACACACTCAGGCTATAAAGAAAACAAGCCATACAGCACCAGCCAGCAGGTAAGGGTAACTGCGTTCTTTGTTGCACTTAGAGGCAGCTCCACGTATAATCCCACGGTTCACCAGATTTCCCAGTCTCCTGCTGTTCTCCTGGATGTTTTGAATGCCCCAAGTCCCTGCTTTACTGCAAGTAAAATGAGTTGGTTGTAATCCCTTATAGCACCCACCACACAATTATGGATTTACATGGAAAATTCCCTGCTCCCAGCATTTAAAGTCAGCTCCTGTTCTCCCTGGACAGACTCAGGAAGCACCGTCCCGGTCCCACCAAATGCTAGGCTGCTTCCTGCCCTCCTCACGAGAGATTTTTTAATTCTTTGGGACAGGATATAAAAAAAACCATATAAAATATTTTGTGTGATATTTCCAGCTGGAAGTTAGCATGAAGAACATTACCCACAGAGAGGAGCCAAGAAGAACAGCAAGGAAGTCCGGAATGAGTCACTGAGGTGTGTCTTGGCTCCTGCAGCAAAGCGAGTTAAGTGCAAGATAGCATCCTCCTAAGATACATACCTCATCATGCAGGGCAGTCACAGGGCACTTCAATAAGGTTGCCAGTGATCCAGAAGGAAATTAAACTGATACAAGAAACATTTTAGGAGGTAGCACTATAGATTTAGGGAAGAAAAAAAATTCGTATTTGGAAAAAAACAAGGAAAAAACCACAGGTTTATTAGGATAAGAAAACAGCAAGCCCTGTATCTCATGACCAACATGCAGACCTATGAGCACACCTCCATTTCCACAACCAGGCACGAGTGTTTTGGTTTTAAACCGCTTCCCATTTTTGTTTGTTAACAAAGGGACTCGAAAATAGACAGTCCTTTGGCAGCTGCTGTTGTAGGGATTTCAACCACCAACCACTCACATCCCTGTCTGTGTGACTCAGTGCTTTTATTGGCAATCATGACAGCACCTTGTAATTAGCGAGCTGGGTTGTCAGAGACCATTATGTCAGAGTGGAGCGATGTCCGAGGGGGTCCTTTGCCCCCAGGGAAAGAAGAGGCAGAGCAGATAATGGACGTAAGGCTAGAGTGAATCCACAGCCAGGCTGGCCAGCAGGACTTCCCAAATCCCATCCTGGTGACAAACCTGCCCCAAAAGCGGTTCACTTGGCCAAGCAACACCAGGCACGTGCCGAAGCCGTGAGACTGCAGAGAAACGTGGCAGCAGACCCCAGTGAGTGGCACCATGGAATTTCTGAGTGATGGCTCAGTCACCTTTCTGCTGCTGACCATCCCCTGAGCTATTCGGGTGCAGGAAGCGGTATGATGCAACGCTCACCTCTCTGCATCCGGCTCCTGCTCTGAATGCAGCCCCTGCACCCCCGCGACTACTCAATGAAACCTTCATCTCCCATTTTTAAACTCTAAACCTCTGTGGGGGGTGCCTTGTCCTACTCCTAAAGCATCCATAAAAGATAACCAAAGAAAACATACCAACCTTTACGTTTATTCCATAGGGTTTATTCAATTTAAAAGTGCTAATGCCTCAAATCAGAGTCTGGGACAATCCCAAATACAAACACAACTGTAACAGTGCCAATAATTTGCACTTGTCTACAGTATGGAAAGAAAACTGTCTTTCACCCTCTGCTCTGCCCTGGGGATGCAGGGTCTGTTCAGTCTGGAGAAGGCTGAGGGAGGATCTGATCAACACCTCCAAATCCTTCAAGGGTGGGTGTCAGGCAGACAGGGCCAGTCTTTTTCCAGTGGTACCCAGGGGCAGTGGGCACAAACTTGAACGTGAGAAGTTCCATCTAAACACGAGGAGGAACTTCTTCACTTTGAGGGTGTCAGAGCCCTGGCAGAGGCTGCCCAGAGAGGTGGTGGAGTCTCCTTCTCTGGAGACATTCAAACCCCCCCCCGGACACGTTGCTGTGGGACCTGCTCTGGGTGACCCTGCTCTGGCCGAGGGTTGGACTGGGCGATCTCTAGAGGTCCCTGCCAATCCTATATCATTCTGTGATTATATGACATTAAAAGAATGGGACTTTTAAGCTTTCTAGGGTTATAAATGCCAATTTTTTGATGTCCCAGGAGATTAGCTGCCAGCTCCAGAAAAATAAAACCCTCTCCTAATGTGGGTGGAAATGAGGCATTTCCAGAGGAGACACAAGGAGCACCTCACTCAATTTTCCAGCAGACACCACTTTGGCCAAGTGCTACGTTTTGTGTTGCACCCTAATGCTCTTCCACTTCCAAGTCCTGCCTGAAGGAGTCAGCAGCCCATCTCCGTGGAAGGAGAATACATGAATTTCTCATGCCTGTTCCCATGCCCTGCTAACTGCAATCATTTTAACCACAGATTTCTACTCATTTATGTTCAAAATGGCAACATTTACTTTAAGGAAATTCTATTGGCTTTGGAAAAAAAGCCAGGGAAGGATGTGAATACAGAGATTCTGACCTCAGAAATACAGACAGACCAATCAGGCAACATTATGATAAAGTGTTTATTCATTTTTTTTTTAAATATCAAATTTTTTTTTTTACACATCAATTTTGTTGATAAACAGTCCCCCAATATTAAAAAAAAAAAAAAATCAAAAAAAGAATCAAGTGTGTATTACTTTGGGCAGAACCACATCCCATTCTCTGATGACACAACCACTCCTCCCTTCAGCCACAAGCGCGGTACGTTCGGCCCAGAAGAGTAAACGACACAAATGCAACCAGCTTTAGGATTCCTGAGTATTGATTCCCTCAAGTTCCTTAAGTGAGTTTGAAACAAACTCTTTTAAGCTAAAAAGCATCAGTCAAAGAGTAACCCAAACGGCTACGCATTTGGGTCACGGACTAAGCTACGTCTACACAGTGCAGGAAGAAATCTCTTGAACGCTTTTAGAGGGAATGATGTACACAAAACTGACCCCGTTTCCCAAGCTGACCTCCGAGAGAGGCAGGCAAAACCACCTCTTGATTTCTCCGCTTTGAATTCACGTTAGAGTTCTGGGGAGCCGTTTGGAAAGGAGTCCAAGTCTGGTGAAGAAACCTCTAGGACCTGCTCCTCCTTTTATTTGTAAATGGCATAGTGTTTGAAAGAAAACTTATCTGGAAGTTAAGCATTCCGGAAGTACACTTAAATATTGCTACTTTGGAGGCAAGGAGACAGCAAGGAGGAGAGACAAAGACAGGAAGAAGGGAACACATTGAGGAGGTACAAGGTTAACAGTCCTGGAGACCAAGTGTCTACGTGGAAAGTTGACCATACGTAGCAAGGAGGCAGAGATTGTCAGGATAACGCAGAGTAGCTCAGCTCTGTCCTGCAGCAGGTAAACACGCCAGGGACCAGCACCAGGAAACATTCCCTCCTCTCGTCAGAATTATCTGTGCCCAGAAATGTCGATATTTTGCTAAACACCACCTCTAAACTCACCCAGAGCCTCAGGTACAGAAACAGCAAGAGGCCGAATAAATTCCTTCAGTATATCTTTAAGGACCAGAATACATCTCAGAAACCAACAGTGAGGTTCATGACCATAGGGGCTTCAGAAAACACCCAGAAACCAGCTCTGTGGACCCACCCGGGTTCCCACTGCCACTGGCATCTTTCTGAAGCAGCTTCCGAGTGTTCCTTTTGTGTTCTACAGATGGACTTTTCTTGGTGAAATCGTTTTGCTAAGCCGGTGTGACATTAGTGCATTGGGGCAGTGATTAACGAGGAGGGGGAGAGAAAAGAGTCAAAAGCCTTATTTTAGGCCACGGTACGTGGCTCCTTGGAAACCTGAACAGCTTTTGGCATTACCTTTACCCCCCTCTCTAGCCAAAAGCAGTCCATCCTGCTAAAATAGAAGTATTCCCTCTTTATGAGCCAGGTAAGCAGAGACTCGTTAAAGGCTTGCTAAAGGCTGAGCGAAGGATGTGTGCACACAGCAGGGAGGACACACACGCACATGGAAACAGAAGACAACTTTTAGACAGCATTCGCTAAATACATGTTCTGTTACATTTTATTTTAACCTTAAATACTCACCACTGCCCAGATTTTCTCCAACATAAATCTTGCTCCTAGAAAAAATGATTCTCTAATTTAGCCGTTCACTCCAAGGCTCAGAAAGCTCTCAGAAACCAAGAGATTTAAATCACCAGGCTTGGACCAACTTGATAAAAAAGTTTTAAAAGGATTTATCACTGGGGGTTGGGCTTCGTTTCTAGCAGTTCAGAGAAAGTTAAAATTCTAGCACTATTGATAAATGCTTCACTACAGCTTTGGCAGAAGGGCAGATTTCAAAAATTCTACTAGACAAAGAATAAAACTGAGCATTGAAGCGAAGTTGGCTGATGCTCTAAAGCTTTTATAGCATAAATTCTGTATATGCAGTCTAAGTAAATGTGGCCATAAAACTACAGCCTTTGCCCAGTTTGGTGCAAAGCAGCAGTACTTCATCTAGCTATTAGCAATTGCTTCTAAAAACATAAATGTCAATATGGGAAGGGTATAACATTGGATGGCTAACATCTCATGCTTCAAGAAGCTGGCGGAGGATGAACCTGCAGGTGAAGGGTGCAAATTCAGCTCTTGTGTGCCCAAGAGGGCCAACCCACAGCTGGGATCCATGTACCAGGCAGGGGCTTGCTACCAGGACCCCCTCACTGAGACCCCTGTGCCTGAATCGGGAGCAGATTGGCCTGTTGAGACCGAGGATGCTCTGGATGCAGCTGCTAGGAGCTTTGTTCTTCTTGCTGCTTTTGACAGGGAACCAGATGCAGATGGGAAAAGGGTCTAATAGATCTTATTTCCTAAGGCTTCTAGAGAGAGATCTGATGACACCAAACTCCTGTACCAGCCCAAGCGTTACCCTTCACAGAGGGGGCTTCTGCTGATTTGAGGTGCTCATTGCAAGGAGAATATGAAAAAAAAAAAGCAAACAACTTCAACAGGATTAACTCTCAAAGACCCTAAAGCTGCAGTTCTGCCTCAGTAACTCAATGTGAACAGAGCCCTCAAGTGAATTAATCGATGCTGCTCCAACAAGGGCTCCCCAAACAGCCAAGTTCCTAAATCCACACGGAGCAACGCCTGCTGCTGGCATCACAAGCAGGTGGGATATGAGCTAAACATGCCCGGGAGCCCCAGGCCTTGCTGGCACCTTCACAGCTCGTGCAGAAGCTCCATTCAAAAGACAGAGGAACGCCTTAAAGCTCTTCATTATTCTAAAGGATCTCCTGGCTACCCAAGTGTCTAAGGAAAATCTGACACCTGCCACTCACTGACATCAGAAACTCCTGCAAATTCAGAGGAAACCAAATTTGTGTTGTTTTTAAACGCCGCCCTGCATGAAAAACTAGCCTAGCGAACGCACAGGCCAATCTGCTAAGCCACAGGGAAAACAAAACACCAGGAACACGGGCCTGAGACAATGATAACAACAAACGAAAGCCACAAACAAAACATGTTTCCAGCTGCTGCTGAGCCATCGCTTCAGGTTTAGCTCAAAGCAGAAAGTTCAAGATGAACACTTGACACAAAGATTTGCACGTGGGACTATGTCGAAGTTCCTATTTAAAATTTGGTATCATGTTTCAGCCACGCTTTCCTTCCCCTTCCCCAACAGCCTCTGGGGGCTCTGCAGAACATCAAAAAGTAGTTCATCTCTCCCCCTCCCCCCCCCCCCCCCAAAAAAAAAGCATCTGGAAAGGGCTTCCTACAGCACAGCCTCGGTGAGTCCTCACCAGGCTCCTCACCAAGGACTTCCCAGAAGGCCACGATGGTTGTAACACAGAAGCCACGTCAGTGCATTTGTTTCAGAAACCCTACTGGGGAGCCCTCGCTCGTTAAGAGGTATTAAATTAGTACCCCACCAGCTGCTACGGGCTTCCTGCGGTTTGCGTTTCCACTGCCGAGCAGTTGGTCATCCCCAAACCTCGAGATGAAACGAGCACAAAGCAGATTTTCTTCATTCTTCTGATCACAGCCCCGCTCGGTGCAGAGAGAACGCGTCCGCTCAAACAGGTCGTTCTTCCGGGGGCAGAGCCATAACACACAGTTGGTTCGTTAAACAATTTCATCGTTAAGGTTTTGCCTTCAAGTGGTTGAGCTCCTTCTTTCGTACGGAGGAACATGGTGTGGGCAAAGCTAGAAAAAAAATTGTAAAATACTCCTTTTCCCCTCCCCCTCCCTCCCCCTTACAATTAATACCAGCACATCTTCAAATAAATTAAAACGTCCTTTTAAGTTTTGGTAGCACCAAATTCTATCCCTTCCCTTCTTCTATCCCCACGTTGTAAACTTGAACACACTGGGCCCAAGAGCGTAAAAGGGTTTGGCAAAAACAGGCATCGGCCTTCCCCGTTGCACACACGGAACTGCACGCTTCCCAAAGCCCCCTCCACCCCTCCTCCTGCCAAGCGTTACACGTCTGTGGGCACCTACATACCTCCAGTAGCTGCCGTAAGAGTTTCACCAGCGTCACGCCGGGTTACAAAGCGTAGGAGAGAGCTAAAATAAATCCCCAGAGTCAGTCTGGACGAGCGCTGTTTGAACCAGGCTCGGCGTGCACCTCCTTGCACACCCGTGCACACCCGGGCACGGCCCGCTCGGTTCACACTCTTGCTTTGCGCTGGACAGGGCGGTGATCTTAATGGCTTCTGCTCTTTATTCGTAACATTGGAGCCTTATTCTAAAGTTGTACATTTAAATAAACCCATCAATTTCTAACCCAGTATGCATAATTAAAAGCTATCCTGTCCACAGAACGCTCGGACGTTTTCTTTCTTTTAAAAGGCCAAATCTAACAAGTAAAACAGAAGAGACAAGTTACTTTGGCTGCAAATAATCAAAAAAAATCTGGCTCAACATTCTGCTTGTACATTGTGGTGTGTAATTTAGATATGTCCTTTAAAAGAAAAGACACCCCAGTCAGCTACCTCTTCCGAAGTTACGTAGGAACGACGATACTCTTGGCCAGCAAAATGAGAAGAGCGAGGTCTGCGTTTCCATCCGCTCGTTCCAAAGCCTCGAGAGCTTCCCGCGTGGTAAAACCGGCGCCCAGGATGCGATCGACATCCGCGGCAGGGAAAGCAGGTGGTGGAGAAGCACCTGAGGCACGGCCAGTATAACCAGCGGGTGGGCTCAGCAGGGGGTCCTCACACCCACCCAGCGGCCATGGACCTTCAGGAGCAGAACTGCTGCTGCTCCCAGGTGCTCCTGTGAACAGGCTCTGAGAATCCTGAGGTGCACCTTCATCCAAAGCAGGGGTAGAGGGAATGGATGCGTTTTGCTCCAAAGTTGGGCTCTGATAACCTTCTGCCAAAACCTCCGCCTGCTCAGAGCTCTGCTGCCGGTCAGATGTTGCTGCAGAATTCACCAAAGCCAAATTGCTCTTACCTGAAAACTCCTGCCTCTCTAAAGTGCCTTCCCCGAGAGCAGACTGCTTGTGGCTGCTGTTTTCCACATCAGCATCTCGGGGCTGTTTCCCCTCTGCTCTTCCACCTTCAGACCTCATCTCACAGAAGGAACAACTCTGTTCCTGGCTGGTGGGACCTGAGCCTTTCTGCTCCTCTTCAGAAAGCCCCTTCTGCTCTGCTGCTGGCTCTCTGTGAGCCACCTCCAGCTGAGAGACTTCTTCCGAGGCGAGGATTTTACATTCTCCTTTCCGACTGATAATCAAGAGTTTGTGAAGCTCCTTCAAGGCTGATGCTAGAGAGAAACACGGCTCTTCTGAAGGTCTTCCTGGATCCGTGTCCAGCTGAGGGATGCTGGAGGGGGAAGAGCTGTCTTCAGCCACCAAATCAGACAACTCACTACACATTGCTGGAATTTCACTAGTGCTTTTGGACTGCGGGACATCAGCAGCGGAAAGCGGATCATTTGAGGAGGACGCAGACTTCAGCAACTCCACCTCCATAGAAAAGGTGTCCAAATTCAGGTCAGACACGCTTCTGTTCTCAGCCTGTTGCTCCCGCTCGCTTGCCGAGCTGCACACTTCAGCTACAGGCTGCTCAACCACATCTACTTCCATGAGGGCTTCCACATGCACACAGCTACAGGAGGCTGACAGCTGGATACTCCCTTTCGCGCAGGGAAGACCTGCTTTCTCCGGTCTATCTCCTCTCATTTCCGCAGGAGGATCTGCTCGCTGGCTGGCTTCTTCCACAACAAGTTCCTCAACCCCACCAACGCGGCCAGGAGGTTCTGGGTCAGTTGTCCCAGTTTGCTTCTCCAGATGTTCCTTCTCTGGTTCTTTGCATGTCTGATGGTCCATGGGAAGCTCATACTTTTGCTCCTGTTCTGAAGACAGACACGTATCCGTATTTTGCCTGTGCTTAGTTGCAGCATCAGCCAAACAATTTTCTTTTGTCACTTCCAAAGGATGTTCCTGACCACGGTCTTGTTCTTCAGCGTTACATTCCTTTAGACTGTCAGCAGTCAAAGTTTCTTTGAGTGTCTTCTGTGAAAGGCAAGCTGGATTGCAACAGGTTGCCTCCCCGGGCTGAGGAGAAGGGTCGGCATTTGCCAAGGAAGCGTTATCGGAAAGATGCTGTAACAAGAGAGGATGTTCTTTTTCTGGGGTTTTCTGGCATTCAGTTGGAGACTCAAAAGACTTGCCGGCTCTGGGATCAATGGGCTCTGCGAGGCTAGATTCGGATGAGCAAATTGAAGCAGGGGCAGAGACAGAACGATCAAGTAATTGATTTGTGGGATTACAGATCTTGGAATTTAGTCCTGAAGTTTGGACTGGATTTTGAAACCCATCAGAAGCTGGTAATGAGGGCATTTCCAGTGAGGTAGTTTCTTTGTCACTATTCTCTAGCAGAAGACAGAAAAGAAAGGTGGAGTCAGGACACAGGAGAACCAGTTTCCACCGCAGTCGCGAAAACTTATAAACCAATGGCTATAAATACCTGGTCTGTGGCCCACTCCAGCTGCAGTAAACACACACTACATGCATCAAGGCTTCTGACGTTCTGTTTGGATTAGGAAACAAACACACCAAACTCGTGTTAGCGTTCAGAGCACACCCCATGCACGGTTCCAGTCCTGCCGCCTCGCAGCTCCCCTCCCGACCGTCCACCACGACAGCGTACGAGCAGCAGGAGCTCCTCGCCTTCGCCGCCTTCCAAGAGTTCTGCCTGGGAAATTCCTTACGTCAAGTCAAAAATATCTCTGCTGGAGAACAACTGAAAGGCTGTTCTGTGCTACCTGCGCTGCAGAGTGGTCTGTGGGTGATACTACACACTCAATAAAATACAGGCAGCACCAAGGTGTCTAGCACCGTACTGGTGTGTTTTCTGTGCGGCCAAAGATATTCAGGAGCCACGTTTCAGGGAAATGAGAATTAAGAGGGCAACACAATTCTCTGTTGTCTTGTGATGTCTAGTGCCATCGCAGGTAAGAGAAGGCGAGCGAACGCCAGCTTGCTGCAAAAGGGAAGCATAAAGATGGAGTAGATGATCTCTAGAGGTCCCTTCCACCTCTGACAATTTCACGATTCCATGAACTTCTTTGCTGTGAGGGTG
>JAOQGH010000008.1:7781175-7792701 GCA_025769975.1 Gallinago jamesoni
AGCCTGTAGCGCTGCCTGGGGTTGGTGTGACCCAACCGCAGGACCCAGCACTTGGCCTTGTTTAACCTCATCCCATTGGCCTTGGCCCATCCATCCAACCTGCCCAGACCCCCCTGCAAAGCCTTTTTACCCTCAAACACGTCAACACTCCCACCCAACTTGGGGTTGTCTGCAAACCTACTGATTAAAATGTGTGAGTTAGAAGCAAAAGTGAGCTCAGCGACAAAGGAGAGTTGTAGAGGACACACTCTCCTCCATCCACACGCACAGTGAGACGCAGGAGGACCAGCTCCCTTACTTGTACTGCTACGAGAGGGATCTAAGTGCCCTTCAAAAACTTTTTTTAAGAGGATGAGAAGGCCATCTCCATAACCTGTTTGGGCACATAGCCAGACTCAACTCCTCTTAAATAACACCTGCAAAAAGCCAGGGAAAGAAAAGATTTCCCCACCTACAGATCTAGGCAGGATTTGTTATCAGGAAAGCACACTTTTTTGCATCCACATCTGCTGACACAGACCTTTCCAGACTTTTCTCCCATAATTCTGACACTTGGCATGACTGAACGCTGCAGCTAACAGCTATTCATCTGCCCAAATAGGACAAAGTTAATTTGGGGGTAAAGAATATGCATCTGCCTAGTTTTGTGCTGTGCTGAACCGACAACCGAAGCTGGACAGTTGTAAGATGATGGAAGAAGAGGGTTGTTTGCTGCCTGTGTGTGTTGTAAGCAGTGTCCCGGAGGCAGTGCCCAGGAGCGGCGCTGTCACTGACCTGGCAAGTACCTGCTGCTGGTCTGCAGGCAGCAAACCCCCCTCAGCAGTGATGGCCACCTCTGCTCCAGCGCTTCCCCTGTTTGCATCATCACTGTCTGGGACAGGCCGAGGTGCTGCTGGGGCCTGAGGAGAAGAGGAAACCAAAAGCTGCAGCTCTGAACAGTCACCGTGTGAGTACTGGGATGATGAAGCACAACGCTATCCACTCGGGTTTATTTGGCCAAGGGGGGAGAAGTAGCCTGAAGGTACCTGGGCTGGTGTTGGTTCTTCATCTGCTGCAGCAACAGAGTCTTGAGGCAAAGGTGACTTGTCAGGAGTAGTTTCAGTCCTCGTGGCAGCTGAAGAGTAAAAGAGGAAATACCCACAACGTAAGCAAAGAGATCTGCAAAGCTAGAGCATGAAGCTGTGAAAACATCACAGAAAATCTTCACCTAAAGCTACAAAGTCTGTGTCTGGAAGGAAAAGGTCTTTTTATGCTGGTCAAGAAAAGCCATTGAAGACCCAGAGGGTATATCTGGTGAGGAATTCAGATTTTACAGGGTTGGGAGAGGCTGGGTCCTCGTGTTCACACACAAATAATCTGTTTTGGAGGCTGGGGGGGCACATTTGCAATCAGAGGGGAGGGGGTGGAATAAGAACCTCTCACCTTAGAAAGCGATAGCATCAAAAATGAAGAATGTAGGTTTAAGAATTCATATTAGGCAATGAGTGCTGTACAAGCACATTGCAAAACATGCTCTGGGGCACTGCAGAAGTATAAATGAGAAGCAGTAAAGAGGAGGATAGCTGGCAACAATTTCTAGGTGTGTGAGAGGAATATCCACCCTCAGGCAAAGCCGTGGCGGTGATAATCCACCGGGAGCCCCAGGGCTGCATCGCATTTGCATGCGAGGGAAGAGACTGCGGCAGCCGCCCTCGTCCTGGGCGTGCAAGTCGTGCAAAGCCAATGGGATCAAGACAGAGCGGCGCCTGCGAGACCAGTCATCTCTGCAGCTCCAGCCTCTGCTGGAGAGAAACGCTGCCCGAAGTCAGAAGAAACTCACAGTTACATGGGCAAAAAATGGCATTTCATCACCTCCAGGTTTATAGGGTAGGGCCAGGCTGGTCCTGACAGGGAAAAGAAGTCAGGTAAATAGGATATAGCTGGGACAGGGAGTCTCATGAGTGGCTCAGGAGAGCCAGAGATCCTGCTCCTGCTGTCGAAAAGGGAGGGTTGAGAGCAGGGACTGTGGTTGCTGCCAGGCAGCGCTTGCTGCAGTAGCAGCCGCTGCCACTTTAAAGGCTGCAGTGGCTGCCACAAATCTGACTTTGCAAAACACCCTGTGTCTGCTCCTGCCTAAAGCATCAGGGAACCCTCAGCCTGTGCTGTGCACCCTCCACCTGCCTCCTCCTGCCTCCTTCCTGAGGTTCTCCTCGAGAACAGACAGCTTGACATCGTAGTGATTCCTCAGGTGGCTGATGTCCTCTTCGAGGCGGGCTCGGGACGCCTGCTCCGCTTCGTAGCTGGCCTTTAGCTGGGCCAGTCTCTCTTCGTACTCCTGAAAGGCACACACACAGCCTGATGCGACAGCCCTGACTCCACACAAGGTCACATCTCGGTCCATTCTAGGTCACATTTTATGCCCACTGCAATAAAACTTTACCATCCTGCATTCACTGACTTTCTCCGTGATTTAAGTTGATGCAGTATTGATGGCAGGTGACTAGTTAACCCGGGAAACTGCTGATTTGAGCAGATGTGGTGCCCTGGGAGGAGCACTGTAAAGAGTAAGGAGTGAGTTTTATTGCCTTCTGGCCCCAAACTCCTCATTCTTCCTCCTGGCTCCATATACCCTCTTCATCTTCGTACTGCTGCTAGCATTTTTGACTACTCCTTTCCTCAAACGTACTTCTCCCTCCTCTGACAGGAGAATCTTAAGTTTCATGTGTAGTTTCCTCTTCCTGCTATATGTACTTCAAAAATTCTTCTTGGGGATCCATTCCACTTCATCTCCAGAGCGGTAGGAGGCACTGTAAATAAAACCTCCTTCAACACACATCCTGTCCATGGGAGAAGCCCAAGGACCAAAAAAGTAGGAAGAGAAGCATTCTGAAATGAGCCCTACGCTCTATTTGTAATGATTATTATAAAAACCCACAAGCTTTAGTCAAAGACACTATGGGATACCCTTTCCTGACTTACTGCTCTGATCAGCTGCTTCTCTGCTTCGAGATTTATCTGGGGCTCGAGGAGGGGAGCCAGGTGAGCAGTCTCAGCAGGTAGAAGCCCTGCAAAGCGAAGCAGAAATAAAAATCACTCACAGTTACTGGGTGGGATGTCTGTAGAATGCCTGGAAACAGAACAAAGAACCTGGCTGCCAAAAAAGAACACGGCAATCCGTGCGCTCCTTCAAACTGTGCTCGTGTGCCAGCATCTGTGCTGCCAAAACGCCCACTGGCCTGGGACTCCAGAGGTGTGGGGAGAGACGGAGTCAGCGCCGAGCAGAGCAGGAGAGGTTTAAGCTTCAGCTATATGAAAGTGAATATAAATCTCATCTCTTTCACAGAGTAACAGGAGGCTTGTTTCCAGGGCTGTGCTAACAGATTTGGAAGATAAAAGACACCGGGAAGGAGATGAAAGGTGCAAGGAAATCGCCTTCTTTCTTCACAGCTGTTTCTGTAAGGTGGCAGAAGAAAAAAAATAAATCTGACAGCCTTACTTCTCTCCTGAAAGTTGCCCTTTTTTAGGGGATAATTCTTAAAAGGTGATCAGCTCCCCAAAAACTACTCTTACCCACTGGTTCCCACAGTTGCTATTCCTACTTCCCAGCCAAGAGGGAGGCTGCTGGGGCCGGGCTGGATCCTCGAAGAGAGGATGGTGCTGCTCTCTGTAACCAGTGCCAGCAGCAGGGCAGAACTTCATCAAAAATTTGCAGTGTAGGAAATTTGAAAACATATATATATTAAATAAATCATTTTACATTCTTATGTCTTTCACAGCTCATTTTTTGCTCTGCCAGCCAAAATCTTTCTTCTGTGAGTGACCAAATTCTAGCCAGAATGACCAAGAAGAGCTGAGGATTTAATCACATCAGCATTTTCTAACAGAATCTGTCATTATTGGAAAGACTGGATAACCGAGATGGTCCTTACCAGTGGAATAAGGTCAATTTGGCAACAGTGAAGGCAAAGTCCATCACCAGAATGGAGAACTCTTCCTCCAACAGGTAATGGAAATGTTGAGGTGAAATCCAGTGAGCATTTTACATGTAAAAACCTCATTTTACTGTCAAAAGATCTCTGCAGCCAGTAATAGCTCTCCTACCTGACAAGTTATTCGTGCTCATCTGTTCAGCCAGGATGGCCTTCAGCTTCTTAATCTCCTCCTGATACTCCCTCAGCAGAGCATCCTTGGGGTCCTCGTTGATACAGGGCTTGTTCTTGATGTTTTTCGCTCGATTAGCATAGCGCAGAGTACTGAGGCTTTCGTCATAGTTGTTATCAGCCGGAGATAGGCAGGCTACCATCAGCGTCTTGGTATTCCCTCCCAGGGAGTCCTGCAGCAGCCTGGTCAGCTTTGAGTCTCGGTAGGGGATGTGTTTACTCCTGCCATCGACCAGGGCTGAGATGACGTTGCCCAGAGCTGAGAGGGACAGGTTGATTTTGGTGGCCTCCTTGAGCCTCTCCCCCATGGCTCCAGTTTTTGACTGTCTCTCGCTTCCTGCCAGATCCACTAAATTGAGTTTTGCAGCCCTAAGGTGGTCCTGCCCTTGCTCATCTGCAAGAAAATAATTCCAGAATAGGCTCTTCTTAAGTGGAAGCACCTTAACAGTCAAGAAACAGGACTTTCTTGGCATTATATTCCAGTTCAAGCCCTGTTCTTTGTCTGCATTTGGGCCCTGGCTCTCTTAAGTAAATATATATCTATTTAATCTTAGAACTACATGTTTTAGTGCTTTCCTGAACAAGATCCTGCACAGTAAAAATTCATGCCTGTTCTTACTTTCCCAGTGAGCTCTGAACACACACACACACACACACACACTCCACATATTTCCACAGCATTTAGAATTTCATGCAGAGCCCACTGCAATCAACAAGATCAGACCATGAGTTTATACAACTTTTTTTCCTCCTCGGGTTGTTTCATGAAGTTTAACAATCTCTGACCATTGGAGAGAAAGAAGGGAGGAAGGATGAAATGAGGAGTCAACAGGCAGTCCCTGGAGCAGGGATCGTTGGAGAGCACAGGCAAAAGAGCAGGCAGCTACGCAATGTGGAGAGATAGGCAGGAAGGTGACGACCATGGAAAGGCTGGAGTAGACACTGCATGAGAAAACAGTTTTTCCATGAACTCCCAAACTACGGCTTTTCTCAAGCCTGAAATCCAACCTACCCTAATCAATGGATATATTGAAGAAGTTTCTTGCTGTGGTTCAAAAAACAAAGCACATCCTAGCAGATACCATCAAGGACTACCATCTGGCTTTCTGTCCAGCTCGAAAGTACCAGAAGCCCATCAGTTCCCCCCTCTCGCCCAGAGAGCTGTAAAACCATTCCGTGACTCAGCACACAGGCATGTTCGGCAGCATCTGTTCCATCTCAACCCATGACATTCTCAGCCAGAAAGTAAAATGAAGGAACGCAGGCGAGAAACAGGAAAACTGAGAAATTGGGACCGTGCTCGGCCTGAACCACCTGGATGAGAAGCTGAATTTCAGTGAGCATGGAGTTGGACCCAGTGAGCTGGTGCCATTCCCACCGTAATGCTTTACGGCAAGAGAAGATGTGAGCTGAAGCTGTGCTGAAGATGAAAATGTGAAGCTCCCCAGCTACCTGAAAGCACACCTCACATGTGTAATACCTGCTTCTTGACCTGCATTCTGAGCCTGGATTAAGGAGACGATGCAAATTCCCTGTGACCGAGAGAAGGCACATCCAGTTGCTTTAGGAACCCCTTGCTTTTCTGGCTACTTAAACTTTCCCAGTCTCATGCAGAGCAAAGAGTTGGGGACACGCACTCCCAAATCACAGACCACACTTTTAGATGTCCATGTCCCAACCACCCCTCGCAATTACAACCCAAGTTCAAGGCAACAGCTCCTTTAGCGCTCCAAACAAAAAGAACATCAAGGTTTTAACCAAGTCTGCCCTTTTCCAGACAGCCTTCTAGAAAACCTGGCCTTGAATTTAGTCAAGAGTCAAGATTTATGGCTGTGGACAACACCTAAACCTGAGCAACAAATAATCTGATGCATGGGAGAAAGTGAAAAGTTCACAGGTAACCACCAAAGAATCTGTTGCCCCAGGATGTTTCCCCAGTTACAGCAACAGATCGCTAATTGTAGAACTTAACGTTTGCTGCTGAGCAAACTTGTTTCACTCCACATCTTACTGGTGTGGCAAGAAATGGGAGAATTGGGAGAAAAAACAGATAGAGCTTAAACAGAGTACCCTCTCACTATTGTTTCTGAGTGCTGGGGTGAGAGGATCGTCACAAAAAGCAGGTTTTCGAATCCTTTCCCCCCTTCCCTCAGTTTGTAAACACTGACAGGCAATTAAAGAATTGTTTTGGTTCCTGCCAGTCCTTTTACCCACAGAGGCTGTTTGTTTCCATCTCACAGCTTAGTGGTTTAGTTTCCATGGTGTAACGAGGTCCCCAGACTCTTGCTGACATGCCTGCAGCAGCCCAAAAATCTTCCCTGAAAATTCTCCTACAGCCCATCGGCCAGTTCTGGTGGCACTGGCCAAATCTACGACGTCTTCCTCATTAACAAATCAACCCCTAAGCACAGCGTAAAGGAATAAAACATCTGCGACTCTAACTACTTTAAAAATACTGATGATGACTTGTGCATTTCATACATCTCAGCCTGGTATTTGCTGAATTTCCTGAATCTGTTACTTTAAAAAAACGAGCAATCATAGTCCACATAATTGCAAAGAAATCCTTTAAAATATTAACTGGCTGTAAATTATAATTTACTGCAGGCTCCACTGAACAATGGGTTTGAACCTCCCTCTTCATGAAGCCTAAAGATGACAACATAAATACCAACTCCATTAACTCTTTCAACTAATGATTACCCTAGCAGAACCATCCAGTTACGGGGATTGTGGCAGAACCCTTAACTTTCTCCTCAAATATTCCAGCTATCTTCCATTTAACTGCCAAAACCACAAGTTTCCCCACCTGCCATCCTGTTCCATGCAACAAGTTTTCAAAGCTTTAAATCAGAGAAAAGGTTGCAGGCTAGATTAAGAGCCCTGCACCCATCTGGAACACTAAAAAAGGAGTGTAAGTATGTCTTTTTCTTTGTTCGGATTAAAGTTGGGGTTTTCCAGACCCACATAATGCAGGAATTAGCATCCCCCAGCAGTGCTAATTGAGAAATTCCCAAAATCACACACACACACACCATTTTGGAGGGTGAGGTACCATCACCAACATCTGGAACCACAATTTAGGAAGACGTTGTGCAACTTTCCCCATGACTGAAACAGCTGAAGAAAAAGAAGCCAAGTTGTTCTCAGGCTCATCCGGCATCAAGGACTAGACAGAACGTAGGAGAGCAATTCCTTCCTCAGTCCCAGAAAAAACCCTTTTGAGGTGCGTGTTCAGACCCAGTGAGGCAGCTTTATCAGCTACAGAAATGCCAGTGGAGATGAGACGCTCAAGAAAGGAAAAATCAGTCATTAAAAACATTATTAAAGGTTTCTTTTATTCCATTTTAAACCCCAGATTAACTGTTTGCTAAAAAGATGTGCCCCGTGATTAAGCTCAGTGAAGGAATCGTTGGATGAAGTGATCTGACTTGCATTGTAAGGAGGTCAGATAACGAGATGGATAACGATATAACTTTCTATGGGCCTACAATGTATGAACTCCCAGCCATTGTATGGGCTGGGAGATTTACCACCCTTTGCTGGAAATAAAGGTTTAAGAAGATAAAGAAACAAAAGGAGAATTAAATCGTTCCCAGTTTGAGTGTTAGACGTTTCTCTCCCAAGGGGGAATTTAGGAAAAATAAAGACTGTGCCTGCTCAGCCCTTTCACACTGTGAAGAATGCCCATGGCAGGGCACAATTCTGATTTCTACTGGATCTAAGGTTTCGCTGAGGGGTGACTGGTGACGCACAGATTCTGCACTCTGCTAGGCCCAGGCCTAACACAGGAGATCCAGGTACCCACCTACGGTGTAGATTTCCATACTGACAGTGAAGATGGAGTGGGAACGGGAAGAGTCCTTATTCATGAGGGTGTAGCCCACTGCTCGGTTTCTCCAGCCCGTCTCCATGATGTGCTCGCACTGGCCCACGCTCTGCACGGTGTGCAGGGACAGCCCCTTCACGTACACCCCCTTCTCTGGGTGCTCCTTCAGCTGCAAACAGGGAGAAGGCAACACAAATTAAAACAAGACACCCCGAGACTGCGGGAAGGTGCACTGAGAACCATCCAGAAGCTCAAGGGCTACACGAGATTTGCACGTGGGGAAATGAAACTATTTTTATTAAACTATTTGTATTCAACTATTGGCAAAAACATATCTGGCTGCCACCAAAAAGCCTTAATATTTCTGAAGAAGGAATAAAACCGCACACACAAAAAAAAGGGGGAACCACTTTCATGGCTCTGCAGACAAAAAGAATTAAAGTGAAAAGTTTGTTGATTGATTCAGACATCTCCCAGGCCACGAGAAACCCGCGCTGCGCCGCCTTCTACCTCCCCTGTTATTAAGCTGCATATTTTAAAAAAAGAACTGAAATGTTTTTCACCTATTATGGCAAAGGCTCTAATATCTCTTCAGTCATAGGGAGCTTTTTTAAAATCAAGGCACAGATTCAATAGTCACAGATATTGTTACCGGCGCTTCGCTGAACCCCTCCGCTCTCAGAGGGCGTCTTGTTCTCGCTGACAAAATTCCCAAAGTCACAGCCCTCACACACAGGTGGACTATAATCATTTTCTTCCAGATTAGTTCATTTTTAAGACGCTCTAACATCTTATTCAGGCATCCGGATAGAAACAGAGTGTTAAATACCCAACAGCATCTTTTCAGCAATTATCAATCGCGCAGAAGAAAAATTTCCTACAGCATGCTAATAAACAATTTAAATATTCAAAACCTTGAATGATCCATCAAACCTACATAAAAAATACAAAACAATCGAGAGATCCCCACACTCCTACACCCGCTCCCTCTGAAGCTCCCTCCGCACTGGGAATTTTAAACAAGCTGAATTCATTTGCCGCAGCAACATTACGCCCCACACCTGCTGGGTTCATAACCAAAGCTCTATCTTTATCGTGTCAGCTGGGATATCAAGATATGGTTGTCATGACTTGGTGTCAGAGTGACAGGCACCACGTTCGGCAGTGTGACTCCCAAAGAAGGTCCTTAGATACTTTAGTGATGCACACCCCACAAGAAGCAACGTAAAAGAGAGTGTTTGCTATAAAAAAAACCCACCCTGCACAGAACAGAGCAGAAGTGGCTGAAAACTAAACGGGGCAGGTTTTTAGCCACAACTGCCCAGGACAGATCCAGTTACGGACTCACAGCCAGACTGTTCATACACTCTGACTTTTGCCTGTGCTACAGGAAAACCCCGCGATCAGCCCAGTTGTATTTGAGGGTGCTGCAGAGTCCCTGAGGAACATCCATCCAAGGACATGGCTGTTCTTTAACTCCATGACAGACTGACGGGGGCATTTTCCTCGCAGAGCTCTGTAAAACTTGCTCTTCACAGGGTTTCATGTCCCAGGAGGCTTCAGAGTCACCAAAGTCACTGATGTTGAAATACAAAGGAACAACCGAGAAATGGGATTTTGAAGGAGAACTGGGGGACACAGAAGAAAGCAGTGGGTCAGCCCAGGCTTTCTGTCTCTGCAGGACATGACTCCCTTAATTACTTGGTGGAGGCAGCAACAGGCAGTGGCTGTCACCAGTGCGATGGTGTTACCCTGGAAACTGTTCTGCCCAGCTCCTTGCCCTCCCAGTGCCAACCGCGGTCGTCATGGAAACCGGTGTCACTGCTGATGTGGAACAAAAGATGGAAAACTGCAGCAAGTGCCTTCCCAAACAGTGAGTCCCCTTCTCCCACCCTCCCTCTCCGCACGCTCAGGCGAAGCACGCTTGGAATGCAGAGCGGAGAGTGTTTTGCTTCCCTGAAAACCAGGAACCTGTTAAAAAACCACATCTGCCCCAAAGAGTTTGGGTCTGTCCCCATCTCAGCACATCTGTGCGGCAGATGGTGCTAGTGCCTCGGTTTTCTTCACAAGGGCAGTCCAGGAGGGAAGTAAATTAGGACAGGAGATTTGCAGCTTCCCCCAGGAATACGAGCAAAAAGATCTGCAAAGCCACCAAGAAGTAAATTTTATAAAAAATCAGCCCCTTGATTAGGATTTCAGGGAAGCTGACCCCCCTGCGTGCCTGCAAACTGCCCGCCTTTCCCATGTCTTCCCATGGGGAGTAATCTCTGCTCTGTCCCCTCAAAAAGGGATCAGCCTTTTTTGTTTTAGACAGGTAATGAGATCATCCCCAGCTACAGTGGATGAGATTAAACATTTATAAGTCAAAGAATCCTCCAGCTTTAGAGACAGCCACGAGATGAAGAGGATTAGGAAGAAATTGCCCCATGAGCACTTTATTCCATCCTTGTCCAGTAACCATTTTCACGCAGCTTCTGCTTTGCTGGTGGCAAAGCCACCAGTCGCTACCAAGTGGAACACACAGCACTGGATCCTGTTCCTTCTGCCACAAAACTTTCACTAAAGTCCCTCAAAATCTTCTCTCGACTTCCATATGCATCACTGTATCTTCATATTCTGGCATTTAGCCTCTGACAGAGCGTATTATTGCACTTCGGCAAGGCATTCATGGTAACATCTGAGCAAATTAAAGCACTTCCTAATTAAGGCACATCAACTCCACCTCACCTCCAACTTCTGCTTGGTATCAGCTCCTAGAAGGTCTCGTATGTCTTCATTGTAAATCTCCAGGTAGGAAGCTCTCACCAAGAACTTGGCATTTTCAGCACACTGTACAAAAAACAGGAAGGATTTTTGGGTAAGGTTCTCAAAGGAAGGCAAGCAGGCAGCCCACGGAGACACCGGGTGCCAGCTGGGTGCCCACCTCCCTTCAGCACTTCATCAGATCTCTCCTGGCATTTCATTCCCAGGTGTAACCACTCGACACACTCGCTATTGGGACTTTCAGTCCTTAAACATCTCAAGAGGGAGTCCATGAAATTGGCAGAGATGAGGGTGCAGCTCATCTGACTATATTCAGGCCTCAGCTTTAGGATGAGAGGCAGCACACCCAAAAGTCTGGCCCCATTCCTGCTCCCGAGTGTGATTGGCACTCCGCTCCTTGAGGTATGACACAAAACTCATCTGTCTCAACACCACAGCATCTTACAGCGGAATCTCTTTCACACCCTTAAACACCTACCTGTACACTCTCAAAAATGTGTTCAAATGCCCTGGGTATGATGCCTTTCTGCGTAGAAGGATCCACAATTCCCTGCATGGTGAATGACTTCCCACTGCCAGTCTGGCCGTAGGCGAATATGGTGCCATTGTAGCCTTCGGTGACACCCTGGAAATGGAGGAAAACCAAATAAAATAGCCATCTTCACTCTTTCCATAACTGGAAGATTCTATCCCAACTCATAAAGGTATTCTAAAGGAAGATCTAGAAGTAAATATCAAACAACCGCTTGATCTTCATATGCCACTAGAGTATAATAATAATAATAATAATAATAA